>JAQNBH010000017.1:3021188-3398688 GCA_028752905.1 Cladorhizidae sp. MBARI D1340-BT2 | reverse complement strand
AAATTATTGTATTAACAAAATACATTGCAAATTGACTATTACAATAATGTATAATAACAATGTATTATAAGAATATTAACATTACTAGTATTAGTTATTGTGACCATTCCGATTAAGTATTTTTATAGAATAATTAGTTAATGCGAATGATAAATAAAAAAATGTTTATAGCTATATATATCTCCCACGTTTTCCACAGATTTTTTGGCCCTCAATTGTGTATGTTGATGTTACGAGGAGTTAGAGGAGAAATGTTGTGGACAGGAATGTGCAGAAAGAAATGAGCACAGATCAAGGCAAAGGCTTCACTTGGACAAGCCAGTCAAGTCTATTCAGTGCTGATGAAAAAACATGCAAGGACCAGTAAATGTGATCAAACATTAATGTGATTGCTTTCATGTTATATCTAGTGTGTATATGTGCGGTCAGGTCATATGTACATCACCCTGCTGGCCATGTCTGTACTGTGTGTAATCTCACTGTATGTACCAAATGACCACACATCTGTTTAACACTCATTATTATGACCTATATATGGTGCCAGATATCCAGACAAAGTCCTAAGCTTATAAGGTGCAATTGTAATGATCATCAATATAATTAACCAGCATCGTGTTGGTAACAATATCCTGTAGATTCATTCCCTAATCACTTCTGTCCTGCAGTAAACAAGGTAAAATAAAGTTTCTAACTAACTCCTCAAAGAGACCAAGGTTGTGATGCTAGCAACGGAGTGGTGCACCAAGGTATGTATATATAGCTACCCGGTCATGACAATAAGATAACTTTGATAAGTATGTGATGATATAGCTATACCCGCGTTTAACATGCAAGCCTCCATTCAGTGGATTCATGTATATGTTCTACATCACAAAATGAGTAAATAGAATATTCACATCAATGCATAACATACTGTTTCAACACAAGATATGTAATTGAACTATTAAAAGCCTTATGTGAATGAAGTACAGGATATGCAGGTAGAGAAGACACATCAGAGAGGTAAAAAGAAAATAATGGATTAATTACATAAGCCATGAAATGAGAATCAAAATAAAGTGTTTCAAAGTTTTGAATGGTAACAAAATATTGAGGTTTAGATTCCTTACAAATTGTATATAACCAAATCAATAATTTTTCCGAATTTTGGATACATCTCTCCATTTCCAAGATAAACATATGCATACTTTTTAATGAACAGGCAATCAATTTTAACCCAGCTAGGATGCACAAGTGATGCAGGAGACAAACCTAAGCTTTGGCAATATGCACTGACCGCTTCTGTTTCATTGGCAAAGGCAACATCAGAAAAGGTTTTGGAAACTTCGAAGTATGTATCTAGAAATCGTTCTCCGCAGTTAAGGTGGTAGCAAAGTGCATGTTGGGTTCTCTTGGCAACAGTATAGCAAATGTTCTTGAAATTTCCATGGCGAGCAGCACATTTTATAATGCATAATTTTGCCTCATGCCGCATAGTCCAAGAATAAATCAGTGGACCATACTTCAAGATTTGGCTTGGGTAGTGCACCATATAATGCATTTTTGGTATTATGGTTTTCACTGGATATAAGATTCTAAATTGAGAATGGTGCTCTTCAATTAGAACACGCAGATACGATATGGTATCTGGTGAGATTTGCCATGAACAAGCAATACTGCAAATCTGTAAAAGGATAGTATAGAGAGACCAGACCTTGACATCTTCAGGCACTAGATCTCCGACCAATAGTGGTAGAATGATGGCAAGTAACCACATTTTTGATGCTGACTGCCTAATGTTTTGATCAGGATTCTTGACATTCTTTACATCTAATTCAGACGGTATATCTGAACGCTCAGTGTAGCCAAAATCGAACCGTCTTAAACGGTCATTAAAGGTAGTAATAGAGAAGTATTTGGCATTAACAAGGTGAGTAAGAAGTAACTTCATTTCATAGGGCAAAACACCCTCGAAAAGGTCATGCATTATATCATGAGGGAGGTTCTCAGCCCCACCGAAAAATGTGGTATCTTGTCCAGTTCTGACGGACGATTAATTCCAAATTCTCGTGAGCTAGTCGTATATGAAGTGCCAGAGAGGTTTTCTAAATGAATAATATGGTTATCTGAACTTCGCAATTCAAACTCAGATTCAAGAAAGCTAGACTGTATTTGCTCGGTTGTAGCCATACAGGTACGACAAATGCGATAAGCAAACGACATCGATTCTTTAAATCCTCCCAAGGCATGTGCAGCAAGAGTATCAGCTAAAAAGGCTAGCATGCCTACTAATCAGGGGTGTATTTAGGGGGGGGGCGGGGGGGGGCATGCGCCCCCCCTTGTATCATTCTCGCCCCCCCCCCCCCTTGAAATTAGACACCACCCTTATACATTACATACACCATCATTGTATCATTCTCGCCCCCCCTTATTTTTCCATATCTCAAGTTCGCCCCCCCTTGGCAAAATTTCTGTATACAACCCTGCTACTTTGAAAAGGCGATTTTCACCATTTATGGAGACAGTCAAACCATTGTTAGTTAAGAATTGCATAAAGGGCCTCAGGAATAAGTTCATTCCATGCTTACGAATAACAATGTTACTAGCAACTGCAGCAACAAATATGCACTTCAAACGTGAGCGGAACTTAGGACGAAGGTTGCATACAGAAAAAAATTAACAGCCAAGTTTGTGCTTCTTTGTACTTGATCCCAAAGGATTACACAGTTCAACCTCATCAAAGTAGGCAATGATTTGTATTGCTTGTTTATCTGTTTTAAAAAGTCGGTGACTTTTGAACACAGATCCATCGCATATATCTGTTAGTGTATCATCTTCTGAACCATGAAAATGATCGATTTCATGCACAAAGTCTGGTACTTGCAACATCTTTTTCAATGTTTCTTCCACAGGAATGTACTGGAATGTGTCCGTTTTTAAAATCTTCTGATGTTTGCTTCCTGAAAATCTGGTTGCAAAGTGGGCAGGCCCAACTCTAATTTCAACTGGTTCCTAAGAGGAGAAAAAATACAGTAAAGTTTGGGGAAAAGGGGTTTATTAATAGTACATGGAAAGGGTTGCTCTTTATTGCAAGTGTTAGTTAATCATTATATTCCTCTGTCACAAATCATATGCAGACAGTAAACCAGACTCCCTTTCACGAGTAGCGATTCAAAGTAAAAGGGGCTGGTGGGGGAGACTAACCTCTTACATTTAGGGTGCTTACTACATCATACTTTACGGTAAGAGTACACATATTGTACATGTGGAATAAAATAATTATCATACACCTTGGTTGTTAATAAGCCTCTCAATGTTTAGCTAAAAAAAACTTCTAAGGTATTGGCCTGGTAGTCACTACAAATCAGCCATACTGTATTTCCTCGATCACTTCATGCGCGGTCTATTCATTTCAAATTCTCGAGTCGGCGCAGACTATTCAAGGTCTGATGTTAACATCAAAGCATCAAAGGAATAGGCTACGATTAGAGCGCAGCCTATTTGAGGGCGTGAGGAGATCGAATGCGCAAAGTGATCGAGGAAATAGAGGAAATACGGTACGTTTTGCCATAATATGAATGAATGTTTTGAATTTTGTTTAGCAAGTACCACCTATCCACAGCTAATTGCTGGTATTCTTGCAGTTTGAGGTTAGAAGTAAGGGTTAAACAAACCAAAGTTTGAGGAACATTAAGCTACATCCAATATACATCATCATATATCACCCTTCACCGAAACATGGCCCGTATTCACAGGCATAATTATTATTCTCCATAATCCCCTCCTCTTTTGCAAGAACTTGTATGTCGGCCCAAAGCCCTTTCAAGAGTATATTAATATTATAACATGTAGCACTTACAATGCATTCAAACTGTTTCTTGTAGAATTTCTCTTGAAGAAAAGTGGATTGCAATCCTTGGAATGGGTGCTCGACACTTGTCAGGAATTGGCTGAGATTATAGATATTTCAGTTGGATCAATGCCACTCTTGGCAATACACTCATTCACTCCTGCTCGAATGCGCCCAACAGTGTGCACCACCACCTTCTCCGTTTCTTTTACCACACAATGAACGGCTGATTCTGAGAGACCTTGAATCTCTTTAAGGTTTAGGATGAATAGGGCACCTTTCTTTTTCTGCTCTTCTTGGTCAGTTTGTACAATTTGATCAATTGCATGTTGCAGATCTGTTCCCACTTCATTTGCTTCTATATAGCGACAATGGTCAGGTCCATTTATTTCATCACATGCAGTGATACTTCGCTCAGAAGTACTTGTAGGACTCGGCAGGGTAATGACAGCCTCTCTGTGTTGCCTATAGATGTGAGATACGAAGGAGGCACAATTGGTATATGAAGCAACACAATTGTTCATTCCACAAGTGATAGAAAAGTTATCATCTTGACTGTGTACATGTCGCAAATGGCTCAGCCAAAGACTTTTAGTTGGCGCAATGAAGTTACAGAGGCTTGAAGACATTAAAGAGAAACCCTTTACCAAATGAAGGTAAGACAAGTTCAAAGTTTAATACTGCACGTGCATTGGGTTTTTTTTTTGTGTGCGAGTCCTTTTTCTACTGCAGATATGGAACGCTGGGAGCTCGATAAGATGTCTGTTGTCGATCTTTCAATGTGGTTGAAGGAAGAAGGAGTACGAGACACCTACTGTGAAACTTTCGAAGGTAATCTTACAACTACGTCATTTTATAGTCCTAGCACCAATTATCATGGTGGGTTTAAATAAAAGCCCGCCCATATTTATCTCTGGGATCTGGTAACCAGATCAACTAAAAAGAATGGCACTAATTATTATGTGCAATTGTAAGCTAATGAAAGTTGGATAGGGTGGGGTGGAAGTTATTGTACATTTCTTGTTGTGCTGTGGGAATTGGGAAGAGGCTGAAGAATAAGTATAGAAATTAAAGTAATGAAGAGAGAAGTAGTCTTGTTGAGTAGATCTCTGTTAGGCCAGACCTAGTAAATTTCTTGTTGCTCGGCCCGGTGGGTCAAATTTTGCTGGGCTAGGAAAGAAAAAAAATCATATGCACTAGAAATCTCTGGCTGGCAGTGACGGTAGCAGTGCTGGCCAAGTGCACAGATTTTTCCGTACTTGTACGGAATATCGCACTACTGTACAGATGGTACGGATATTATAGCATTAGTACAGAATTATTACCTTGGAAGAGGAACAATCTTGAGCTTCAGCTACTAGCTGCTATATATATGCCAGCATCAAACAATACAACATTGAACAAACTGCTTACCGCTACGGTATAATAATTTATTTCTCTTTCCCCGGTAGAGACATAATTTATTTCTCTTTCCTCCTCTATCAGCAACATTTCTCGCGTGCCAGACCCTTTACCGATCCCCTTTCTGGCAGGCACACGACTGATGACAAGCGCCCCGGTTTCAAGACACTGTTTGGAAGCTAGCATGGCACAGTTTGTTGCAGGCCAAGCTGCAGCTCAAGATAGTTGTTCCGATTTAGGACTCAAGTCAGTGTGATAATGACGAAGACAGGCTGGCGCTGCTAGAGTAAATATATTATAATATATTATATAGAAAACAAAAAAAGTACTCCGGAAGTACGGGAAAAATGGCAATTTGGTACGGAAAATGACAGTGGTCACTTGGCAGCTCTGCGGTAGTTGCATGATTTAAACTTCTTTTAGGCTCAAAAATCATTTGCTATTTGTTTAGGAAACATTTGGGCAGCTGTTGTCTCGAGTAGAACAAGAGTGCTGCAGTAAGGCCTGTAGACAAGGTGAAAATTGAAGATGGGATAAATTAAATTAAATTTTTTTGCCACCCACCGGGGTCAATAGTTCTGCACGCCAAGCCCGAGCAACTTTTTTTTTTACTAGGTCTGGCCTTAGTAGAGTTGTATGTTTGAAATCTTTATGGCACGGTGGTAGTGTAGGGACTCCCAACCTGAACACTGAGGTTTGAGTCATGGCTATACATGCTCTACTTGTGACTTTTTCCCCCTATCTTTTTCTCCCCATTCTTTTTTCCCTCATCTTTTTTGGTTTTTTTCACCACTTCCTTTTTCTTTTGTTTCTTTTAATTCCCCCTTTTTTCTATCTTTTATTTCCTTTTTTCAAATCTTTTTATGTTCTTCTTTCTTTTATTTTTCGCCCCTTCTCTCTTATTTATTTTTCCCTTTTCTTTCCTTCATTTCTTCCCCTCCCAATTTTTTTAACATTTTTTCATCTCTCAAGTTTGGTTGTGTCTCTTGCAACATGCAAACCCCCCCCCCCCCCCCCCCCCCCCAAATAAGGACAAAAAGAAAGGAGAGTTTTTAGTCCACTGAAATGCCTCCTGATCGGGCTCTGGCCTCTATGGAGCAGCTACGCCTCCACGGGAGGATTAATTGTTACTCGCGCATGCACACTCCTTATCTCAGTTATACATTCTCAGCTCAGATATTATTAGTTTCGAATGAGCATGCTCACTAACTTTTTCTGTTGCCTGGTAATATTATTATCATCTCTTTGTATCTCTTAAGTTACAACAAATTAAGTCCGCTATCCAGCCTAGCAGGGTAGTAGCGACTAGGACACATCCCGACTGCCGGACAGTGTTATTTCAAGAGGCTTCGGCCGTTTCAGACTAGGCAGAGATTTACGCCCTCTGCTGAAGCCTAGAGACACGGGGAGACGTGTGGTGCTATATATTTATCGGCTACACGCTCTGCTGAAGGTCTTGACAGACGAAAACTCGCAAGTGGGTCTTTCCCCGTACAGGTTGACTACGAGTACGGTTGTGCGTGGGACGCAGGAAACTCGCTTCAGGGACAACACTCTCCACAGTGCTGAGTAGTCCCGAACACCTCCCTTACAAAAATCCTCGAGAGAGAGAGAGAGAGAGAGAGAGAGAGAGAGAATGCTGTTATTGTTTATTAAAATGATTAAAAGTATAGAAATAGGACATTTTTACCTGACGAGTATAGTTCCTTACCACTACTGCATATTCTGTTGCCATAGAGAATGAGATTGATGGTGCAACATTTTGTGATCTGACAGAAGACTATGTCAAGGGAATTATAAAGCCATTGGGAGTAGTGAAAATATTGATTCGTATTCAAAAAAGTATTATCCAATCTCCAACTATAACTGTAAGTTGACCTAGCAATTCTTACAGCTGTCCAGAAGAATTTCTTGCTTCTTTCTTTTAATTGTATTCAGGTTTCCAGTATGCCTGAATATAACTCAACAATATAACTCAACACCATTTTCTTCCCCAAGTACTCCATCTACTTTACCAGCCTCACTGGCATCATCTCCAAGCTATCAGGATCATGATACAGTATCTCTGTCATCAGAAATTAGTGGATCTTCAGCAGTATCAAGAAATGATTTCTCTATTCCGATGATGTGGAAGCCTAATATTATGGCTGCCATTGCTGAAAAGAGATTACTACCGGAAATAAGAAATGAAATCGTTCGAGACCTTGTTACCCATATATACAGCTATGTAGAAAGGCCAAATCCAGCTGCTGTCACAAAAATTGCCAAAATGTTAGTAGAGAAATATCCATTCATGGCTGATTCTATGACAGGATCTGGGTCTACTGCTTCTGTAAGTACATAGTAACATTGTTGATGTATATATGCCTTATAAGTATTCATCTACCGTGTCATTTTTTCCCCCTTCAGGGATCATGGGTGAAAAAAATGATGGACCGTGTGTATAATGTTGAAAAGGGCCGAAAAAGGAAAGCAGCTAACTCTCCAATGGATAAACCAAGCAAACGTGGTCGGCCAAAGCGAGCGATTAACCTGGAGTCTAGGTATCCATCCTTTCATCCTCGTGGAGATGAAACTACTGAGCAACAACAACATGTTCAAGCTCTCACAAAGGAGATGGAGAAGGAGAATCCTAGAAATGGTGTCATTTTACCTCTGAATAAGTTAAACATTTTATTCACGAAGGCAATATTTGTTAGAGAGCAATGACTCCGTCCGTACTCACCAAGCTCAAGAAGTTTCCGGCTCTGAGGATCCCATCTGTGGTATGTTGGTATGTTTGTGTTGAGTATATATACAAAAATATTATATAAATTAACCTAACACAACTAAAACACCTTGACTATGTTGATATATTGAAGAGTGTATGTAACAAACGCTTGTGCTATACATGTATTCTGCTAGTGGCTTCTGTTACATAAAGATACAAGGTCACCTTTAACTTGCATCTTGAATTTATTGCTTTTCTGTCAACAGATTGAACAAGAGCTTGAGTTGATCATTGGCAAGCAAGGACTTCAAGGGTATTTTAGTGTTGAGTGGACCCAAAAGTGGGTACCTGCTATCATCACATACTGCAAGGGGCTAAAGAGACGTGATATCAGAGAGATATTGACAGATATTGAAAAAGGTATCGTGTAATCGGTATAAAAATTAATAGTTTTGGCCTTAGAATGTGATCATTCATTCATGTGAATATAGAATCTACTGTATGCTGAATAGTGTACATTCTTGAATACACATGCTATAGTTCCAAAAGCACTGTTCAGAAATTATATCTTGAAATTGCAAATGGTTGTTGACTCGCATCTGGTGACAGTATTTATGGAATATGTAATGTTCTTGTCAATTTTGTGGACAATACTTTCCAATACGATCATGAAATGATTTATCCCCCCAAAAATGTTACAGTGACAGTTCTGAACACAAAAGTCCTGGACCTCTCAAAATGTCCCCACTTGTTCATGGATATGGGGCAGTAATTTATGGTACATAATACATTTATGTTTATCATTTTATAACAGATGGTGAACTGCAAAACCGAGCTCTGAAATTGCTCTTTCAGCTGCTTTGTGTGCAGCCAAAAAAGTGTGAAGGAGACCTGAGCTACTTGTTTGCTCGATTTGAGGTAAAGCCCACAGTTGTTTCAAATGATGAACCATATTGTACCCACAGATGTCTGATGTGCCAGAGACTGTGGCAGCTGCTCCTCCCATTCGTTCAGCACCATGGATTGGAGAATTTATTGTAGAGGATGGAGATTCGGTGTATTTCATTTTTATTGAACAGGAGGTTTTCTGTAAAGTGAATTCTTTCTCCAAGTCTCTCTTTCTATGGTTTTCTCTCTTCTACATATTTAACCTGGAATATGATAAACATACTAAAGAGATGTGCTTATTTCTTCAAGAATTTGTGTTTGGTCTTCCAGGTAATAATTGTATGATGAATTTAGCACAATTATGTTTCTTAGCTAGTTATAATCACTAATAGTAATGATTTAATTCAACATTATGTGGTTTTATGGTAACCAGCCAGAAGTCATAATAACTAATAATTCTAATAAAATAAGTGGTTATAATAATAATAATGACCATTATGTGGTTCTTAAACAACAGTTCCAATAGTTAAAATAACTATTATTAATTATCTAATTAACATTGTGGTTTGTAAGGTAACTAGTTTGTGGTTCTTAGAACAACCAGTTTAAATGGTTAAAATAACATTTTGGGGGTTCTTAGGACACTAATTTGAAATTGTTAAATTAACTAATTATTATAATTAATTAACCATTATGTAGTTCTTGGGTTAACCAGGTTGAAGTTGTTAAAGTAACTATAAAGTAATGATGAATTAATTGTTTATAGTAGTTGAAACTAATATTAATAATTGTTACTTTAACCATTGATTATTAGTACTATATATTATTAGTACTATATATAATATTAATATCGTTATATTCACATACATTATTTCTGTAAAATTAACTAGTTAATATATCCAGTAAAATTAACAATTTTATTGGTTACCTCAGTTGCACCATTTTTTTTAGTTGTTTTAACTAAACAGTTTTTGCAGTGTACTTGTTTGTATGTTTGTCCTGCAAAAGTAAATCTGTTATGTTTTAGGATTATTTTCATGCAGTTTTTAAGCATTTTCCTAGGTGTGGGCTCATTTGTGAAGTGTGTGTAGAAGTGATCTTGTGATATCCTCCACTTGCGGGATATTTAGGTAAAGAGCCGAGACATCTATTGTTAGTAGTGTGGATTCTAGTGAAATTTGGGTTCGTTCTATAATGTTTATGAAATCCTTGGTGTCTTTTATGTATGACGGTATGAAGTATGAAGCTTAGGGCTTTTAGTACATAGTCTACAATACATGAACGTTTCTCGGTGGGACCTGAGCATCTCGATACAATTGGCCTAACAGACATTGGGGTTTTATCTCATTTTTTGAGTAAGTATAATTTCTGTGTCCTTGTGTTTTCGTCTAGGTTGTGGTATGTGTTAGTTGTGTTGTATATTTGTTTGTTTAAGTGCATTTGGTCCACAAAGTTGTTTATTGATTTTACTGGTGATGGTGTGTAGTCGTGTGTTATTTCTTGGTAAATGTTTGGGTCTTTGAGGTGTTCCTTACGGTTTCTTACGTAGTTTTCTGTGTCCTCTATACTACTATGCAGGAACCTTTGTCAGCAGATTTTAGTTATAGCGGCTCGTTTATCTTTGGCAGACATGTTGGATTTGTGTTGAGTTGTGTTATTCAAGGTGGAGAGCCTTTCTGTTGCTCTTTCAAAATATTCTTCATATGTTTTACTGGCATTTGGTGGTTGCCATTTGCTTTTAGGTGCAAATGGGTGTCTTGTGAAGCTAGCCGGATGTCTTCTATAGTATTCTATTATTCTTAGTCGTCTAATGTACGGGGGGATATAGTCTGCAGGGTTGATTGTTTTGTTTGGTGTAATGGAGAATTTCAACCCTTTGTTTAGTACGTTGGTTTCTGTCTGTGGGAGTGTTTTGGATGAGAGGTTAACTATGAAGGATTGTTTTTTGTTTTTTTGTGGTGCTGTGGTGTATGATTGGTTTGCTGTGGTGGCAGTATTTTTGGACCCCCTCCACGATCTGTAAAAAAAAAAGGGCAGTGTCGTTATGTGTGTTGTGTCTATGTTGTGTTGTGAGGGTGTTGGATATATATACTGTGGGGGCGGTCGATTGGGGAGCAGTTATGGCATGCTTTGTTCTGGTGTGTTAGGCGGGTGTTATGGCATATATACTAGGTGGGGATTACGTCTAGGGGCCGGGTCATAATGGGTTTGGAGGGTATTAGATCTATAGACAGGGTCTCGGTAGGTTGGGCGGTAGTCATGTCTGAGTGTTTGTTTATGGTAGGCTGAGTGCATAGATGACACCCTCCTCTGGTCCGGCACTATTGAAGACTGTTTCTTCCAGGCAACCAAATAGCTCGACATCTGTGGGAAAAATGGAATCACACGAAAAATTCACATTTGCCCAAGGATGAAGTAGAATTTGCTGGATTTCAAATAACAAGCGATACTGTTCGCCCTTGCAGGAAATATCTCAGGGCCATCACAGAACTCTCCACACCCAAAAATATCACAGACGTCAGGTCTTGGTTTGGCTTTGTCAACCAGGTATCATGTGCCCAGTATGGCTGAGCAAATACTTCCATTCAGAGAACTTCTCAAACCGAGCAAACCATCTCGCTGGGACGACAATCTCGACCAAGCATTTGAGGAATCCAAAACTGCAATCACCAATGAGATTGCCAGTGGAGTGAGGATCTTCGACAAGAACAAACCAACATGCTTGGCAACAGACTGGTCTAAACATGGCTTAGGTATCTGACTCTTCCAGAAATACTGCTCATGCCCATCAACTGACCTTTTCTGCTGCAAACATGGATGGAAGATCACCCTGGTGTGAAGCAGATTTAATCAGCCTGCAGAATCCAGATATGCACCTATATATCAAAGGAGAGGCCCTGGCTGTAGCAGATGCCCTAGATAAAGCAAGACACTTTGTCTTGGGATGCAACCACTACACAATTGCATTTGACCACAAACCCCTCCTGAAAATCTTTGGAGAACGATCCCTGGACCAAATCAGCAACCCCAGACTCAGGAACCTCAAAGAAAAAACCCCCTCAGATACAAGTTCAAGATGGTACACATACCAGGAGCTAAAAACAGAGCTCCTGACACTATTTCCAGGCAACCCACGGGAGAACCACTGCCATCCAAGATGCGTTTACCAGATGACATTCATCATATCTCCAACCATATTGTAAGCCCTGAACTCAAAATTCCCATCCAACTCATAGCTGGCATACATCTCGAAGGTCAGCAACCATCAGATGACATGGAGAACACCTTGGTGCACTCAACAATTTTGCCCAGCTCAAAGACATTCAAATAGTCAACTGGAATCAAGTACGCAGAGCCACCAGCTCAGATGCAGACATGACACTACTACTCTCCGTCATTGAAGAAGGAATGCGCCTGACCACAAGTACCAACTTCCATCTCAAATCAGAGACTACCACCAATTCAGGGAACACCTCTACAGCATTGATGGCGTAATCATTTATAGAGACAGAATCGTCGTGCCACCACCCCTCAGACAAAACTGCCTTTCAGCATTTCATGTAGGTCACCAGGGCACCTCCTTATGACCTCAAGAGCAGAGGCTTCCATTGTCTGGCCTGGCATTACCACTGACATCAATGCCAACAGAACCAACTGCAGCCACTGCAACAGGATGGCATCCTCTCAAGCTGTTCTACCCCCGACACAAGCAACCATCAAAGCTTACCCATTTCAATGCTTATGTGCTGATTACTTCCACTATCAAGGAATAATCTACCTTGTCATCGTGGGGATCATTACTCCAATTGGCCTATAGTCGAAAGAGCCAAAGATGGATCCAAGAGGCATCAACATACTCCGAAGAACATTTGCAATCTATGGAATTCCTGATGAGCTGTCTTCCGACGGAGGTCCTGAGTTCATTTCCCACACCACGGGGACATTTTTATCAGACTTGAGCATCCACCATAGGCTTAGCTCTGTGGCCTTTCCACATAGCAACTGTAGGGCAGAAATTGGAGTCGAGACCATCAAACGATTCATAACCAACAACATCCGACCCAGAGGCGACCTAAATGTGGATGCACTTCAGAGAGCAATCCTCCAATACAGGAATACACCAGATAAAGCCACCAAACTCTCCCCCGTAATGTGTATCTTCGGTAGACCCATCAAAGACCTCATTGCGATATTACCAGGCAAATATCAGCCACATCAAACATGGACAGAATCTCTATTAGCCAGAGAGGAAGCACTGCAGAACTGCCATGTGGTAAACCACGAAAGATGGAATGAACACACCAGATCTCTGCCACCATTGTTTGTGGGGAATCATGTGAGATTACAAAACCAGACAGGCAACTGCCTCAACAAATGGGATTCGATAAAACCCGAGTTGTCATCAAGTATACCCAGTGGAGTAGGAACAGGGGGGGCAGGTGCCCCAATATTACCAATGGGGGGGGCAGTGCCCCCCCAATATATTCTCCATAAAATTATGTTCACAGATGCTAACAGCTATTACATGTGGCTAACAGTTTTATACACTTGTGGCTAACGCTATTCTCCATAAAAACATTAAGATACTACTATATACGGGTAACAGCTATTACATGTGGCTAACACTTCTACACTGCAGCTAGAATGTTCTATTTAGTGCACTATTCATAGCTGTAGCAGTGACTACTATGACTGAAAAAAGAAGAAAAATAGACAACAGTCAGTTAGGCATCAAGTCCTTCTTTCGTCCCTCAGTGGAAGCACCTCCACTTGAAGGCATGTATACAAGTTAGCTATAATTATTAGTAGTTATTGCTAAGTAGTTATTGCTAAGTAAAAGGCACTTTTTATTGCTATGATGTTAAATTATATTTGACAGAGGTTGACAAAGAAGATTCAAATGATAATGTGTTCTGATACTGACATAAGTGAGTCTATTACTGGTAGCACCACCACTTCATCCAGAACCTCAACTGTGTGTAATAGTTTGTGTTGTACCAGAGGGACAATCAATCAACCAACTGATGAAGCTTTGCTAACCAAAACAGAAAAAAATTATGGTTCTGGAAGAAATCTTCAGAAAAGGCACTTTCTCTCATGGTACAAGTCGTTCGCATGGATTCACTTTTGCTCCGAATCATTAAAAGTATTTTGCTACTACTGTCAAGCAGCGGACAAATCAGGGGTTACAGTTATGAGCACAAAAGCCCAATCAGTCTTTAGTAGAGTTGGATATTCTAATTGGAAAAAAGCCACTACACCCGATTTAAAGAGCACGAGTGTTCTCTAGCTTACAGGGATGCTATAGCACCATATTTCAACAAGGTCTACACCTGTGTCTGAAATGCTTCAAAGTCAAGCTGATAGTATCCAAATTAGCAGGAGACATAGTCTGATGAAGCAGTTTTCTGCTTTACATTATTTATTACGACAAGGTATTTCTGTCAGAGATGACCATGCTGGTGGCTCTAATTTGACTGTTATGCTCAAGCAGGTGCTCGATGAAAAATCTTGGGTAGAAGCCAAAAAAATATCAGTCCCCAGAAATAATTAATGAAATTATTCAGCTAATGGCTCATAAAGTGTTACGTTCAATGATTGTCGATTTACTTCCTCAGCGGTGGTTTTCGCTCTTGGCCGATGAAACTAGGGATGTTTCCAATCGTGAACAGCTTGTTATTACTCTGCGATGGGTGTCAGAAAATTATGAGATTAATGAGGATTTCTTTGGCCTCATTCAAGTTGATGCCACTACAGCTGAATGCATCTTCTTGTCACTGAAACATTGCTTACTTTCTTTAGGCATTCCTTTTGAGCTTTGCAGGGGTCAGGGATATGACGGAGCAAGGAATTTTCAGGGTCATATTAGTGGTGTTGCCAGACGATTTCAAGATGAAAACAGGTCTGCTATTTCTGTGCACTGTCTTGCTCACTGTGTGAATTTGTGTCTTTGCCAGAAATAGCAAGTGTATAAAGGAAGCCTTAAATTTTGCTATGGAAGTCATCCAATTGATAAAATATTCACCAAAGAGGCAAGTAATATTTGAAAAAGTTCAAAGGCAGCAAGAAGGCTCACCTAAATCAGGAATTCGCAGTTTTTGCCCAACTAGGTGGGCAGTCTGCACTGGAGTAATGCAAGCGATTCTTGATAATTGTATTACAGAACAGTTGTCAGTTACACTCCAAGGAGTAAATACTGTTGATGCTTGCTTTGCTGCAATTAATGTCACCATTCACGCTCTGACCAAGTACAGAAATGATGAAAATTTGTTCAAAACATTTTTTGAGGCTGTCAAAGAAGAAGCAAGAGACAAGTGTGATGAACCAGTATTACCTAGGCAACGACGACTTCCAAGGAGATTAAATGATGGGTCAGAGGAGCATGCTTTTAGTTCTATAGAGTACCTTTACAGAAAAGAGTATTTTGAAGTAATCGATAGCATAAAAGGAGATCTCGAAAAATGGTTCACACAGAAGAATTTTCTCTTTGTGAGAAGCATCGAGACTCTGCTGATTGATAGTGCTAATGGCAAACCAGTAACTCTGTCTGATGAAATTGTTGATCTTTACCAAAGGGATATTGACATGCAGAAGTTAAGGCTCCACCTTCAGCTCCTTCCAGATGCCATCAAATCGGTAAATATGGATGGAATTCCAGTTAGAGAAGTGACACGAATACAAACCATTTGTGATGTTTTTAACAAGCAACCCAGTTTGAAAAAAATTATTACAGAAGTGCATAAGCTACTTAAGCTATATCTAACCATTCCAGTCACTACAGCTTCAGCAGAGCACAACTTTTCTTAAGCGTATCAAAACCTACCTGAGAAATTCGATGACGCAGCAACGCTTAAATCATTGCATGATGCTCAACAAACATCGGGACAGAACTGATGCACTCGATCTGAACAGCATTATGAAAGAATTTATTGAAACTAATGAAACACGTATAAACTATTTTGGACATTTCTGAATAATTATTATATACTATAATTATAAAGAATCTTCAAACATGTTGCATATAACTAACTATCTCGGATCAGGATCTGCCCCCCCAATATTTTTTTCCTTCCTACCCCACTGATACCAATATGTCATCAGGATAGATGGCACAGGCAGATTGAACACCAGAAACCGCAAATTCCTAAGGAAATATACCCCCGTTCATCAACCAGACCGATGAAGATCAATCCTGGATGACCTGAAATACCTGCCAACTAACACTTCCTCCGACCAAAGAACACAGACCCCTATCCCACTGTTAGGATATGCACTGCTTCTAACAGTCTAGCTAAAGCTTAGTGTGTTAGGCAACTAGTTATAACAACTTTATTCACTTCGACAAGACACAACTCAAGACCGAATAATCTGTCCAGAGGGAGGCTACCCTTAAGTAGGCTGGCCCCAGGCACATGACCATATAAGGTAAAATGCATGCATGTGGTTGATTAAGACTATCCAATGCAATACAAGTAGTAGCAGTGCCAGGTCTGTGTGTTTGTTTATGCATTCAGCTACTAGCATAAGTGTGATCAACTTCTAGGTCAACAGTTTGTTCGTGAGTATTCTGCAAACACTTGCAGGCTGCTCCTGTGTTGTTAAGGGCTGTTAGGGCGGCCACTAACAAGGTCCCCAACACCCACCCGCTGGTACACCCGTTCATATCAATATCCACCCCGCAAACAACCTACCTGAGGCATCTACCTTTCCTTCACCAGCCATTCACAACCAATCAATAGCCCCAACTACCCCATCGCTTTCCACTAGAACACTGCCAAGCCCACCCACAAAGACCCTATTACAACACCATCTATCGGTTCTATCCCCTTAACCAGGCCAGAGTCCTCACCATAGCCAACTTCTACCAAACCCTCCCCTGTCAAGGAAAGACGTTCTACCAGTCAGAAGATCCCCAGAATGGCAAACTTCAGGTAATTATGTCTTGAAATAAACCAAGTCTTCACCCATACTCCTCCCACATCTTATATTAAACACTTGGGGGGAGATAGAGAATATCTAAAACCCTAGCTTATTAAATGAACGATCCTTACCATGCACGTCAGTCATACTTGTCATTGATTTCGTATTAACATCAATATTCGATCGAGTTATAATATATGCAACCAAATAGTGGTATCCCTTACTCTCTAGTAAGTGGGTTACACCTAATTTTGGGTTAGAGGGGTATGCGAGAATGCGTCTATCTGTCATCACTTGTGCAGATGTGCGTCTTCCGCCTATAATCTTAGCAAAGATGGTGGTTACGAGAAAGATTTTCAAGTTGCTGTCTGTGTTGGTATTTTATCTGCGTCAAGTATGCCTTCTTCCAGAATCAATATATACGCCAAAGATTCGACCTATCTTAGTATCCCAGCAAAATGTAACAAGTCAGAGCTCCTTGTCCTTTCGTGATCGCTGGCTCAGTGGGATCCCTTTGAAATGTCATATTAGAGAGCGTCATTCAGAAGTTGAGCTACTGTAGCTCCATTGTGCTCCGTAATTAGTTCGGAACAATATAGACGATGAACCACTGAGCACACACCTACACTACTGGAACAATTTAAAAAGAAATCCATAGGAATCACACTTGACAACCATCTAGACTCCCTAGACTCCCTAGAAGAATGCATGAGAACAAGGACTTTGTTCTCCTGTGCACCTCGTCAGGTTCTCTAAGAGGCTTCACATACGCCCACACAGAGGGTTTCCCAGGGTAACTCCCCACCAAGGCAGGTTCCCATGGTGCAAGAGGCACGTACTTTAATGCCTCCCAGTGGCCTAGTATAAAATATCTGGCAAGAAACTCGAGTATTTTTCACTCGCATACCGCACCTCACCACATTTGGGCCGAGCTGGGCTCTGCAAGGCCACCACATAGACCAGTAGCACAGCAGCAACCACCCACCCCAAACTCTAACAGACTCTCAGTAAGAAAATCTGCATCATATTGCTTGTTAGACCACCATGGACTCCACTCATGTCATTAGTGCCAACTCAGACTTCACCAAATGGTTTCGGTCAGAGTTGCCAACCGTCCCGGAATGGCCGGGACGGTCCCGGAATTTTGGGCCTTGTCCCGGTGGTGTCCTTGTCCCGTAATGTCCCGAAATTTACAGCTACGTGCACCTTGCGCTTCCACTCGCTTAGATGGCCACTGCTGTCCCAAGCATGTTTAGTTTGGTCCTTTAACACTCGTAAAGCAACAAAAACAGGACACTTTTTAGGAGAGAAAAACTTCAGATAAACAATTACGGGTTTGCCAAATAACCTTTGACCTTGTTTCGATTGGAGGTGTGGCACTCGCGTGAAACAATAACCTGCCTATTCTATTTCTTTCAAAACACAAACTGCCGACGGCCATGCAATACCGGGCCTATGTAGTTACTTAAATCGATTAGAACTAAACTTGGGACTAACTAATAAACTCCGGCAGCTTTAGCCGAAACTAATAGAGTACCATTTGATTTAACAGAAACTTCCCAACCAATCTCAGCAAAATGCAAAGTGTAGCAAAGAAGCAGAAGAGAGAATGCCATTTTGACGGATTAAAACACTCACCGCCTACAGGCGCGAACTCGACATCGCTCGCGTAAAAATTAATTAAAAATTACGCGAACGAGCTACAGATTTTTTATTTTTTTACAAACAAAACTTAATTAATTACATCAACCCAAAAGTCACACCTATAAAACAATTCAATCCTGTCCATCCACCATGGGAGCACGGGGAGGGAGGCGGTTGATCCACATCGTGGCATTCCCCTCCACAAGCAGATGGCCAACCGTTGGAGAAGGTGGCGTGTTGATTCTGCTGGTGGTATTCCCAGGCGTTGTCCCTGAAGCCGGCCATAGCCCTGATGGTCTCCAACCCTTCCTCGCCCCAACCCCCCCCCCCCCCCCCCCCAATGACTCCACAGCAACAGGTATGAAGCTGACTCCCACCGAGTGACAAGCGCTTGAATGCGCCGCCATCTTCCGGTCTCTGGCCACCGATAGGGCATAGCCTTGAGTGGTGGCAGCTCCAGAGATTGTTGCCTGCTGCAGCAGAGAAATGACTGTTATGTCGAGGGCGGCTGGTTGTCCCCTTTTCCATGTGGGGAAGAAGATGTCAGCAGGGCGGCTGGAAGATCCAGGGATTAGAGCCGGCACTTCCTTCCTGGGCGCCAGAGCAGCAGACTGGGCTGCAGAGAACAGTGCGTCCCTGAGGGAGTTGTGTCGGTATATGGGGCAATGAGTCCCCTCCTCCACGATCCTGAGTCCCAGCCAGTATTGAAGGCACAAACGAAACTCAGCATCGTAAAGGTGGAGGCCGAGGGTCTGGGAAGGGATGACGTTGATCCAGTCACCCGCATGAGGTATGGCAGTCGAGAGAGCCAGTGCTTTAGATCGCGTGTCAGGGGCCTGTTCAAGAAGGCTATCATGCTCAGCTAGATCAATAGCATGTGATAGTGACTTCTGTCGAAAATTAACGTACATATCCTGAAAAGAACCCAAGTCTGGCTTCGCAGCAAATAAAGCAAGATCATCCTGGGCAGACTCAGCATAAGGTGAATCTCTAGGAGTATATCCAAGTATCCTAGAGACCAGTGACTTCGAATCATGCAAGGAACTAAGGAACACAGCCGGAGCGTGTAACAAAGCTTGCCGAATGTTGAGACCTCCCAGAGAACTTGGAAGGGTGGCTTTTTTCCATGACCAGTCAGACAGTGGGCTACCAGCAACGTCGGCCAGGGCGTCCCGCATAACATTATCGAACTTTTTCGTAGCCTCATGGAGATGGCAAGGAGGACAGGTGCGGAGGGCAAAAGCTATCTTTGGAAGGACCAAGCATGACCGTAGCAGTGTTGTCTCCATCTGGGAGTCCTGGAGGTCAGGCAGACGAGCGATTACCTTCTCCACTTTCCTCACCCTGTTCAAAACGGTAGACTCACAAAACGAGGGCGGTCCAAGAGAGGAGCCCAAAACAGCAAATCCATCCCGAGAGATGGGAATATCAGAAGGTAAGGGATTGGGGAGGGGAGTTGAGGTCTCAGGTATGTGTAGGAGGGACTTCATCCGATTCAAATGGAGGCCAAGTGCAGGACCCTCCTCCTCTATTATTGCCAAAGCAGCACCCAAGTCCTTAGCTGACCCACACAGTGACCCATCATCCAGGTACCATGCATTGATCAGGAGGCCCGGCACCTGTTCCTGGATCTTCTCTACTAGGGGGTGGACGCAAGAGAGAAGCCGAGCGGACCTAGAGGGTCGCCCTGCTGGACGCCACAACAGCTGAGGATAGACTTATCCCCAAAATGGAGGAGGAGTTGGGCCCCATAACACATCTCCATCCAGGCAGACATGGAGGGGATAAGAGCTCTCACTTCCTGGAACATATTCGTTCTATCAATCCTATTGAATGCATTTGAATAATCAAGTAGGAGTGTCCATTTTGTCTCGGGAGGTGTCATTATCCTCTTGCACCCGAGCCAAAGCATGAATGATAGATTCACAACCCACAGATACCCCAACGCTTACTTGTAAGGGGGCGAGGATCCCCAGTGCCTTGGACCGCACGGCTCTTGAGATGCATTTAGATGTTAAGCGCGCAAGACTTCCCCTACTGCTATGGGTCTGAGTCCACCCCCCTTCTTCCTCAGGGAAACTCACAAGTGTGGATTTGTAGTACTGCATTTCAACAGATGATTTACAGGCAAGAGCCTCTCTAACTTGTCTACAGTACTCAGCCAAGCGAAAATGAAGGGAGAGGCCATTGCGTTGCTTCAGATTTGGATCACGTGATTTTTTCTTCTTTCTAAAATTTGGATCTGAGAAACAAGTAATCAAATTGCAGTGGCCTTAATTAAATTTGGGGATGGAGGGGTTTGCGAAAATGCGTCATCTGTCATCACATGTGCGGATGACGCTGGTTGTGCATTTCACCTATAATTTTAACAAGGATGCAGAGTTGCCAACCGTCCCGGAATGGCCGGGACAGTCCCGGAATTTTTAGCCTTGTCCCGGTGGTGTCCTTGTCCCGGAAATGTCCCGGAATTTACAGCTACGCTCACCTTGCGCTTCCACTCGCTTAGATGGCCACTGCAGTCTCAAGCTTGTTCAGTTTAGTCCTTTAACACTTTCAGATAAACAATTACGGGTGTGCGAAACAACCGTTGACCTTGTTTCGATTGGAGGTGCAGCACTCTACGTGAAACTTCTCATCTGCAAAATGGCTAGTGTAGCAGAGGTCAGAATGCCATTTTGACAATAAATGGATCAAAGAATTTGAGTTTCAAAGGTATAAATAAAAAATATATAATGAAATTGATTGACAAAGTAAGTAAGCATGGAATACAGCAAATAAGGATAAATAATAACATCATGGGTACAGTGCGCTGCATGTGTTCAATGCAATAGTAAATGTGAGTAGTCTTGCCTTCATTTTAGGTCATTTGTATTCCCGATGTACTCTGTGTGCAATCGACTTTGGTGTTACCCATGGTGGCCGTAATGATGTCACATCTCACCTCAAGAGCAAGAAACATAAGGATATGTCAAAGGCTGTGCTATCAACTATTCCAATCACCTCTCTCTTCCAACATCAGAGAAGTGATCAAGTAATCGAAGCAGAGGTCAGGTGGGCTACATTTGTTGCTAAGCACAACATATCCTTTCTGTCTAGTGACCATGCCACCAAGCTTTTCAGCAAGATGTTCCCAGACTCTGAAATTGCAAAGAAATTATCCTGTTCCCACACCAAAACCACCACCATAGTGAAGAAAGCTCTTGCTCCTTACTTCACACAGAGAGTTATGGAGTCAATGTCAAGTGGTCCATTCTCTTTGATGATTGATGAATCCCATGACAAGATGGATAAGTCTTGCATAATTCTCTTTTGAGGCTTTTTGACCACAGGTAGGTGAAGTACGGACGAGATTCTTGGATATGCCTGTTGTGAACACTGATATAGCTACCAACTTGTTTCAAGCCTTGAAGGAGTCACTGACTAAGAAAGGGCTCAGCTTTGATGACAGTGCAGTATCTTTCATGTCTGATACCACCAATGTTATGAAAGGAGTGAGGTCAGGTGTGCAGAAGCTGATTAAGGATGAGATCCCAACTTTGTATGATGTTGGTTGCATCTGCCATTTGGCTGATTTAACTGATTTGAAGGTACACTCCCAGTGAACATTGACCAGCTCTTCATCGACATATTCTACTACTTCCATAGCAGCAAGAGAGCAATTTGTCATCATGGTGTTCACTTTTCACCACTGAGCCAGGGGTGATTTTGAAGCATTGCCCCACACGATGGCTCAGCTTGCTGAAGTGTGTGAATCGTTACCTCAGGCAGTATGATGGTTTGAAGTCATTCTGTGAGGAAGCTGAAACAGCTAAGGTCTGTAGCATTCTTTCAAGGCTTGAGAATCCTCTGACGAAACCTCTGTTGTTCTTTTATCTTGCCCTCAATGGATCAATTCAACCGCCTCTTCCAATCTCACAGATGTATGATGACGGTTAGTTAGGTTGGCGTATATATAAAATTAATGTGGTCACGCACGCTAATTAGGGGGCGCGGTCGAACATTTGCGCCGTATATAAAATTAATGTCCCGGAATTAACTTACGGGCAAGTATATATGAGGATGGTGGTTACGAGAAAGGTTTTCGTGTTGCTGTCTGTGTTGGTATTTTTCATCAGCGTCAAGTATGTCTTCTTCCAGAATCAATATACGCCAAAGATTCGACCTATCTCAGTTTCCCAGCAAAATGTAACAAGTCAGAGCTCCTTGTCCTTTCGTGATCGCTTGCTGAGTGGGATCACTTTGAAATGTCCTATTAGAGAGGGTCATTCAGAAGTTGAGTTGCTATTAAAGAAATATGAAAGATTTCTCAAGCCCTTAGAGAACTATGCATCTTTCCATGATACCTTGAGGAAGTCACCTTCCACGAGGACATTGGTGTGGTGGTGTGGTACCTTCGCAATCTGTGGTGGACTTGGGGATCGGATTCGGAGCATTACTTATGTCCTCCTCCTTGCCATGTTTAGTAGACGCAGGATAGTCATAGTCTGGCCGAATCATTCAGAAGGTGATTTTCTCCATCCACACATGATCAATTGGGAGGACAAGATGATCAGTAACCACTTGAAAAAGAGTGCAAGTGGTACGTTAAAATATGGTGATTTCATTGTTCGACATCACTTCAAGATCTACACCCTTAGTTACACAACAGTTGACCAGACTAAAAAGACTATGGAGTCATACATGAGGATCATTGCTAGCAATGAGTCAAATGTTATTTTTACTACAAACATGTTGCCAAATGCATTACTGGATCCAAAGAGAAATGGAAATAATCCGAAGTGGTTAATGGATGAGATGCAACTGCATGGATTTTTGAATTTGTCCAACATTGAACTGGATGAAATGATTGGTATTGCATTCCGCTACTTATTCAAGTTGGATGATGTTGTGCTTGAACGGACGTCTGCAGCTGCAGAGATGCTCGGCCTGAACCACTTGCCATATGTGGCTATTCATGTGAGAACGGGTTTTGCAAAAATGCCACATTTAGATGAAGTAAGACGCCATCGAAGATTCATGCGGCTAGACTCAGAATGGAAACGGGCCATCCACTGTGCAATAAATGCTGCAGGTGAGCTGTCTGGCAAGAACAAGACTTGCATTTTTCTAGCAACAGACAGTAACCAGCTAAAGCAAATGGCCTTGAACCAATATGGAACAAGGATTCGTACCCTGAATGATGTTTTAATCCACGTGGACAAGTTGAAGAAGAAGCCACATCCACTGACAGCTGAGGAGAAGGAAGGATTCATTGTGATGTGGATTGATTTCTTGCTTATTGCACAAGCAAGGATAGTGGTGAGGGGCGATAGTGGGTTTTCAAGGTCAGCTGGGTTGCTATGTGGAAAATATTATGGAAGCAGGACTTTGAGAGAGATAGGCAAATGTTCCTGATTGTCATGTCGAGTCTACAGCACCTTGTTTGCTAATACTAAATAAGCCGTATAGTTTTCTTTTCATATCTTGCATAGAACCTGAGACTTTTATAATAGATTGTAGAGCTAGAGTTGACTGCCAATTCTTTTGTCTGTGTTTAAAGGGGGGGGGGGGGGATTTTATTTTTATCTCTCATTTTTTCCCCCCTTCTCTATTCTATTCCTTCACTACTATACTAGCTACATCTAAAGTTTAAATTCATTAATGTCAACCATTCTTGAGTTATACTTGTTAGCCACTGTATACCGCTCGAAAAATGAAGAGGGGGCTGATATTATTTTTTACCAAGTCCTTGAACACTAGTGCAGGAATACAGGAAGTATTATGTAATGATAAACCAGGTCACATTACTTACAGACGTGGTACTTTAACCCCACACCCCTGAAAAACAACTCTGCCAATTCTTTAAGAAGAGGAATCCTAGTCAGTGGCTAGAGTTGTCTCTGAGCAGTCATTCTAAACTATTCAGGGATTTCAGATCTTCATCGGTCTCTCAGTCATCACAGATAAGTACCTCAGTCAACTAGAGCAAGAGTTCAAGAAGACGGGAAGGATGTGCAAGCTTACTAATTAGCTATAAAACCACAGTGGTGCACATCACATACAGAGCCCACTTCCAACCCACCTCAACCCAGTGTGGTGTTGGCCCAGTGTGTGTCCCAATAGAGATATTTCCAACCTATTTCAACCTGCCTCAACCCAGTGTGATGTTGGTCCAGTGTATATCCTCATAGAGCTATTGTCAATCTACTTTAAACTGCCTCAACCCAGAATTATAAGGGAGGTGGACTATTAGATGAGAGAGGTGGACTATTAGGAACAGGACTATATGTGAGGTGGACTATTAGCTACTGTAGCTACATTGTGATCCATAATTAGTGATTTGTTAACAATATAGACGATGAAACACCAAGCACACACCTACTACTGGAAACAATCTAAAAAGAAATCCATAGGAATCACACTTGACAACCATCTAGACTCCCTAGAAGAATGCATGAGAACAAGAACTCTATTCTCCTGTGCACCTCGTCAGGTTCTCTAAGAGGCTGCACATACGCCCACACAGAGGGTTTCCCAGGGTAACTCCCCACCAAGGCAGGTTCCCACGTGCAAGAGGCATGTACTTTGATGCCTCCCAGTGGCTAAGAATAAGACGCGAGCATAATTATTGGAACCAGCTGGGAGCTGGTATCTGTGTGGGCAGCGCACCCACCCCCCAACAGAAACCATTTGGTGAAGTCTGAGTTGGCACTAATGACATGAGTGGAGTAGTCCATGGTGGTCTAACAAGCAATGTGATGCAGATTTTCTTACTGAGAGTCTGTTACAGTTTGGGGTGGGTGGTTGCTGCTGCTACTGGTCTATGTGGTGGCCTTGCAGAGCCCAGCTCGGCCCAAGTGTGGTGAGGTGCGGTATGCGAGTGAAAAATACTCGAGTTCCTTGCCAGATATTTTATACTAGGCTACTGGGAGGCATTAAAGTACGTGCCTCTTGCACGTGGGAACCTGCCTTGGTGGGGAGTTACCCTGGGAAACCCTCTGTGTGGGCATATGTGCAGCCTCTTAGAGAACCTGACGAGGTGCACAGGAGAACAAAGTCCTTGTTCTCGTGCATTCTTCTAGGGAGTCTAGATGGTTGTCAAGTGTGATTCCTATGGATTTCTTTTTAAATTGTTCCAGTAGTAGTAGGTGTGTGCTCGGTGGTTCGTCGTCTATATGGTTAACAAATCACCGAACTAATTACGGAGCGCAATGGAGCTACAGTAGCTCAACTTCTGAATGACCCTCTATAATATGACATTTCAAAGGGATCCCACTGAGCCAGCGATCATGAAAGGACAAGGAGCTCTGACTTGATATAATTTTGCTGAGATACTAAGATAGGTCGAATCTTTGGTGTATATATTGATTCTGGAAGAAGGCATACTTGACACAGATGAAAAATACCAACACAGATAGCAACTTGAAAACCGTTCTCGTAACCACCATCTTTGCTAAGATTATAGGCGGAAGACGCACAACTGCATCATCTGCACAAGTGAGGACAGATAGACGCATTCTCACATACCTCTCTAACCCAAAATTAGGTGTAACCCACTTACTAGAGAGTAAGGGATACCACTATTTGGTTGCATATATAACTCGATCGAATATTGATGTTAATACGAAATCAATGACAAGTATGACTGACGTGCATGGTAAGGATCGTTCATTTTATTCTCTATCTCCCCCCAAGTGTTTAATATCAGATGTGGGAGGAGTATGGTGAAGACTTGGTTTATTTCAAGACATAGTTACCTGAAGTTTGCCATTCTGGGGATCTTCTGACTCTGGTAGAACTTCTTTCCTTGACAGGGGAGGGTTTGGTAGAAGGTGGCTATGTTCACTCGTGCTAGCTGGCACATCTGCAGTGCTCGCCTGGTACCCTTGACTCTTGCTGTTACTCTGCATCACATGGTGAGGACTCTGGCCTGGTTAAGGGGATAGAACCAATAGATGGTGTTGTAATAGGGTCTTTGTGGGTTGGCTTGGCAGTGTCCTAGTGGAAAGCGATGGGGTAGTTGGGGCTATTGATTGGTTGTGAATGGCTGGTGAAGGAAAGGTAGATGCCTCGGGTAGGTTGTTTGGGGGATGGGTAATTGATATGAATGGGTGTACCAACGGGTGGGTGTTTGGGACCTTGTTAGTGGCCGCCCTAACAGCCCTAACAACACAGGAGCAGCCTGCAGAATACTCACGAGCAAACTGTTGACCTCGAAGTTGATCACACTTATGCTAGTAGCTGAATTCAGAAACAAACACACAGACCTGGCACTGCTACTACTTGTATTGCATTGGATAGTCTTAATCAACCACATGCATGCATTTTACCTTATATGATCATGTGCCTGGGGGGGGGGCCTACTTAAAGGGCAGTCTCCCTCTGGACAGATTATTCGGTCTTGAGTTGTGTCTTGTCGAAGTGAATAAAGTTGTTATAACTAGTTGCCTAATACACTAAGCTTTAGCTAGACTGTTAGGAGCAGTGCATACCCTAACAGTGGGATAGGGGCCTGTGTTCTTTGGTCGGAGGAAGTGTTGGTTGGCAGGTATTTCAGGCCATCCAGGATTGATCTTCATCGGTCTGGTTGATGAACGGGAGTATATTTCCTTAGGAATTTGCGGTTTCTGGTGTTCAATCTGCCTCTGCCATCTATCCTGATGACATATTGATGGTATTGGTGTACTTGATGACAACTCGGGTTTTATCCTAGTGGCTGAGATACAGGGGGCTAGCCCCCCCCCCCCCCCCCCCATTTTGAAGTATAGGGGCAGAGCCCCTGCTTTCTAAAATATGGGATTGGGAATGCTGTGATTGACCAGCTGATTAGCAAACCTGTATTGTGGTTTGACATGACAATTGACACCTACATTTAATCATTACCATCTATAGTAGATTAATATATCATGTGATAGTTCCAGCTGCTCTCCATTTTAAAGATGGCAAAAAGACAGTCACAGCCTCAGGTATCCCTTTTGAGCTTTTTGTCAGCACCCAAGAAAGCAAGAAGAATTGAATCAAATCACCAAGGAGAGTTGGACTCGGAAGATGAGTTAGACCCTGTTCCAGTGATTGCATCTGAGCGAGATGACACCCCAATCGAATCCGATGCCATAAGTTTATCAGAAGGACAGAATACCACACCAGAAGATGTAGGCTGTTCATCACAGTGTTGTACCAGTGAAGAGAAAGCCTTTCAGCCAGATTATACTGAAAACATTGAGCATGAAACAAAGAAACTTTCAATCGAGTTGGTATAAACAATTTCCATGGCTTAGTGTGTGTACATCTCGTAAGAAGGTATTTTGCTTTTACTGTCGATACGCTGCCAGGCACAAATTGCTTACATTCAGTTAGTCCGCAGTGGTTTCCAAAATTGGGGAAAAGCCATAGAGAAGTTTAAATCTCACGAAGGATCCCTCTCCCATACAGAGGCCAAAATGAAATGGATAGCTCAAGGAAGACTTACAATTGGGAGCCAGTTAAGTGCACAATTGAAAGATCAGCAACAAATGCGAAGAGCAGGCCTTTTAAAGTAAATGAAGGGAATACAATTTCTTACTCGGCAAGGAATAGCCCTTCTAGGCCATAATGAGTCTGAAGGAAATCTGAAGCAACTAATGCTAATGTGGAGCCATGAAGATGAAGTGGTTAAAACCTGGGTCAAGGAAAATCACTACACTTGTTATCAAACAGTAAATGAGCTTCTTTCATTATGGGTCAAAATTCATTTTGAAAATAATGAAGGAAGGAAGCCCTGCATGGTTTTCAGTTATTGCAGATGAAACAACCATACTGAACAGCTGAACTTATCAATACGCTGGGTGAATGATCAGTATGAAGTTCTTGAAGATCCCATAGGCTTATTCCGAGTACCTGATACAAAAGCCGAGACCTTATTTACGGTGATCTCCTTATAAGGTGTAGCCTTTCATTATATTTATGTCGAGGGCAAGCATATGATGGTCAGCCAATATGCAAGGGAAACGAACAGGAGTAGTGGCACAATTTTTAAGGGAAAATCCGGCAGCCATACCTGTGCACTGTTTCGCCCATTCTTTGAATTTGTGTCTTCAGGGAACTGGAAGGCAGATAGTATGCATAAGAGATGCTTTGGACACAGTGAAAGGAATTGGCAAACTAATTTTATTTTCTCCCAAAAGATCTCATCTATTCTCTTCAAAGCTCCAGCAAGCATGTGATGACACAGTGAGCCTAAAGTTGTTTTTACCCGACAAGGTGGACTGCTCGAACCTCAGCAATTAATGCTATTCTCAAAGATTATGGTGTGCTTCTACAGATATTAGAAGAAATTCATGCAACCACCCATGATGAGTATGGCATGAAAGCAAATGGTTTGCTGCAGTCACTGGAAAAGTTCAATACACTATTTGGCCTCATGCTCAGATACCGATAGTTCAGTGCAGCCGAACAAGTGATCTACAAAAGAAAAACAAAGCAATTCAAGATGCTCTAGCTGCTGTTGAAACAGCAAAGAATTTTTTCAAACGTATCCGATCTGAGGAAGAGTTCAATCGATTCTACGAAGAGTGTATTCAATTTTCTGAGAAGGAGGGAATTGGACAACCACTGCTACCTAGGAGTAGGAAACAACCTGCACGTTTTATGACAGTAGTGGAAGTGAACCCTATCAGTTCAATTCAGTGAAGGTCTACTACAGAAAATTCTACTTTGAAGCCTGCGATCGACTCTCTGGTGAACTTCAAAATCGCTTTGAAACCAAACAGATTCCATCAGTGGTATCAATGGAGCAAGCACTTATGAAGGCATCAAACAAGAAAGATTTCAAGAATGAACAAAAATCGAGGAGTCTTGCTTCAAAAATGATGTAGACCTTGAAGAGTTAAAGGTGCAGTTATCACTTCTTTCTGACGTCATCAAGAAAGGTACACCAGAAGTAAAGACCGTCACTTCAATACATACTGTGTGTGAAGCCATGAAGAGCAATTAACTATTCAAAGAAATGTTAGCTGCTGTACACAAATTGCTTCGACTCTATCTGACCATACCCATCACATCTGCTACAGCTGAAAGAACATTTTCTGCCCTCAAGCGTCTCTTCACCTACTTACGTTCAACCATGACTGAAAAACGGTTGAATAACTGTTTGATGCTTCATGTGCACAAAGAATTTACAGACTCATTAAATTTGATTTCTGTATCCAAGATATTTGTATCAGCATATGATGAGTGTAAAAAGTATTTTGATAATTACGATTAAAACTATTTTTTAAAGTTCATTTCAACAAAATACAGCTCCTCTAGGTCGTTACCTCCCACATCCACTCCCTGCAGCTGCATCAGGTTCATACCCCCCTAAATTGCCAGCGCCCCCCCACTTTGAAAGTGGTGTCTCAGCCCCTGTATCCCATTTGTTGGGGCAGTTGCCTGTCTGGTTTTGTAATCTCACATGATTCCCCACAAACAATGGTGGCAGAGATCTGGTGTGTTCATTCCATCTTTCGTGGTTTACCACATGGCAGTTCATTCCCAGATTCCAGGATTGCGCGCACATTCCCAGGATTGAGCGAGCACAAACCTAAGATTTGCTCTATCCCAGGATCGAGCAATGCAGAGTTGCTCTATCGCAGGATCGAGCACTTGCAGAGTTGCTCTATCCAGGGATAGAGCACTGCAGAGTTGCTCTATCCCAAGATGACAACGACATCAACAACAACAAGCAAATGTCTTGGGTACTATATGTGTGTGAGTGTGTGTGTGTGTGAGTTGGTTCCTCTCTTGATTTAGTCTCTGAGTTCAAGTATCTGGGTCTTCTCTTATCTTCCACACTATCCTGGTCTAAATACATATCCTTCATTTGTAGTAAGTCTCGTCATCTCTTAGGCCTCTTATACCGACAATTTTATCATCACTCTGACTCCTCTTCTCTTCTGTGTCTATACACCTCTCTAATAAGACCTCACCTTGAATACTGTTCTTTTCTATGGGACCCACAATCTGCGCACCTCTCCATGTCTATCAAAAAAATACAATTCTTTGCATGCAAAATTTGTTCTAAAGACTGGTCCTCTGACTATCCCTCTTACGTTCTAATCTAAAACTCCCTACACTCTCCTCTCGTCATCTCAACTCTAAACTCATACTTCTCTTTAAGCTTTTGCATAATTACACTGACTTTCCAACCTCAATGCCTGCACATCAGCCTCCTCCACCTTACAACATTAGATCATACCACCCCCTCAACCTTACTTTCATTTTCCCTCGTACTCAGTCTTTTAATGTATCTTTTTTCCCTTCTGTCATTCGTAAGTGGAATGCTCTTCCGAACAATATTAAGGAATCCCGTTCTCTTAGCAACATTACATACAAACAATTTCATAACATTCATAATGTATTTCATGTATTGTGTGTATTGTGTGCTCTTTGCATTAGCGAGTGGCTATTGAGCATGTTTTTGGAAGAACGAAAAAAGGGGGGGGAAAGGGAAAAAAGATAGAGCACTTGCAGAGTTGCTCTATCCAGGGATCAGAGTTGCTCTATCCAGGGATTGAGCACTTGCAGAGTTGCTCTATCCAGGGATAGAGCACTTCCAGAGTTGCTCAATCCTGGGATAGAGCACTTGCAGAGTTGCTCTATCCTGGGATTGAGCACTTGCAGAGTTGCTCTATCCAGGGATTGAGCACTTGCAGAGTTGCTCAATCCTGGGATAGAGCACTTGCAGAGTTGCTCTATCCAGGGATTGAGCACTTGCAGAGTTGCTCAATCCTGGGATTGAGCACTTGCAGAGTTATAATGTACCTAATCGTACTGGTGATGAGGGTCAAGCTATTTACCCACAAAAAAGTTATATTAGGTAGAGCTTGTAAGCCTAAAATATAATATGGTGTAATGTTTCACCATTGACTTAACCCAAATGGATGGAACACTTGGCTAGGTACAAGTTATACTGTTCAATGTTGTTATTGTTTTTAGTTCCAATAACTGTAACAACATTCATTAACAACATTCATTACATCAAATTCATAGTATACATAGAATTAGTTTGTTAATTATCAGTTTGGCATTTGGAACATATCCACTTGCTTTTTGGGGACAGGAAAACTTTGTTTGGAGTCCCAACACAATCCTGATGGTACCACTCTGCACATTTTTCACACTGAACCATTCTGTCCATTTTATTCCAGGTTTTTCGACAAACACAATAAACACGAATTATTTGAATGCATCTTATGCTTTTCAGAGGTTCTTTTCGAGAGGAAAAGGCATCATTTTCTTGATTTCCAAGCAATCAAGAAGATGTGGCCGCATTTCTGAAACATTCCAGGTGAGAGTGGAGGGATCAATCTTGATGGCATAGTGCCACAGCACAAGCTATAGCAAGTACACCACAGTCACTCTTGTTTGTTTGTGTTTGCATAGTGATGAATTGCAGAGTGATTGTTTTGCTGCTAGTGCACACCAGGGCACAAATCTGCTGACGAGTGGATAGTGGTAGAGAATTGAAAAGGCTATGACATTACTCGAATCATTCATATCTACGGCTATACAGATCCAGTGACTGTTTTCAACATTAACAATCTGAACAGCATCACCACAAAGAGGACCTCCAGACATACTAGCTACTACTGCAGTAGCTCGTAACCCACCAAAATGAGGGAATTCAGTTTTTAGAAGTTTTTGAGCAGCATACATATGGCCATCGTTCAACCAATCTTTGTTCTCAATCAGTTTCTTATCTCTTGCAGTATAAGAGCTAGTTCTGGCAACCATAATTATTGTGGATGTGGTAGATGCTGCATATCAGGGTAGCTCTCTGTATCGATCACTTCCAGTGGTTTCTTCTTAATATGTCTCCCTTCATCCTTACATCCATTGGAGCAAGGCAATGCATTATGGCATCGCTTGGTGCAAATCTTCTTTGATGCTTTACAGGAGCACCGCTTGCTATTGCATCCTGTTTTACAGTTACAGGAATTGCCATGGAATTGATTTTTTGGATTAAATTTCATTGTAGCTTCACATAAGGATAGTAGACGCTGTTTTCCCCAACCAGTCACTTCTAGTTCCAATTCACCACAATAGCTCTCCAACTCAGACTCTGACACACAATTCTTCAGGACACCAAATGGACATCGCAAACGATACAGTCGCTGCTTGAACCCACTAACTGCTACTACAATACAAGGCAGCCTACGTAAGTCAGTGGATGCTCTATCAACTCTTGGTATTGTAATGCTGACTTTGTCACCAATAACAAATGGCTCAGCTTTATGTCGTTTTCTGGTATTGTAAGCTGCAATCATTTTTTCTGCATTTCTTCGATAGTTAATATCTGCCTTCTGCCGTTGACTGAGATGCTTCTTGCTAGTTGCTAGCACCATTTCTACATTAACAACAACAAACACATAAAAGTTTACATGTTGTACTCAAGTTTTCTGCAATACCTTTGTCACTACGGTCAATCTTGTTACAAGAGTCTTCTTTACTGATCGAGTCTCTGGTAGAGTCAGATGGTTCCATATTGGTGAACAATAGATCAGAGGGACTATCGCCTGATATGAGTATTAACAATGACAAAATGTGCAATGATTATCAACGAATGTCAATGAATAAGTATTGTGCATAGCTATAGAAAAAACAGTATTATTGAGTAATGGAAAATTTACTTTGTGATGAAGAGCCTGGTTGATGGAGGGACACAGTCCAAAGTTTCATCACTGTTATAGAGATTATACTGGTTATCATGTGGAGTTGAAGAGCCAGAGTATTTACCACTTGGAGTCTTTAATGATACAGTCTCTGGTAGAGTCAGAGGTTTCCACATTGGTGAACAATAAACCACAGGGACTATCACCTGAGTAATAACAAAACATGCAATGATTTTGTCAATGAATGGTAATATGCATAGAAGAATATCACTGAGTGATGGAAAAATTACCTTGTGATGAAGAGCCTGGTTTTGATTGATTGAGGACCACAGGAGGGACACAGTCCAAAGTTTCATCACTGGGATAGTGGTCATCACTTGGAGTTAAAGTGCCTGAGTGTTCACTGGATCAGAGTGTGTCAGACTGAGAGCGGTCACCACTGGGAAATGAAGAAAAAAATTAAGAGTCGGTGTTCACCACTGGGAGCTGGAGAGTATTGTGGTTTATTACATGGGCTAGATTGTTCATCACTATGGGATACACCAGAGCATCTGTTGCTTGATGGAGATGGAGGGCTGGAGTGTCCACAACCAGGATTTGAAGGTTCATCAGAGGGTCCATCATTGTTTACGGGGTAGTGGAAGTGGTTTAGAAGGTTAGATGGAACATTAAAGTATTGTTACGCATACCATCTTCATTAATAAGGTCATGTACATCCTCCTCCATCACCTGTCCAGGATTGTTGCCAGGAAATATACCACTACGAGGAGGCTGTCCATACACCAACTCATATGGAGTGCACTTCATTGTATCATGTACACAAGTATTAAGGGGGTGCTTCACAAAAAACATGCCACGAAGTAAAAACCGTCCTAACTTTTAGGTTTCTAGGCCTACAAATATAATTTTTGTGTCTCTTTCTATGTGCTTTCAAGTGATACGTATAATGATATATTTACAGGTGTTTTTCTATCTAGGTACCTGCAGCCATCAGACCTCCTCAAAATTACCATTCACAGCTTCCCATCTTGGATATTGGATCAAATGACTTCAAACTTGTGATAATGCATTACTCTTTGTTATCAACGATCAGAATTTTTTAAATAAATATTCCCACTGTTTGCTGGGTTCATATAGATGCCACGCCCACTAAGTAACATAACTTTTTATTATTATGAATTTTAAAAAAATTGATCGTTAAACACAAAGAGCATAGAAAGAGCTTCAAAATGATATACAAGGTTTGGGCAAAAAAATATTTTAGCTGTGAATGGCGATTGGAAACCAGAATTTGACAAAAAGCTGTTACAGGGGGACCGAGGGTATTTTTTACTTTAAATATATTTTTTTTAAATTACTTGTGGTTACAACTTTAGAGCTCCGTAGATTCTGCAAACTTCATGGTATGGACTTGATATATAGCTCAAAAGACTCTCTGTGTGCTCTCTTTTGATACTAAAATAATATGTGTCATAGGTATAACTATAGGCAAGTTACTAGACCCTAAAGTGGAGGGACCTCAAAAACCTGCATCCCCAAAACCTCATCCAGAATAACTAAGTGGAAATTGGTAAGAGTGGCCCTATAGCATGGGGATTCACTAAATTCACTCGATCTGAGGTACGGAGGTATGGTTTACACGAAAAGGTGTGGTTCCAGTCATGTGATATTTCCACCAGGTACAGGGGTGTAGTTTTCACAGGGGGGGGGGAACTAAGTTCTAGTCAGGCGTAGGGTTATCGGTGGTTAGAAACTGCTGCTTGGATTGGATACTGCTTGCTAAACAGCTGTGATGGACTTAGCTAGGCTGCTCTATCGTGTGCAGTGTTAGAAACATTGCTGCTGGGACACAATAGCTTGCTGATGCTGAAGACTATCACCTCCAAAAGCCCTTGAAAGTTTTGTTCCCACCCTAGCCCTAGCCCCAGCCCTATATTCAAGTGCCAGTGCCATGAGATTCATAAAAACCCTCTGCCAGCTATTGTGTCAAAGCAGCAATGTTTATCATTGACACGATAGAGCAGCATAGCTACAGTCCATCACAGCTTTTTAGAAAGCAATTCCAAGTAGCAGTTTCTAGCACCACCGACCACGCCAGAACTTTTCCCCGCCGGAAATTTATCACATGACTGGAACCACACCTTTTCGTGTAAACCACACACCCGTACCTCAGATCGAGTGAATGTAGTGAATCCCCTATAGCCTATAGCATGCAATGACGGGCGTTAAAATTTTAGTACGTGCGGGTGGAAAATTGAGGGCGTTGATTTTCAACGCCCTCAATTTTCCACCCGCGCGCTATTCTGGATGGGGACTTTGGGATGCAGGTTTTTGAGGTCCCTCGTCTAGTAACTTGCCTATAGTTATACCTATGAAACATATTTTAGCATCAAAAGAGAGCACACAGAGAGACCTATCTTTTGAACTATATATCAAGTTCATACCATGAAGTTTGCAGAATCTACGGAGCTCTAAAGTTGTAAACACAAGTAAAAAATTAAAAACTCGCCCTCTGTGGACAGTCTTCTTTCCCAATTCTTTGTCAAGAATTGAATGGAGGTGTATGTACAAAAGTCACTATAAGTCCAGAATGGAGCATCCAAATCTTCTCAAATTTGGAATGCAGCATCTTACAGGTCTGGCAACATATTTATGGGAAGGGGGAAAAAACCCAAAAAACAAAAACATTGCCGCGATCCACGACACCGGATGTCTTGGTCGCCCTTGACAATCGTAACTTTACCAGGCCAAAGTTGCACAAGGTCCCAAATTATATGGTTCACAAACTCTCAGACTGAAGAATCTGTAAAGAGAGAGAGTGTGCTTGTATAGAGTTAATCGTTTTTGCAAACAATGCTAAGCTCACACCAGAGTATAGGTACTCATTGTGGAAGATATGAATTATTATGAGCTGCACTGCTTACCTTGGGAACACCAAAATATGCAAAAACCCGACTTGATAGATTAGTAGCCACTTCAATTGCACTCTTATGAGACAAAGGGAAAAGGACATGGATCTTTGACCAATGATCCATGTAATGCCCTATCCAGTGATATTGATCATTAGATCAACCTGCATTACATTATAATTATGCATAAATAGTATATTGTTTATACTTGTCCTCGAGTCATGAATCCTGAAGAGATGATAGGTTTAAGTGGGGCATGGTTGGTTTGTGGCTTCCGAAGATTACAAACTGGGCAAAGCTGAATATACTTCACCACTGCTGACCTTGGCAGACATTCATAACTTGCTGCGACCTATATAATACATTTTACAAGAGGGATGAGTGGTGACCCAGTGGTGTATCCATTGTACACACTTTAGTGGTCATGGATCACCCAAAAGGAGAGATTTAACCATTGACAAGGATTCCGTAAGTCCTGTATTAAAAGAACTAACATGTAGCCGAAATAAACCTTCCAAAAGTACACTTATACAACTCCATATATGGCATACAACTGAGTATATACCTAGCAAATTGAACAGAAACAGATCTATAGCTATATAATAATGAGGACTGATAGCTATGACAGCAGTGATTTTTTAAAATAATTAGTCAATATTTGAATTAATTAACTCACTTATGCAAGAGCTTTCTTATGTCCCATGTGCCCTTGGACATCACAATGGATACGTTTCAGCACAGCAGAAAAATCTTCGACAAAAGCTATTCTTCTGTAGCGTCCCAAGAAGAGAAGTGTCATTCACTGCCATATCCTAATTACAAAATACTACTTCATCACATATACAAACACTAAATACTTATTACACACTTTCTTCTTAGCTGGAAGGCATAGGACATCCGTTAATCCAAGAACTGGGTAATCCAACAATTTAAATCCCTTTTCCTTTTAAGGGGGTCCACTAACAAAAAAACAAAAAAAACAAAAAAAACAAAAAAACTCTGCTTCAGAATTTTTATTTGAAATCTTGTGTGATGTATACCTATATACATATATACCTACCTTCTGGTGCTGTGCCAACTACCCAGCTACAACTGATCCAGACTTAGTGAACATTTAAGATTTCACGAGGACGGTCATATTTGGAGACTAGTTTACTTTGGGATTTCACAACTTACCACAGGGGAAATTACAAAGTATGAAACACGATATAACATTGAGTTTTTTTTTAAATAGTCTGATTAAGGACTTTAAAAACTATTGCAATTTCTTGGTAGCATTTTCATTGTTTTTTTGTACCTGTTGACATCATACTTGCTTAAAATTAAAAACAGAGAATGTCATCTTGTAGCTCTCATTGGGAGGAAACAGAATCTATATAATTTTGTCTGATTACTCCAAATATGAAGCAGGGAGAAACGTCCTTGGCCCCCCCCCAAAAAATTTCGGGACAGGCATTTTAAGGACTAGTATAGTATATCAATGGTTGAACTGACCATACCATTAAAAAACACCAAAAGTGGTATACATACAAGAAAAATCAAGAATAGGGAGGGGAAGTTTGGTCTGTCCTATATAGGCCGCTTCCTAGGGGGATGACCAGAATCACTGGTTTGCTTCCCTTGTCAGTCTCCGCGGCCATTGAAACTCACTATAATGTGAAGCGTCTTCTTCGCAAATCGGGAGTACTCAAGTTAGTATAAGTCCAGAATGGAGCATCCAAATCTTCTCCAATTTGGAAGACAGCATCTTGCATGTACTGTCATCATATTTTGGGGGAAAAACAAAAAAAAATTTTTTTGGGTATATAGTGGACCCCCTTAAATCCAGAACCTGAATTTCGAATATTTTATATCCACAGCACCTTTCAAAACTTTCACAATAGCTTCCCCCTTGAGTGTTTTGCTTCCATTGTTGATTCCATTAAGAAACTTGTTCAGAAATTGGCTAAACTCCTTTTCATGAGCCTCCAGCTCTTTCTACTGCACGATCTACCACATGCAGCATACAAAGTGTGCATGCGCAATCCCAGGATCGCGCTCGCAAACCTAGAATCTTGAGAATGAGCAGCCCTGGGATTGCGCAAATTCGAGGTTTGCGCGTAACATATATATATATAGAAACATTAGTGATGACCATGATTAGGGAGAAAGAGTACTGATGGTCTACAAGTCAAAATCAAGTAGACAGATTTAAGTGGTGGAAGTTAGGGGGGGATGGTATATTAGTGCATTTTTTACAAGGACATAGAAAATGATAAGAGCATGAAGTTATTTGGATCAAAGTTTGAAATGAAGTGGTTAAGAAATAACAAGTTTAGTTGTTAGGTAATGCAAGATTCAAGTCTAAACTAGGGAGTGAATTCCAAAGACGAGGAATGCGAGTGAAAAATGAGTGGAGGTTCTTTACATTACGAGCATGGACATGTTTGATTTTTTAGGTCTGGTATATAGTTATGGTGGTCATAGAAATGTAATGAAATGTTCAGATGTTTTTTTTTATAGATTTTACAACAAATAAGATATCATTTAGTTCCAGAGTCATTACATTAGGGAAAGAATTTTTAAACTAATAAGGCGATATTTGTAGTCTGATGAGAAATCTCCGAGGATAAACTTCTTTGGATCTATTCCAATGTGACAGAGTCTTTCTGAGATGAGGGCACCAGATTGGAGAGGCATACGTGAGTAGAGACTTCACTAGAATGAGGTAAAGTTGTTTCTTTGCACTCACTGTGTTGCTATAATGGAAAGTACGTCAAGAAGCCCCAGGGACTTGTAGGATTTACCAATTATAAATGATACATGGAGACTCCATGATAGGTCAGATGAAATCAGAACTCCTAAATCTTTGGTGAAGCTTTTTCTGGTGTAATCAATGTTGTACAATGGTGAATTGGTACAGAATCTCATAAGATGGCACTTTTGATTATTGAAGATGAGGTGCCAATCTTTCGACCACTTGGAGAGAAGTTAAATCAACTTGTATAGAAGCTGTATCGGATGGAGATTTTATTGACTTAAAACACTTAAAACACTTAGTATATTCTTTACATGATCCCAGTAGTGAATCAAATCTTGGTTTGGACATCCTGAGGTACTTAAAATGAGATTCAGGATCTGAGAGCCTCATCTCTTGGAGTAGATTATAACACTCCCCCTGTTGCCTCCTTCTCGTGAAAATCTGACGTATCCACATGCTTCTTTCCCTCGTCCTCCTCCTTCTTCTCATTAAAGCAACCAGAAAAATCGGGTCCAAGTCCTCCTCAGTCGAGTTCAGGCTTTCAACTCCACCATGGCTAGAAACTGTGCTTTGTTTAAACGCGTGCACCGTGTAGAGTGAGTCCTTTGATTTTGATGGAGCATTCAGAAGGCATCAAGAAAGGATGCTAACAAACTGGACAGAACAATATTCATAGCATCAATACTAACAAAAAACTTCATATTAACACAACTTCATCATATATCTTGTGGTATAACTTACTCTATTCTAGTAGGATTCGCACACCTGTGACTGGATTAAGGAACTTGATCGAACAGTTAACAGTCCCATGAGCAACCACTTAAAGCAGAGAAGCAACCTATCTGTAAGCAGCCCACTGATTCGAATGGATTATCGTTCCATCTGCAACATGCAACCGTATAACAGGGAGTAATGTTGCAGCGTCTCTCCGCGGAACTATTCCCATGTAACCTGAAAATTGGTGTTGAACAACTACATAGAATGGAGTGGAATTGTGATTGTTTATGTAACATAAACAGCATACCCAGTGCAGGAATATAACTGGTGTACCAATCCAAACACCCATATGTCAGAGGATGGTGGTCGGCCCCTATGATGCTGTCTCCACAATAATTATAATAATGATGCTATGGCCACAAGAATGTAGTGCTGATGTGACTAACATACCTTAGGCTTGGGACTCAATTGGGACTCATCAATTTGGACAATGACTCCAGGCTCACCTAGATTATTGGACAGCTCTACAAAGGGCTGTTGAACAAACCTCCCGCAACCACTGACACACATTAATCGCAATTGGTCGACTGCACCCTGCTTCACTTGCAGCAGTAACCGGGTACTCTCTGGCCCACCAATAATTATATTAAAAGAAGCCATGTCTGCAAACTCAGCATTGACTTTGAGAAGAAGCTTCCTTCAATAAGATATATTACTCTATTATTATATCTAACAATGAAGTTTGCAGAATCTGTGGAGCTATCAAGTTGTATACAAGTTTTTTTTAACACTTCCAAAAAAATGATTTGGTCCCCCCCCCCCCCCCCCCGTAACATCAATATTCGATCGAGTTATATAGAGTTATATACGCGAGCAAATAGGGGGCTCTCTTATTCTTTAGTGGGTTACTATTGGCCATACCAATTTGATTACAGATTCCTGGGCACAAATTTAGACCAGGCAACCAGGAAGGAAAAAAAGAAGATAAAAAAACTTTCAAGAAAAATGGTAGCTACATGTATTGCATGGTACATACAATTAACAACATATTCAAAAACTATATAATTATATAGGTCCAAGCTGAAAATTGAAACAAAAATAATTTTTTTTTAATCCATCTCATTACTATTTTTTTGGCCTCTTAACAACATTGGTAGATTGTTTTCAGAAAGCAAGTTGCCCCTCACTCTTGCAAAGGAAGCATATGGGCAACACCGTTGCATATGATTCACGAAGTTCACGGACCACTTCATGCATCAACTAGTGTTTCATCCCCCATTCCACAGTAGTAGCGACATCAGGGAAACTCACAAGTGTGGATTTGTAGTACTGCATTTCAACAGATGATTTGCAGGTAAGAGCCTCTCTAACTTGTCTACAGTACTCAGCCAAGCGAAAGTGTAGGGAGAGGCCATTGCGTTCTAAATTGCTTCAGATTTGGATCACGTGATTTTTTCTTCTTTCTAAAATTTGGATCTGAGAAACAAGTAATCATATTGCAGTAGTGGCCTTAATTAAATTTAGGGATGGAGGGGTTTGCGAAAATGCGTCATCTGTCATCACTTGTGCGGATGACGCTGGTTGTGCATTTCACCTATAATTTTAGCAAGGATGCAGTTGCCAACCGTCCCGGAATGGCCGGGACAGTCCCGGAATTTTGAGCCTTGTCCCGGTGGTGTCCTTGTCCCGGAAATGTCCCGGAATTTACAGCTACGCTCACCTTGCGCTTCCACTCGCTTAGATGGCCACTGCAGTCTCAAGCTTGTTTAGTTTAGTCCTTTAACACTTTCAGATAAACAATTACGGGTGTGCGAAACAACCGTTGACCTTGTTTCGATTGGAGGTGCGGCACTCTACGTGAAACTTCTCATCTGCAAAATGGCTAGTGTAGCAGAGGTCAGAATGCCATTTTGACAATAAATGGATCAAAGAATTTGAGTTTCAAAGGTATAAATAAAAAATATATAATGAAATTGATTGACAAAGTAAGTAAGCATAGAATACAGCAAATAAGGATAAATAATAACATCATGGGTACAGTGCGCTGCATGTGTTCAATGCAATAGTAAATGTGAGTAGTCTTGCCTTCATTTTAGGTCATTTGTATTCCCGATGTACTCTGTGTGCAATCGACTTTGGTGTTACCCATGGTGGCCGTAATGATGTCACATCTCACCTCAAGAGCAAGAAACATAAGGATATGTCAAAGGCTGTGCTATCAACTATTCCAATCACTTCTCTCTTCCAACATCAGAGAAGTGATCAAGTAATCGAAGCAGAGGTCAGGTGGGCTACATTTGTTGCTAAGCACAACATATCCTTTCTGTCTAGTGACCATGCGACCAAGCTTTTCAGCAAGATGTTCCCAGACTCTGAAATTGCAAAGAAATTATCCTGTTCCCACACCAAAACCACCGCCATAGTGAAGAAAGCTTTTGCTCCTTACTTCACACAGAGAGTTATGGAGTCAATGTCAAGTGGTCATTCTCTTTGATGATTGATGAATCCCATGACAAGATGGATAAGTCTTGCATAATTCTCTTTTGAGGCTTTTTGACCACAGGTAGGTGAAGTACGGACGAGATTCTTGGATATGCCTGTTGTGAACATTGATATAGCTACCAACTTGTTTCAAGCCTTGAAGGAGTCACTGACTAAGAAAGGGCTCAGCTTTGATGACAGTGCAGTATCTTTCATGTCTGATACCACCAATGTTATGAAAGGAGTGAGGTCAGGTGTGCAGAAGCTGATTAAGGATGAGATCCCAACTTTGTATGATCTTGGTTGCATCTGCCATTTGGCTGATTTAACTGATTTGAAGGTACTCCCAGTGAACATTGACCAGCTCTTCATCGACATATTCTACTACTTCCATAGCAGCAAGAGAGCAATTTGTCATCATGGTGTTCACTTTTCACCACTGAGCCAGGGGTGATTTTGAAGCATTGCCCCACACGATGGCTCAGCTTGCTGAAGTGTGTGAATCGTTACCTCAGGCAGTATGATGGTTTGAAGTCATTCTTCTTGTCTTGTGAGGAAGCTGAAACAGCTAAGGTCTGTAGCATTCTTTCAAGGCTTGAGAATCCTCTGACGAAACCTCTGTTGTTCTTTTATCTTGCCCTCAATGGATCAATTCAACCGCCTCTTCCAATCCCACAGATGTATGATGACGGTTAGTTAGGTCGAAAAATCGCGTATATATAAAATTAATGTGGTCACACACGCTAATTAGGGGGCGTGGTCGAACATTTGCGCCGTATATAAAATTAATGTCCCGGAATTAACTTACGGGCAAGTATGAGGGTGGTGGTTACGAGAAAGGTTTTCGTGTTGCTGTCTGTGTTGGCATTTTTCATCAGCGTCAAGTATTTCTTCTTCCAGAATCAATATACGCCAAAGATTCGACCTATCTCAGTTTCCCAGCAAAATGTAACATGTCAGAGCTTCTTGTCCTTTCGTGATCGGCTGAGTGGGATCACTTTGAAATGTCCTATTAGAGAGGGTCATTCAGAAGAGTTGCTATTAAAGAAATATGAAAGATTTCTCAAGCCCTTAGAGAACTATGCATCTTTCCATGATACCTTGAGGAAGTCACCTTCCACGAGGACATTGGTGTGGTGGTGTGGTACCTTCGCATACTGTGGTGGACTTGGGGATCGGATTCGGAGCATTACTTATGTCCTCCTCCTTGCCATGTTTAGTAGACGCAGGATAGTCATAGTCTGGCCGAATCATTCAGAAGGTGATTTTCTCCATCCACACATGATCAATTGGGAGGACAAGATGATCAGTAACCACTTGAAAAAGAGTGCAAGTGGTACGTTAAAATATGGTGATTTCATTGTTCGACATCACTTCAAGATCTACACCCTTAGTTACACAACAGTTGACCAGACTAAAAAGACTATGGACTTTTATGAGGATCATTGCTAGCAATGAGTCAAATGTTATTTTTACTACAAACATATTGCCAAATGCATTACTGGATCCAAAGAGAAATGGAAATAATCCGAAGTGGTTAATGGATGAGATGCAACTGCATGGATTTTTGAATTTGTCCAACATTGAAATGATTGGTATTGTGTTCTGCTACTTATTCAAGCTGGATGATGTTGTGCTTGAACGGACGTCTGCAGCTGCACAGATACTCGGCCTGAACCACTTGCCATATGTGGCTCTTCATGTGAGAACGGGTTTTGCAAAAAATCCACATTTGGATGAATTAATACGCCATCGAAGATTCCTGCGGCTAGAGTCACAATGGCAACAGGCCCTTCAATGTGCAATAAATGCTACAGGTGAGCTGTCTGGCAAGAACAAGACTTGCATTTTTCTAGCTACAGACAGTAACCAGCTAAAGGAAATGGCCTTGAACCAATATGGAACAAGGATTCGTACCCTGAATGATGTTATAATCCACGTGGACAAGTTGAAGAAGAAGCCACATCCACTGACAGCTGAGGAGAAGGAAGGATTCATTGTGATGTGGATTGATTTCTTGCTTATCGCACAAGCAAGGATAGTGGTGAGGGGCGATAGTGGGTTTTCAAGGTCAGCTGGGTTGCTATGTGGAAAATATTATGGAAGCAGGACTTTGAGAGAGATAGGCAAATGTTCCTGATTGTCATGTCAAGTCTACAGCACCTTGTTTGCTAATACTAAATAAGCCGTATAGTTTTCTTTTCATATCTTGCATAGAACCTGAGACTTTTATAATAGATTGTAGAGCTAGAGTTGACTGCCAATTCTTTTGTCTGTGTTTAAAGGGGGGGGGGTATTTTATTTTTATCTCTCATTTTTTCCCCCCCTTCTCTATTCTATTCCTTCACTACTATACTAGCTACATCTAAAGTTTAAATTCATTAATGTCAACCATTCTTGAGTTATACTTGTTAGCCACTGTATACCGCTCGAAAAATGAAGAGGGGGCTGATATTATTTTTTACCAAGTCCTTGAACACTAGTGCAGGAATACAGGAAGTATTATCTAATGATAAACCAGGTCACATTACTTACAGACGTGATACTTTAACCCCCCACCCCTAAAAAACAACTCTGCCAATTCTTTAAGAAGAGGAATCCTAGTCAGTGGCTAGAGTTGTCTCTGAGCAGTCATTCTAAACTTTTCAGGCATTTCAAATCTTCATCGGTCTCTCAGTAATCACAGATAAGTACCTCAGTCAACTAGAGCAAGAGGGAGACTTGGAGTCCAAGAAGACGGGAAGGATGTGCAAGCTCTCTAATTAGCTATAAAACCACAGAGGTGCACATCACATACAGAGCCCACTTCCAACCCACCTCAACCCAGTGTGGTGTTGGCCCAGTGTGTGTCCCAATAGAGATATTTCCAACCTACTTCAACCTGCCTCAACCCAGTGTGATGTTGGTCCAGTGTATGTCCTCATAGAGCTATTGTCAACCTACTTTAAACTGCCTCAACCCAGAATTATAAGGGAGGTAGACTATTAGATGAGAGAGGTGGACTATTAGGAACAGGACTATATGTGAGAAATTGTGATCCATAATTAGTGATTTGTTAACAATATAGACGATGAAACACCAAGCACACACCTACTACTGGAAACAATCTAAAAAGAAATCCATAGGAATCACACTTGACAACCATCTAGACTCCCTAGAAGAATGCATGAGAACAAGAACTCTGTTCTCCTGTGCACCTCGTCAGGTTCTCTAAGAGGCTGCACATACGCCCACACAGAGGGTTTCCCAGGGTAACTCCCCACCAAGGCAGGTTCCCACGTGCAAGAGGCATGTACTTTGATGCCTCCCAGTGGCTAAGAATAATACGCGAGCATAATTATTGGAACCAGCGGGGAGCTGGTATCTGTGTGGGCAGTGCACCCACCCCCCAACAGAAACCATTTGGTGAAGTCTGAGTTGGCACTAATGACATGAGTGGAGTCCATGGTGGTCTAACAAGCAATGTGATGCAGGTTTTCTTACTGAGAGTCTGTTACAGTTTGGGGTGGGTGGTTGCTGCTGCTACTGGTCTATGTGGTGGCCTTGCAGAGCCCAGCTCGGCCCAAGTGTGGTGAGGTGCGGTATGCGAGTGAAAAATACTCGAGTTCCTTGCCAGATATTTTATACTAGGCCACTGGGAGGCATTAAAGTACGTGCCTCTTGCACGTGGGAACCTGCCTTGGTCGGGAGTTACCCTGGTAAACCCTCTGTGTGGGCATATGTGCAGCCTCTTAGAGAACCTGACGAGGTGCACAGGAGAACAAAGTCCTTGTTCTCGTGCATTCTTCTAGGGAGTCTAGATGGTTGTCAAGTGTGATTCCTATGGATTTCTTTTTAAATTGTTCCAGTAGTAGTAGGTGTGTGCTCGGTGGTTCATCGTCTATATTGTTAACAAATCACTGAACTAATTATGGAGCGCAATGGAGCTACAGTAGCTCAACTTCTGAATGACCCTCTATAATATGACATTTCAAAGGGATCCCACTGAGCCAGCGATCATGAAAGGACAAGGAGCTCTGAATTGATATAATTTTGGTTCATCGTCTATATTGTTAACAAATCACCGAACTAATTACGGAGCGCAATGGAGCTACAGTAGCTCAACTTCTGAATGACCCTCTATAATACATTTCAAAGGGATCCCACTGAGCCAGTGATCATGAAAGGACAAGGAGCTCTGACTTGATATAATTTTGCTGAGATACTAAGATAGGTCGAATCTTTGGTGTATATATTGATTCTGGAAGAAGGCATACTTGACACAGATGAAAAATACCAACGCAGATAGCAACTTGAAAACCTTTCTCGTAACCACCATCTTTGCTAAGATTATAGGCGGAAGATGCACAACTGCATCATCTGCACAAGTGAGGACAGATAGACGCATTCTCGCATACCTCTCTAACCCAAAATTAGGTGTAACCCACTTACTAGAGAGTAAGGGATACCACTATTTGGTTGCATATATAACTCGATCGAATATTGATGTTAATACGAAATCAATGACAAGTATGACTGACGTGCATGGTAAGGATCGTTCATTTAATAAGTTAGATATTCTCTATCTACCCCCAAGTGTTTAATATAAGATGTGGGAGGAGTATGGGTGAAGACTTGGTTTATTTCAAGACATAGTTACCTGAAGTTTGCCATTCTGGGGATCTTCTGACTCTGGTAGAACTTCTTTCCTTGACTGGGGAGGGTTTGGTAGAAGGTGGCTATGGTGAGGACTCTGGCCTGGTTAAGGGGATAGAACCCAGTGGCGTAGGAAGGGGGGGGGGGGCTCCAGGGGCTGGCCCCCCCCCCCCCATAATTGGAAATAATCCTAAGTGGTTAATGGATGAGATGCAACCGCATGGATTTTTGAATTTGTCCAACATTGAAATGGATGAAATGATTGGTATTGTGTTCCGCTACTTATTCAAGCTGGATGATGTTGTGCTTGAACGGACGTTTGCAGCTGCACAGATACTCGGCCTGAACCACTTGCCATATGTGGCTCTTCATGTGAGAACGGGTTTTGCAAATAATCCATGAATTAATACGCCATCGAAGATTCCTGCGGCTAGACTCACAATGGCAACAGGCCCTTCAATGTGCAATAAATGCTACAGGTGAGCTGTCTGGCAAGAACAAGACTTGCATTTTTCTAGCTACAGACAGTAACCAGCTAAAGGAAATGGCCTTGAACCAATATGGAACAAGGATTCGTACCCTGAATGATGTTTTAATCCACGTGGACAAGTTGAAGAAGAAGCCACATCCACTGACAGCTGAGAAGAAGGAAGGATTCATTGTGATGTGGATTGATTTCTTGCTTATTGCACAAGCAAGGATAGTGGTGAGGGGCGATAGTGGGTTTTCAAGGTCAGCTGGGTTGCTATGTGGAAAATATTATGGAAGCAGGACTTTGAGAGAGATAGGCAAATGTTCCTGATTGTCATGTCGAGTCTACAGCACCTTGTTTGCTAATACTAAATAAGCCGTATAGTTTTCTTTTCATATCTTGCATAGAATCTGAGACTTTTATAATAGATTGTAGAGCTAGAGTTGACTGCCAATTCTTTTGTCTGTGTTTAAAGGGGGGGTATTTTTTTTTATCTCTCATTTCCCCCCCCCCCCTTCTCTATTCTATTCCTTCACTACTATATATACTAGCTACATCTAAAGTTTAAATTCATTAATGTCAACCATTCTTGAGTTATACTTGTTAGCCACTGTATACCGCTCGAAAAATGAAGAGGGGGCTGATATTATTTTTTACCAAGTCCTTGAACACTAGTGCAGGAATACAGGAAGTATTATGTAATGATAAACCAGGTCACATTACTTACAGATGTGGTACTTTAACCCCACACCCCTGAAAAACAACTCTGCCAATTCTTTAAGAAGAGGAATCCTAGTCAGTGGCTAGAGTTGTCTCGGAGCAGTCATTCTAAACTATTCAGGGATTTCAGATCTTCATCGGTCTCTCAGTCATCACAGATAAGTACCTCAGTCAACTAGAGCAAGAGTTCAAGAAGACGGGAAGGATGTGCAAGCTTACTAATTAGCTACAAAACCACAGAGGTGCACATCACATACAGAGCCCACTTCCAACCCACCTCAACCAGTGTGGTGTTGGCCCAGTGTGTGTCCCAATAGACCAACCTACTTCAACCTGCCTCAACCCAGTGTATGTTGGTCCAGTGTATGTCCTCATAGAGCTATTGTCAACTTACTTTAAACTGCCTCAACCCAGAATTATAAGGGAGGTGGACTATTAGATGAGAGAGGTGGACTATTAGGAACAGGACTATATGTGAGGTGGACTATTAGCTACTGTAGCTACATTGTGATCCATAATTAGTGATTTGTTAACAATATAGACGATGAAACACCAAGCACACACCTACTACTGGAAACAATCTAAAAAGAAATCCATAGGAATCACACTTGACAACCATCTAGACTCCCTAGAAGAATGCATGAGAACAAGAACTCTGTTCTCCTGTGCACCTCGTCAGGTTCTCTAAGAGGCTGCACATACGCCCACACAGAGGGTTTCCCAGGGTAACTCCCCACCAAGGCAGGTTCCCACGTGCAAGAGGCATGTACTTTGATGCCTCCCAGTGGCTAAGAATAATACGCGAGCATAATTATTGGAACCAGCTGGGAGCTGGTATCTGTGTGGGCAGCGCACCCCCCCCCCCCCCCCCCCCCCCCCAACAGAAACCATTTGGTGAAGTCTGAGTTGGCACTAATGACATGAGTGGAGTCCATGGTGGTCTAACAAGCAATGTGATGCAGGTTTTCTTACTGAGAGTCTGTTACAGTTTGGGGTGGGTGGTTGCTGCTGCTACTGGTCTATGTGGTGGCCTTGCAGAGCCCAGCTCGGCCCAAGTGTGGTGAGGTGCGGTATGCGAGTGAAAAATACTCGAGTTCCTTGCCAGATATTTTATACTAGGCCACTGGGAGGCATTAAAGTACGTGCCTCTTGCACGTGGGAACCTGCCTTGGTGGGGAGTTACCCTGGGAAACCCTCTGTGTGGGCATATGTGCAGCCTCTTAGAGAACCTGACGAGGTGCACAGGAGAACAAAGTCATTGTTCTCGTGCATTCTTCTAGGGAGTCTAGATGGTTGTCAAGTGTGATTCCTATGGATTTCTTTTTAAATTGTTCCAGTAGTAGTAGGTGTGTGCTCGGTAGTTCATCGTCTATATTGTTAACAAATCACCGAACTAATTACGGAGCGCAATGGAGCTACAGTAGCTCAACTTCTGAATGACCCTCTATAATATGACATTTCAAAGGGATGCCACTGAGCCAGCGATCATGAAAGGACAAGGAGCTCTGCTGTGACTGTCTTTTTGCCGTCTTTAAAATGGAGAGCAGCTGGAACTATCACATGATATATTAATCTACTATAGATGGTAATGATTAAATGTAGGTGTCAATTGTCATGTCAAACCACAATACAGGTTTGCTAATCAGCTGGTCAGACTGTCTTTTTGCCATCTTTAAAATGGAGTGCAGCTGGAACTATCACATGATATAGTAATCTACTATAGATGGTAATGATTAAATGTAGGTGTCAATTGTCATGTCAAACCACAATACAGGTTTGCTAATCAGCTGGTCAATCACAGCATTCCCAAATTTTAGAAAGTGGGGGGCTCTGCCCCTCTACTTCAAAATGTGGGGGGCTGGAGCCCCTCTGCCCCCCCAGTATCTCAGCCACTAGGATAAAACCCGAGTTGTCATCAAGTACACCAATACCATCAATATGTCATCAGGATAGATGGCAGAGGCAGATTGAACACCAGAAACCGCAAATTCCTAAAGAAATATACTCCCGTTCATCAACCAGACCGATGAAGATCAATCCTGGATGGCCTGAAATACCTGCCAACCAACACTTCCTCCGACCAAAGAACACAGGCCCCTATCCCACTGTTAGGGTATGCACTGCTCCTAACAGGCTTTACACTCTTAGTGTGTTAGGCAACTAATTACTTCGACAAGACACAACTCAAGACCGAATAATCTGTCCAGAGGGAGACTGCCCTTTAAGTAGGCTGGCCTCCCCCCCCCCCCCCCCCCAGGCACATGAACATATAAGGTAAAATGCATGCATGTGGTTGATTAAGACTATCCAATGCAATACAAGTAGTAGCAGTGCCAGGTCTGTGTGTTTGTTTATGCATTCAGCTACTAGCATAAGTGTGACAACTTCGAGGTCAACAGTTTGTTTGTGAGTATTCTGCAAACACTTGCAGGCTGCTCCTGTGTTGTTAGGGCTGCCACTAACAAGGTCCCCAACACCCACCCGTTGGTACACCCGTTCATATCAATACCCATCCCCCAAACAACCTACCCGAGGCATCTACCTTTCCTTCAACAGGCGCTCACAACCAATCAATAGCCCCAACTACCCCATCGCTTTCCACTAGGACACTGCCAAGCCCACCCACAAAGACCCTATTACAACACCATCTATCGGTTCTATCCCCTTAACCAGGCCAGAGTCCTCACCATAGCCACCTTCTACCAAACCCTCCCCTGTCAAGGAAAGATGTTCTACCAGTCAGAAGATCCCCAGAATGGCAAACTTCAGGTAACTACGTCTTGAAATAAACCAAGTCTTCACCCATACTCCTCCCACATCTTATATTAAACACTTTGGAGGGAGATAGAGAATATCTAAAACCCTAGCTTATTAAATGAACGATCCTTACCATGCACGTCAGTCATACTTGTCATTGATTTCGTATTAACATCAATATTCGATCGAGTTATATATGCAACCAAATAGTGGTATCCCTTACTCTCTAGTAAGTGGGTTACACCTAATTTTGGGTTAGAGGGGTATGCAAGAATGCGTCTATCTGTCATCACTTGTGCAGATGACGCAGTTGTGCGTCTTCCGCCTATAATCTTAGCAAAGATGGTGGTTACGAGAAAGATTTTCAAGTTGCTGTCTGTGTTGGTATTTTTCATTTGCGTCAAGTATGCCTTCTTCCAGAATCAATATATACGCCAAAGATTCGACCTATCTTAATATTCCAGCAAAATGTAACAAGTCAGAGCTCCTTGTCCTTTCGTGATCGCTTGCTGAGTGGGATCCCTTTGAAATGTCATATTAGAGAGGGTCATTCAGAAGTTGAGCTACTGTAGCTCCATTGTGCTCTGTAATTAGTTCGGTGATTTGTTAACAATATAGACGATGAACCACTGAGCACACACCTACACTACTGGAACAATTTAAAAAGAAATCCATAGGAATCACACTTGACAACCATCTAGACTCCCACTCCCTAGAAGAATGCATGAGAACAAGGACTTTGTTCTCCTGTGCACCTCGTCAGGTTCTCTAAGAGGCTTCACATACGCCCACACAGAGGGTTTCCCAGGGTAATTCCCCACCAAGGCAGGTTCCCACGGTGCAAGAGGCACGTACTTTAATGCCTCCCAGTGGCCTAGTATAAAATATCTGGCAAGAAACTCGAGTATTTTTCACTCGCATACCGCACCTCACCACATTTGGGCCGAGCTGGGCTCTGCAAGGCCACCACATAGACCACTAGCGCAGCAGCAACCACCCACCCCAAACTCTAACAGACTCTCAGTAAGAAAATCTGCATCACATTGCTTGTTAGACCACCATGGACTCCACTCATGTCATTAGTGCCAACTCAGACTTCACCAAATGGTTTCTGAGAGTTGCCAACCGTCCCGGAATGGCCGGGACGGTCCCGGAATTTTGGGCCTTGTCCCGTAATGTCCCGAAATTTACAGCTACGTGCACCTTGCGCTTCCACTCGCTTAGATGGCCACTGCAGCCCCAAGCATGTTTAGTTTGGTCCTTTAACACTCGTAAAGCAACAAAAACAGGACACTTTTTAGGAGAGAAAAACTTCAGATAAACAATTACGGGTTTGCCAAATAACCTTTGACCTTGTTTCGATTGGAGGTGTGAAACTTCCCAATCAATCTCAGCAAAATGCTAAGTGTAGCAAAGAAGCAGAAGAGAGAATGCCATTTTGACGGATTAAAACACTCTCACCGCCATAAGGGCGCGAACTCGACATCGCTCGCGTAAAAATTAATTAAAAATTACGCGAACGAGCTACATATTTTTTATTTTTTTACAAACAAAACTTAATTAATTACATCAACCCAAAAGTCACACCTATAAAACAATTCAATCCTGTCCATCCACCATGGGAGCACGGGGAGGGAGGCGGTTGATCCACATCGTGGCATTCCCCTCCACAAGCAGATGGCCAACCATTGCAGAAGGTGGCATGTTGATTCTGCTGGTGGTATTCCCAGGCGTTGTCCCTGAAGCCGGCCAATAGCCCTGATGGTCTCCAACCCTTCCTCGCCCCAACCCCCAATGACTCCACAGCAACAGGTATGAAGCTGACTCCCACCGAGTGACAAGCGCTTGAATGCGCCGCCATCTTCCGGTCTCTGGCCACCGATAGGGCATAGCCTTGCAGCTCCAGAGATTGTTGCCTGCTGCAGCGGAGAAATGACTGTTATGTCGAGGGCGGCTGGTTGTCCCCTTTTCCATGTGGGGAGAAAGATGTCAGCAGGGCGGCTGTAAGATCCAGGGATTAGAGCCGGCACTTCCTTCCTGGGCGCCAGAGCAGCAGACTGGGCTGCAGAGAACAGTGCGTCCCTGAGGGAGTTGTGTCGGTAAATCCGATCCCCATTACCACCACAACCTATCTGGTGGTCACCGAGGGAGTCAGCCTCAGTCCGGCATATGGGGCAATGAGTCACCTCCTCCACGATCCTGAGTCCCAGCCAGTATTGAAGGCACAAACGAAACTCAGCATCGTAAAGGTGGAGGCCGAGGGTCTGGGAAGGGATGACGTTGATCCAGTCACCCGCATGAGGTATGGCAGTCGAGAGAGCCAGTGCTTTAGATCGCGTGTCAGGGGCCTGTTCAAGAAGGCTATCATGCTCAGCTAGATCAATAGCATGTGATAGTGACTTCTGTCGAAAATTAACGTACATATCCTGAAAAGAACCCAAGTCTGGCTTTGCAGCAAACAAAGCAAGATCATCCTGGGCAGACTCAGCATAAGGTGAATCTCTAGGAGTATATCCAAGTATCCTAGAGACCAGTGACTTCGAATCATGCAAGGAACTAAGCAACACAGCCGGAGCGTGTAACGAAGCTTGCCGAATGTCGAGACCTCCCAGAGAACTTGGAAGGGTGGCTTTTTTCCATGACCAGTCAGACAGTGGGCTACCAGCAAGGTCGGCCAGGGCGTCCCGCATAACATTATCGAACTTTTTCGTAGCCTCATGGAGATGGCAAGGAGGACAGGTGCGGAGGGCAAAAGCCATCTTTGGAAGGGCCAAGCATGACCGTAGCAGTGTTGTCTCCATCTGGGAGTCCTGGAGGTCAGGCAGACGAGCGATTACCTTCTCCACTTTCCTCACCCTGTTCAAAACGGTAGACTCACAAAACGAGGGCGGTCCAAGAGAGGAGCCCAAAACAGCAAATCCATCCCGAGAGATGGGAATATCAGAAGGTAAGGATTGGGGAGGGGAGTTGAGGTCTCAGGTATGTGTAGGAGGGACTTCATCCGATTCAAATGGAGGCCAAGTGCAGGACCCTCCTCCTCTATTATTGCCAAAGCAGCACCCAAGTCCTTAGCTGACCCACACAGTGACCCATCATCCAGGTACCATGCATTGATCAGGAGGCCCGGCACCTGTTCCTGGATCTTCTCTACTAGGGGGTGGAGCGCAAGAGAGAAGCCGAGCGGACCTAGAGGGTCGCCCTGCTGGACGCCACAACAGCTGAGAATAGACTTATCCCCAAAATGGAGGAGGGGTTGGGCCCCATAACACATCTCCATCCAGGCAGACATGGAGGGGATAAGAGCTCTCACTTCCTGGAACATATCCGTTCTATCAATCCTATTGAATGCATTTGAATAATCAAGTAGGAGTGTCCATTTTGTCTCGGGAGGTGTCATTATCCTCTTGCACCTGAGCCAAAGCATGAATGATAGATTCACAACCCACAGATACCCCAACGCCTACTTGTAAGGGGGTGAGGATCCCCAGTGCCTTGGACCGCACGGCTCTTGAGATGCATTTAGATGTTAGGCGGCGCAAGACTTCCCCTACTGCTATGGGTCTGAGTCCACCCCCTTTCTTCCTCAGGGAAACTCACAAGTGTGGATTTGTAGTACTGCATTTCAACAGATGATTTACAGGTAAGAGCCTCTCTAACTTGTCTACAGTACTCAGCCAAGCGAAAGTGAAGGGAGAGGCCATTGCTTTCTAAATTGCTTCAGATTTTGGATCACGTGATTTTTTCTTCTTTCTAAAATTTGGATCTGAGAAACAAGTAATCATATTGCAGTGGCCTTAATTAAATTTGGGGATGGAGGGGTTTGCGAAAATGCGTCATCTGTTATCACTTGTGCGGATGACGCTGGTTGTGCATTTCACCTATAATTTTAGCAAGGATGCAGAGTTGCCAACCGTCCCGGAATGGCCGGGACAGTCCCGGAATTTTGAGCCTTGTCCCGGTGGTGTCCTTGTCCCGGAAATGTCCCGGAATTTACAGCTACGCTCACCTTGCGCTTCCACTCGCTTAGATGGCCACTGCAGTCTCAAGCTTGTTTAGTTTACTACTATACACGCAGTTTACCGTGGATGGATCATCCGAAAGAAAATGTGTAACAAAACTATTCATAATGCCCGTCCACAATCACTTACAATCCATCAGAAGCTACCAGCTCTACTGGAACAACTGCTCAAGAGCAAGTACTTAATCAACAGCTTCAGACATTCTGTCATCCTTGGGTAATAAAAAATATATATATAATGAAATTGATTGACAAAGTAAGTAAGCATGGAATACAGCAAATAAGGATAAATAATAACATCATGGGTATACAGTGCGCTGCTTGTGTTCAATGCGATAGTAAATGTGAGTAGTCTTGCCTTCATTTTAGGTAATTTGTATTCCCGATGTACTCTGTGTGCAATCGACTTTGGTGTTACCCATGGTGGCCGTAATGATGTCACATCTCATCTCAAGAGCAAGAAACATAAGGATATGTCAAAGGCTGTGCTATCAACTATTCCAATCACCTCTCTCTTCCAACATCAGATAAGTGATCAAGTAATCGAAGCAGAGGTCAGGTGGGCTACATTTGTTGCTAAGCACAACATATCCTTTCTGTCTAGTGACCATGCCACCAAGCTTTTCAGCAAGATGTTCCCAGACTCTGAAATTGCAAAGAAATTATCCTGTTCCCACACCAAAACCACCGCCATAGTGAAGAAAGCTCTTGCTCCTTACTTCACACAGAGAGTTATGGAGTCAATGTCAAGTGGTCCATTCTCTTTGATGATTGATGAATCCCATGACAAGATGGATAAGTCTTGATTCTCTTTTGAGGCTTTTTGATCCACAGGTAGGTGAAGTACGGACGAGATTCTTGGATATGCCTGTTGTGAACATTGATATAGCTACCAACTTGTTTAAAGCCTTGAAGGAGTCACTAAGAAAGGGCTCAGCTTTGACAGTGCAGTATCTTTCATGTCTGATACCACCAATGTTATGAAAGGAGTGAGGTCAGGTGTGCAGAAGCTGATTAAGGATGAGATCCCAACTTTGTATGATGTTGGTTGCATCTGCCATTTGGCTGATTTAACTGATTTGAAGGTACTCCCAGTGAACATTGACCAGCTCTTCATCGACATATTCTACTACTTGCATAGCAGCAAGAGAGCAATTTGTCATCATGGTGTTCACTTTTCACCACTGAGCCAGGGGTGATTTTGAAGCATTGCCCCACACGATGGCTCAGCTTGCTGAAGTGTGTGAATCGTTACCTCAGGCAGTATGATGGTTTGAAGTCATTCTTCTTGTCTTGTGAGGAAGCTGAAACAGCTAAGGTCTGTAGCATTCTTTCAAGTCCTCTGACTAAACCTCTGTTGTTCTTTTATCTTGCCCTCAATGGATCAATTCAACCGCCTCTTCCAATCTCACAGATGTATGATGACGGTTAGTTAGGTCGAAAAATAGCGTATATATAAAATTAATGTGGTCACACACTCTAATCAGGGGGCGTGGTCGAACATTTGCGCCGTATATAAAATTAATGTCCCGGAATTATTAACTCATTGAGGACTGAATTCCGGGGAGCATTTTTATAGCAAAAATGAGTAATTATTCTTAAAAATACATTGGTTCATCACAAGCATTTAATTTTTTGAACTTATATGGCATATGCCCTAAAGTATACTTCCTTGTCCTCCTGTAAGCCACACCCAAACAATTAACAAACCACACCCATTCATAATTAGAATCGGAATTTACAATAATCATTTCCCAATGATTATAATTTGCATAACTGCCACACAAAAAATATCTATGGCTTGCATAATAATACATAATATTGAGTAACCTATGGTTGTATGGGCTCCAAAAATTGAAGTCTAAATCTCAGCCCTTTTTTGAAAATGATTTTTTTTATTACATGAATGAAATACTTGAAATTGTGTTACTAATGTTTGAAGTTCACAAGGGTATGATAACGTTCAAAACATGCACCCATACACAAAAATTCATTACATTTTGGACAGTAAACACTAACTTTGGTGTCCTTCCTTTTATTGTCCACAGTTCTAGTTTTTTTAGCATACAACACATCTCTTTCTCCTCCTTGTATCTCGACATGGAAAGTGTTTCCCTTTCAGACGAGACAAATCTTTTCTAGGCCTTCTACCTCCTTGATACGATGCAGATTGGCCACTTGCTTTAGCCAGTAGCAAAGGTTGCACAAGCTCCTCTATCAAAGCCAGTCGAAATTGACGGTTAGTTTTTATATCAGAATCGAGATTGTTGATACAAAAAACGATAGCAGCATTCAAAATACAGAATCGCCAAAACAATTTTTTTCCACCATTTGATAGTCTTTCTCTTAGTAAGTGAATGGTAAGATAAATATTGATCAGTTAGGTCCACTCCATTCATATTTTGATTGTATTCTGTAATCGCTGTTGGGCATGAGATAGGTTCTTTATCTTTCCCTCCTTTGCAACGTTTTTGAACTGTTTCAATGGATGCACTGTGGATAGTAGTAAGAAATGTGACATCCCTCCCCTCCTGTCATGCCAAATCCCTGCAGTAAAAGACTTGTAGGTTGCAAACTTATATTGAGGTCGTTTTAGGGAAAGATGTTTCAAAGCTGTAGGAAAATGCTTGCGATTTATACGGACTGTTCCACAAGCATACGTTCCATTGTTTAGCAAATCCTGATACAATGGGGGCTGGTATAGAAGTTATCAGTGAAAAGTGCATGCCCTTTATTTAGATACTTTTGCATGAGTTTCATTACAGTTGCACGAGTACTACCACGATCATCGGAACAACTACCACCAGTGTGTGTATACATCATAGGTTAGTACATATCCAGTAAGAAATTCTGAATTGACGAAAATTTTGATTCCCCATTTTGTTGGCTTTTTGGGGATGTATTGTAGAAAGTGCACTCTGCAACGGGTACCAACCATCATTTCATCTATGGCCAGCTCTCGCTTTGGCTGGTAGTACTTGGCAAAGGTTTCTGATGTTTTATTGATTAGGGGTCACACCTTGTATAGAGGGTCATACCTACTTTCTCCCCTTTTTTTCTGCTTTGTAGCATCAACTAAATGCAAACACCTTGAAATTTTGAAGAACCTGTCTCGTGACATAATAGCAGGAAACCACGGTAAGCTAAAGATCGGGCTAGTAGACCAATAATCACGCAGTCTTGGCAGACGAATAATTCCCATAGCAACATTGATCCCAATAAAGGCAAGTACTTCTTCCTTAGAAACATCAAAAGATTCGTCCCCTTTCTGAATAGCCAATAGCCTACTCTGTTCAACAATACTATCCAAAATAGGATCAGTTACAAATAACCTCAACATCTTCATAAGGCGTATTTTCTCGAGTTGTTCTCGGAACAGGACCAGTGGGTTGGGTAAAGGGTGGTAACTGCCTAGAAGGTACGCCACTCGTAGATTCACTTACGTCGGTGGGTTCCCAGTCAAATGGTGACCTAAGCAAAACACAAGACTAAATTAAACACATCACACAGTTTATGTAACACACTTTTCTTTTGAAGAATATTTTGCCATTCCAATGCTACGCCCCTTCCCCCTTCCACGTCCACGCCCCCTTCCTCAATCTGTCTCACAACCTCTACTGCTTCCCCTTCCACGGGCTCCACATCCACGACCTTTACTGCTTCCCCTTCTACGGGCTCCACGTCCACGACACCTCTCTCGTCCTCTTGTAGCACCACCTCCAGCTACCTCTTCATCCGATGTTGCTTCAGCACATGATACGGAACCCTGATCTTCATAGCCTGGAATCCAGAAGATCACGAGTATATAATTGTGATAGCTAGAGCTAGCTAAGCTAAACAACTTACTATTCAAATCTGGATCCAGGAGAAGCAGTGAGTCTCTGTTGGATGGCATAGTACTTGGACCAGCTGTTGATGGATGACTGTATGCTCCAACTAACATGGCTTCTATCCTGTCATCATCTTCACTGCTGTCTCCTCCAGGTTCACTTCCTTCACTATCAAGTTCAGAGAACTCCTGTTCTTCCAATTGTCTAAGCTGGTCTTCTATACTGGCATCAGAAAGTGAATCTCCAGCACAATCTTCAACAGACAATCTAGCTAAGCCTGCCATAGCTCAATCAACTTATAGATAGCTTGGACAAACTGTAACTCTGGAATGGTAAGGGTTGTATGCTTCAAATAACTTTTTTTAATTTTTTTTTTAAGCTCAGCTAATTATCTGTTTAACCGATTAATTAAGCGCAGACTTTCCTAGTATACCTGCGGTAAAATAATTAACGATTTAATTACTAATTTTTCCCTCGAGCTTCTTATAGGACGTCAGCACAGGAAACCTCGTTCATATGGAAGCCCAGTGATTGCTCTACATCCCGATTTTTGAATGAAACCCAAGGACCAAATATCCAGCATTTGGCAAGCTTTTCAATTGAACCAACACATATTTGGGCATATTCATATAATTTGACACAGAATCAAGACTATAACAATCCTAAAACAAAACATTTTGAACAGACAATATATGAATCGAATATTTGAATAGCAAAAGTATGTGTGTGTGGGTAGAATGTGGGTGGGTAATTTGATGAAGAATGAAGGAGAGTGAGAGAGTAGCATTGTAATACATGTTGTGTGTGTGTGTGTGTAGAAGGGCAAGACCAGGCTCTATCAACACTTCCCAGGCATCTAGAACACAAAGACACAACAAGAGAGAAAAATGCATTATTAGACACAAGTATCCACACTTTTTACCAAGAGGCACACGCACATCACCATACACAACTTATATTTCATGGTCACGAGAACAAAGAGAATACATGCAACACTAATATTCCACCAAGGTATGATACGGTCAGATCCAATGCACAAATGAACCTACAGTAACCACACTCATTTAGGCTTTCATGCCTCGAACCATTTTTATGCACACCAAACAGAAGTAGAAGGGGGAAATGACCTAGTTGCAAATTGAGACGTTCTAGCTGAGATGTAGGAAACGTACAAGGCCTATACGCCAGCGAGAAGAATAGGAACCAATCAATGTTTTTACTAAGCTAATCCGAAGATCTAAATAACTATCCTGCCTCTTATGTAGAGAAGTGTTTGAAAAAGAAAGGCATTCAATAAAGGCGTTCAAAAAAAAAAATTCTACCAGAGCAGACCAAAGAATGGGCTACTACAATTTCGGTAGAAAATCAATGAGATGGTGGAAAGGGGTGTTTGCATATTTGGTAGACACCCCTCATGAATGATTGATAATCAGGTAAACAGGGAGGGGGGCAAGACACATACAGTCGAGAACCATCAAGCTGATGATGTTTCACAGTTGGTTGTTGTCCTTGCCACAAAGCTGCATGCATATTAGTCATCATGTCAACACACCCTTGTCTACCCACTAAAGCCAGGAGTGAACTATTTGATCTGTAATCATATTTTCCTCTATTCTTCCACTTTGTAAGTAACTCCTTAGGAACCTATTAGGCCTAGCTGTGCCACATGCACCAACCCCTCTAATAGTCAGCGTGTTAAATAAATTAGGACTTGTATAAAAGTTATCCATGTATACCTGAAAGTTCTTGTGCTCAAATCCCTCCAACAAATCTAACACTACCCGACTACACAAACCTGTACTATCTCCTGTTTCCACATTCTTCCCAGTATAAATTTGTAATCGATAAATATAACCATTCCTTGCATCCAAAAGCACAAATACTTTTATGCCCCATTTCGTAGGCTCATCCTTCATATATTGCTTGAAGCCAAGCCTCCCTTGATAGGGAATCATGGCTTCATCAATGCTAAGCTCCTGATGCAAACAATACTCGCTTTCAAAGCTTATACAGCCTATCATAATTGGGATTACCAGATGTTACCTGTGAGCTAGCAATGGAGTTGACATGCATGTAGCCGCATCAACTGCCTAAACCTCCAAAGGGGCATTACTCTACTCACCAAACTACATGACAAATCAGGATATTCACAAGACCAGTACATGTCTATGTGGGGAAGTTTTGAAATGCCCATAACAATCAAAAGTTCTACAAAAGCCTCCATTTCTTCTTCACATGTATCATGCCAATTATGGGGGAGCCCCACCCTAGAAACATACATATTAGTCTCTCTCACATGGAGGTCCACACGTCAATAGTAAAAAAAAGAAGATAAAAAGCACCTAGTAACGAACTTGTTACACCGAGCAAAGCTGAGTTTGGGCCAGAATTGTCTCTTTTTTCCCCCAGCGACCTTCGACTGGTATTATCTGATAACTAGTGCTAGATGAGCGAGCCTTACTACTACAAACTCGGGACTGGGCCTGCCTATTACCAGTACCTTGTGGTGGTGGACTACTAGTACTACATGAACCTCTACTCTAGCACCACACCTCACATTCTCTGTAACACATAAATATGTATACAAACAAATATTCAAATATCAATTTTGATAACTTACTTATTCCAGAAGAGTCCCCTGTAGCAGATTGTAAGGACGGAGGGTCAGTAGATAGTAAGGATGGAGGGTCAGTAGATGGTAAGGATGGAGGGTTAATAAGGATGGAGGGTCAGTAGATGGTAATAAGGATGGAGGGTCAGTAGATGGTAATAAGGATGGAGGGTCAGTAGATGGTAAGGAAGGAGTGTTCAAATGGTCACTCTCTTCTTCAGAGGCTGAAAGGAAATATATAATAGTAACTCTACAAAATTTCCTTTGTACCAACCTACACTAAGTCCAGAGCTCCCACAAGTAGATGGTAACAATGGATCACCTTCATCTCCAACGGACTGCCAAGAAAGAAAAGTTGATAACATAAACCTTAGACGAACGTTTTTTTTGAAAATTCAAATTCAAATTTGATAAGTAATAAAAAAGCTCAACCTACATTTATGGCTATAACTAATCTTCTTCAACTGCTACGTTAGAAATATTTATATCCTCAAAAAATACAAGAATAGGCTACAGTTTGGTTAGCGAATTATCTCAGAAGATTGTGGAATACAATGGCAACCAAGCGCTAAGGTAGAAACAAACTTACCATCGAGAAATCCTTCCACCCGAGAATTTTGACTTAGAGCCAGGGGATCCAGGGCACAACCATGGTAGGCATATATCTCTGTCCTTCTTTCCCACCAGAATCCGAGCCAGAGCCGCTAGTGTCATCCTCAAAAAGAAGAAAAGTTACTTCGTACAAAACAAAGCATCCTCGCCATCTTGAAAACCGAAGTTATGAGCAAAAAGCGGGGCGCGGCCGGCACATAACAGGATTCAGCATTCTTTTGGGCATGTGCAGCACCAAGAATTTGGCGCTTAGTTCAAATTTTTTTTTTTATATATTTTTTTTCGCGAGTCCGATTTCCCTTTGCGCTTAATGACATCATCATTGTCACGGTAGCAGCCACGGTTGCTAAGATAAAATTAGAACTCGCCCACAGGTATTCTGGGGTCAATTTGACACCCCATAGGACTTAACTTATGGAAAGTTGGAAAGTTGGCAAGTATGAGGATGGTGGTTACGAGAAAGGTTTTCGTGTTGCTGTCTGTGTTGGTATTTTTCATCAGCATCAAGTATGTCTTCTTCCAGAATCAATATACGCCACCTATCTCGGTTTCCCAGCAAAATGTAAGAAGTCAGAGCTCCTTGTCCTTTCGTGATCGCTTGCTGAGTGGGATCACTGTGAAATGTCCTATTAGAGAGGGTCATTCAGAAGTTGAGTTGCTATTAAAGAAATATGAAAGATTTCTCAAGCCCTTAGAGAACTATGCATCTTTCCATGATACCTTGAGGAAGTCACCTTCCACGAGGACATTGGTGTGGTGGTGTGGTAGCTTCGCATACTGTGGTGGACTTGGGGATCGGATTCGGAGCATTACTTATGTCCTCCTCCTTGCCATGTTTAGCAGACGCAGGATAGTCATAGTCTGGCCGAATCATTCAGAAGGTGATTTTCTCCATCCACACATGATCAATTGGGAGGACAGGATGATCAGTAACCACTTGAAAATGAGTGCAAGTGGTACGTTAAAATATAATGATTTCATTGTTCGACATCACTTCAAGATCTACACCCTTACTAACTCAACAATTGACAAGACTAAAAAGACTATGGAGTCATACATGAGGATCATTGCTAGCAATGAGTCAAATGTTATTTTTACTACAAACATGTTGCCAAATGCATTATTGGATCCAAAGAGAAATGGAAATAATCCGAAGTGGTTAATGGATGAGATGCAACTGCATGGATTTTTGAATTTGTCCAACATTGAACTGGATGAAATGATTGGTATTGCGTTCCGCTACTTATTCAAGTTGGATGATGTTGTGCTTGAACGGACGTCTGCAGCTGCAGAGATGCTCGGCCTGAACCACTTGCCATATGTGGCTATTCATGTGAGAACGGGTTTTGCAAAAATGCCACATTTGGATGAAGTAAGACGCCATCGAAGATTCATGCGGCTAGACTCAGAATGGAAACGGGCCCTTCACTGTGCAATAAATGCTGCAGATGAGCTGTCTGGCAAGAACAAGACTTGCATTTTTCTAGCAACAGACAGTAACCAGCTAAAGCAAATGGCCTTGAACCAATATGGAACAAGGATTCGTACCTTGAATGATGTTTTAATCCACGTGGACAACTTGAAGAAGAAGCCACATCCACTGACAGCTGAGGAGAAGGAAGGATTCATTGTGATGTGGATTGATTTCTTGCTTATTGCACAAGCAAGGATAGTGGTGAGGGGGGGCAGTGGGTTTTCAAGGGCGGCTGGGTTGCTATGTGGAAAATATTATGGAAGCAGGACTTTGAGAGAGATAGACAAATGTTCCTGATTGTCATGTCGAGTCTACAGCACCTTGTTTGCTAATACTTAATAAGCCGTATAGTTTTCTTTTCATATCTTGCATAGAACTTGAGACTTTTATAATAGATTGTAGAGCTAGAGTTGACTGCCAATTCTTTTGTCTGTGTTTAAAGGGGGGGGGGGGGGGTATTTTTTTTTAATCTCTCATTTCCCCCCCCCCCCCCCCCCTTCTCTATTCTATTCCTTCACTATTATACTAGCTACATCTAAAGTTTAAATTCATTAATGTCAACCATTCTTGAGTTATACTTGTTAGCCACTGTATACCGCTCGAAAAATGAAGAGGGGGCTGATATTATTTTTTACCAAGTCCTTGAACACTAGTGCAGGAATACATGTAATGATAAACCAGGTCACATTACTTACAGACGTGATACTTTAACCCCACACCCCTGAAAAAAAACTCTGCCAATTCTTTAAGAAGAGGAATCCTAGTCAGTGGCTAGAGTTGTCTCTGAGCAGTCATTCTAAACTTTTCAGGGATTTCAGATCTTCATCGGTCTCTCAGTCATCACAGATAAGTACCTCAGTCAACTAGAGCAAGAGGGAGACCTGGAGTTCAAGGGAAGGATGTGCAAGCTTACTAATTAGCTATAAAACCACAGAGGTGCACATCACATACAGAGCCCACTTCCAACCCACCTCAACCACCCAGTGTGGTGTTGGCCCAGTGTGTGTCCCAATAGAGATATTTCCAACCTACTTCAACCTGCCTCAACCCAGTGTGATGTTGGTCCAGTGTATGTCCTCATAGAGCTATTGTCAACCTACTTTAAACTGCCTCAACCCAGAATTATAAGGGAGGTGGACTATTAGATGAGAGAGGTGGACTATTAGGAACAGGAGGTGGACTATTAGCTACATTGTGATCCGTAATTAGTGATTTGTTAACAATATAGACGATGAAACACCAAGCACACACCTACTACTGGAAACAATCTAAAAAGAAATCCATAGGAATCACACTATCTAGACTCCCTAGAAGAATGCATGAGAACAAGAACTTTGTTCTCCTGTGCACCTCGTCAGGTTCTCTAAGAGGCTGCATATACGCCCACACAGAGGGTTTCCCAGGGTAACTCCCCACCAAGGCAGGTTCCCACGTGCAAGAGGCACGTACTTTGATGCCTCCCAGTAGCTAAGAATAAGACGTGAGCATAATTATTGGAACCAGCTGGGAGCTGGTATCTGTGTGGGCAGCGCACCCACCCCCCAACAGAAACCATTTGGTGAAGTCTAAGTTGGCACTAATGACATGAGTGGAGTCCATGGTGGTCTAACAAGCAATGTGATGCAGGTTTTCTTACTGAGTCTGTTACAGTTTGGGGTGGGTGGTTGATCACACTTATGCTAGTAGCTGAATGCATAAACAAACACACAGACCTGGCACTGCTACTACTTGTATTGCATTGGATAGTCTTAATCAACCACATGCATGCATTTTACCTTATATGATCATGTGCCTGGGGGGGGGGGCGGCGGCCAGCCTACTTAACCCTTTCACCGCTGACTTTCCGGGACATTTTTCCTAAAGTATACCAGCTACAAAAAAAAATCATTATATAAAATCTGCAATCCATTCATATCAGTTGTAATTTTGTCATGTGATAGCACCATTGTTTATAAACAATGTGATCTCATTAGTTAACCACATTATCAACCACAAAATATGAATATCATTATGCTAAATTTCTCTATCAATATCTAACATTTAATCAACAAAAAATGTTTATAATATATTTACTCATTTAGTTAGCATTTAGTAAACATTAGTCATAATAATTTAGGCATATAGCAATATATAGCGGTGGGTTTTTGACAAAATTTGATCATATGATTCTATAACCCAGTAATACAATGGTTTATTATGTTATTGAAATTCAACTATTTGAGAAAGAACATGCAAATACAAATATGTAGATACTTTAGCTAACCTGAGAAGGCTTCCTGATCAATTTCATTTTAACTAGAGAGCTGGTCATAGCAAAAGGAAGAATCCTGAGGGTCTAAAGTAGGGTCAACTACAGCGGCTAAAGAATGCACTGCTGCACGATCAGAACTTGCATTTCCAAGGTAGCCACATATTTCTTCACCTTCTTCTTCCTCTGACTCATCCTCAATGAGAGCAAAATCCTCGCTAGAAACCAGGGAAAGTACTTCTTTAAGCGTTAAACATCCACTCATTTTTAGGTCGTCAAAACCGCGAACCGTCGGTAGTTGCACGTACTTTTCGCTAACTAATCGGGTGTTTCCGGATGTAATTTTTAGACGTCATATAGAGTAATAGTTGCTCTTTCCGGTGGTATGCAAATTATGACTATAGGCCAAGCGATCGATTTATTAGCGATTTTTAAAGTCCATTACGCCATATGGCGCTTACAGCGGTGAGAGGGTTAAAGGGCAGTCCTCCCTCTGGACAGATTATTCGGTCTTGAGTTGTGTCTTGTCGAAGTGAATAAAGTTGTTATAACTAGTTGCCTAACACGCTAAGCTTTAGCTAGACTGTTAGAAGCAGTGCATACCCTAACAGTGGGATAGGGGTCTGTGTTCTTTGGTCGGAGGAAGTGTTGGTTGGCAGGTATTTCAGGTCATCCAGGATTGATCTTCATCGGTCTGGTTGATGAACGGGGGTATATTTCCTTAGGAATTTGCGGTTTCTGGTGTTCAATCTGCCTGTGCAATCTATCCTGATGACATATTGATGGTATTGGTGTACTTGACGACAACTCGGGTTTTATCCCAGTGGCTGAGATACTGGGGGGCAGGGGGCTCCAGCCCCCCCCACATTTTGAAGTAGAGGGGCAGAGCCCCCCACTTTCTAAAATTTGGGAATGAATTTGGGAATGCTGTGATTGACCAGCTGATTAGCAAACCTGTATTGTGGTTTGACATGACAATTGACACCTACATTTAATCATTACCATCTATAGTAGATTAATATATCATGTGATAGTTCCAGCTGCTCAAAAAGACAGTCACAGCCTCAGGTATCCCTTTTGAGCCTTTTGTCAGCACCCAAGAAAGCAAGAAGAATTGAATCAAATCACCAAGGAGAGATGGACTCGGAAGATGAGTTAGACCCTGTTCCAGTGATTGCATCTGAGCAAGATGACACCCCATTCGAATCCGATGCCATAAGTTTATCAGAAGGACAGAATACCACACCAGAAGATGTAGGCTGTTCATCACAGTGTTGTACCAGTGAAGAGAAAGCCTTTCAGCCTAATGGTAAGATTATACTGAAAACATTGAGCATGAAACAAAGAAACTTTCAATCGAGTTGGTATAAACAATTTCCATGGCTTAGTGTGTGTACATCTCGTAAGAAGGTATTTTGCTTTTACTGTCGATATGCTGCCAGGCACAAATTGCTTACATTCAGTAAGTCTGCAGATAATGTGTTCATTTAAAATGGTTTCCAAAATTGGAAAAAAGCCATAGAGAAGTTTAAATCTCACGAAGGATCCCTCTCCCATACGGAGGCCAAAATGAAATGGATAGCTCAAGGAAGACCTACAATTGGGAGCCAGTTAAGTGCATAATTGAAAGATTGGCAACAAATGCGAAGAGCAGGTCTTTTAAAGCAAATGAAGGGAATACAATTTCTTACTCTGCAAGGAATAGCCCTTCTAGGCCATACCGAGTCTGAAGGAAATCTGAAGCAACCAATGCTAATGTGGAGCCATGAAGATGAAGTGGTTAAAACCTGGGTCAAGGAAAATCACTACATTTGTTATCAAACAGTAAATGAGCTTCTTTCATTATGGGTGAAAATTTGCTATACGCAACATTTTGGAAAAAATTAAGGAAGGAAGCACTGCATGTCAGTTATTGCAGATGAAGCAACTGATGTTTGCCATACTGAACAGCTGAACTTATCAATACGCTGGGTGAATGATCAGTATGAAGTTCTTGAAGATCCCATAGGCTTATTCCGAGTATATACCTGATACAAAAGCCGAGACCTTATTTACGGTGATCAAAGATCTCCTTATAAGGTGTAGCCTTTCATTCGATTTATGTCGGGGGCAAGCATATGATGGTGCAGCCAATATGCAAGTGAAACGAACAGGAGTAGTGGCACGATTTTTAAGGGAAAATACGGCAGCCATACCTGTGCACAGTTTCGCCCATTCTTTGAATTTGTGTCTTCAGGGAACTGGAAGGCAGATAGTATGCATAAAAGATGCTTTGGACACAGTGAAAGGAATTGGCAAACTAATTTTATTTTCTCCCAAAAGATCTCATCTATTCTCTTCAAAGCTCCAGCAAGCATGTGATGACACAGTGAGCCTAAAGTTGTTTTGCCCGGCAAGGTGGACTGCTCGAACCTCAGCAATTAATGCTATTTTCAAAGATTATGGTGTGCTTCTACAGATATTAGAAGAAATTCATGCAACCACCCATGATGAGTATGGCATGAAAGCAAATGGTTTGCTGCAGTCACTGGAAAAGTTCAATACACTATTTGGCCTCATGCTCAGATACCGATTGTTCAGTGCAGCCGAACAAGTGATCTACAAAAGAAAAACATAGTAATTCAAGATGCTCTAGCTGCTGTTGAAACAGCAAAGAATTTTTTCAAACGTATCCGATCTGAGGAAGAGTTCAATCGATTCTACTAAGAGTGTATTCAATTTTCTGAGAAGGAGGGAATTGGACAACCACTGCTACCTAGGAGTAGGAAACAACCTGCACGTTTTATGACAGTGGAAGTGAACCCTATCAGTTCAATTCAGTGAAGGTCTATTACAGAAAATTCTACTTTGAAGCCTGCAATCGACTCTCTGGTGAACTTCAAAATCGCTTTGAAACCAAACAGATTCCATCAGTGGTATCAATGGAGCAAGCACTTATGAAGGCAGCAAACAAGAAAGATTTCAAGAATGAAGTAACAAAAATCGGGGAGTCTTGCTTCAAAAATGATGTAGACCTTGAAGAGTTAAAGGTGCAGTTAGCACTTCTTCCTGACGTTGATCTTTGTATAGTGGTCCTTGATCTTTGTACACACATTCCTCATTCTCATTACATTCATCAATCTCACTCTTATTATTTAATGTCGACTGTTCGAATGCAAGTTGCTCTTCTTTAGGTAGGTCCTGTGAGTGGCCCTCTGACACTCCCCCAACCTTAGAATAGAGACCCTTGGTCTCTTGATAGGCCATCTGCATTGGCATTGGCAGCTCCACGTTGGTGTACAACCGTAAAGCTGTAAGGCTGGAGAGCCAGGGCCCACCGGGCCAGCCTTCCATGGCTGTCCTTTAGATTGCCTAAGTGTGTGAGAGGGTTATGGTCGGTCTGAATCGTGAATGTGGTACCTTCTAAGTACGTTCGGAAATGTTTAACCGCCTTCACAATTGCCAGAGCCTCGCGCTCGATGGCTGAGTAGTTTCGTTCACTCGGGAGGAGTTTTTTGGAAGCATACGTGATTGGGTGTTCCTCCCCTTTGCTATTGATTTGGCTCAGCACATACCCCAACCCGGATGCTGACGCATCCGTTTGAAGTATGAAAGGTCTAGACCAATCTGGAGTCATGAGTATGGGGGCTTGAGTCAAAGCCTCCTTCAAACTTAAAAAGGACTGGTTACAAATGTTTGTCCAGACAACCTTTTTGGGCATGATCTTACGGGTCAGGTTCGACATGGGTGTGGCTAAAGTAGCAAATCCTGGTATGAATTTCCTATAGTAGCCACATAACCCAAGGAAGGATCGGACATCCCTCTTTGTTTGTGGTATTTGGAAATTTTTAACTGCTGACACTTTGCATTCCATATCTTGTACTCTCCCACTACCCACAACATGTCCTAAGTACACACAGCTGTTACTTGCAAACGTACATTTTCTCTGTTTAACACTTAATCCAGCCTCTTGGAGCCTATTGAATACTACGTCCAAATGGTTCATGTGAGCTTCCCATGTTGGGCTGTGAATCAGAATGTCGTCTAAGTAAGCCACGGCAAATGTATGTAACCCATTTAGAACTTCGTCCATCAGCCTTTGTAACGTCGATGGTGCTGAAATCAGACCGAAAGGCATAGTTAAAAACTTGTATTTGCCATACGGAGTGACGAACGCCGTCTTCTCTCTATCTTTGGGGGTGACTGGGACTTGATAGTACCCCTTCGACAAGTCTAAGGTGGTAATATACTTGGAGGGGCCAATATCTGCAATGAGCTCTTCAATATTGGGCAATGGGTATGGGTCGTTAATGGTGACATTATTTAATTTCCGATAATCAACACACATTCGTTGGGTACCGTCTTTTTTCTTCACTAGCACTATGGGCGCCGCCCACGGGCTGCGTGAGGCCCTTACGATGTTTTGGTCTAGAAGGGTTTTGATCTCTTCCCTTAGTATCTCCTGGGAATGGTTGGCCAACCGGTAAGGGGGTTACCTGATAGGGGCCACATCTTTTGTTGGGATTGCATGCTGTACTAAGGCAGGCTTATCCTGTAGGACCTCCTGATACTTCTCCTTAAACCTTGCTAGTTCTTGTTGATGGGATACTGATAGAGCCCGTGAGGGTTGTTCTTCTAAGTCCTCGGGGTCTGTTTCATCAACTTCACCAGCTATATATGAAGACAGCAGCCGCTGGGGAGGTCCACTTCTTCATGCAATTTACATGAAAGGTCCGATACCTTTTCACACTACCACCCAGGTCAACTTTGTAGGTAACATCTGTCAATTTCTGGGATATGGGAAAAGGTCCCTGCCATTGGTTGTTTAGTTTGTTCTGTTTCATTGGTCTATCCCCAACCACAACTTTAGGATCTTTCTTTGGCACCCTGGTCATGGTATTTTTTGCTTTTCTTTTTCAGTGTTCTCTCTTTCGAATGCTAAGTCTCTTACAACTTCTATGTTGGCTTTTAACCCTTTCACTGCGCATACCCGGTAGTACTGGGTAGAAAAAAATATCGCTGAATTGCGCGTACCCGGTATTACCGGGTATGTGAAAATAATCATTTTTAAAATTCCGCGTGCACTGCACGTGCCAGCTATTGTTTTTTCTAACTAGAGATGATTTCCACTTGGAAAGTCGTGTTTCCCAGCAGTAGGGAGCGAAATGACGCGAGCGCGGCCTCAGCAGGCAACGAAGTTGTGGACCAGACAGCGTGGACAACTTTGATTTGGACGATACAGGTAATTCGTTTCCAACAGTTGACTACGATAATGCCGACAGTGATGGGAGTATTCCATGGACGATACCGATGATTTGCTCGACTTGGGCGGCCCTGCACAGGGTCAAGGTGACAATGCCATGTCTGTAGATTTAAACAACATCAATGTGACAAAAATAAATGGCTGCTAAGGGTTACATAGCCAGATAAATGTTCAAAACACATTAGAAAATATGCATGTGAACATGAAATACCTGCATTCCATGATCCCAGAAGGTTGTGTGGAGTATAAATGACTAATTGTTGGGAAAAACACTTGTTACAGTGATTTGTTTGGAAATTTCATGTTTTTTCATGATTCTGCCGACAAACATTGTTTTTTGTCTGTTTTTGAATAAAATGATGAAAATAATTCAATATTGATGTTTTTATTCATTTTATGTATCTTCATCATTATCCAGTGGAAAAAAACGTCATCCCATAAGAATTTCTTGGAGAAAAAGTAGTTTTTATCACCGATTTGATGATAAAAGGGAAATCCAATATGGCCGCCATTAGGTCACATGACCACCTAATTATTCAAAATACCAAATTTAAATTTCCCCCCCATAAGCCAACCTCTTTCCCACCCAAACACACAAAAAGAATTTCAAAATAACCTCTTAGTCTTTTTTTGGCATTGATTTCAAAATCACCTTTTTTCAAAGCCAGCACAGGGGGGTATTTTCAGTGAAAGGGTTAAGGTAGCCACATACTCAGTCATGCTGCTCTCATTCAGTTCCTCCTTTCCCTGCCAGTATTTACCATCTGGTCGAGGGGCATTCTCATTTGCCTACCAAACAGTAATTGGTAAGGGATGAACCCAGTGGTCTTATGGACTGTGCCACGGTAGGACCACAATATATAGGGCAGGCAACGGTCCCATTCTACTTTCGGGTTCTGTGTGAGTTTCCGTAGTAACCTCTTCAGGGTGGCGTTAAAACGCTCCACCATACCATCCGTTTGGGGGTGGTATGGGGAGGTCCTGATCTGTTTGATGCCGGTTAGACTGCAATATTCTCTCATGACTTTAGACATGAAATTTGACCCATTGTCCGTTAACAACTCTTTGGGGACACCAATTCGTGCAGTAACATCCACTAAGCATTTAACCACAGTTTCTGTGGTCACACTCCTGAGGGCATAGGCTTCCGGCCATTTTGTGAGGTAATCCATCAGGACTAAAATGTACTTATTGCCATCCTTGGTTCTGATTAGGGGGCCAAATACATCCATGGCTATTCTCGCAAAGGGGGCTTTCATCACTGGCAAGGTATGTAAGGGGGCCTTAGCTATGACTGCAGGGCCAGCCTTCTGGCAGATGGGACAAGAGGTACACATCTCTTTAACATCTTTAGTGATTCCCGGCCAATCCATGCGAGCTCTAATAGCCTGGAGAGTTCTCTCATGTGCATAGTGACCTGCTATGGGGGTGTTGTGAGCCATGCTAAGTACTTTGTCCCGTGCTACCCTTGGTATCACCACTAGGTCTTTGCCTAATTCATGGTAAGGTTTCCGCATTAAAAAACCCTCTTTCCAATAATAAGGGTCACTGCTCTTTTTGGCTTTTTCTCGTACCCACTTTAAACTTGCATCATACCTCTGAGCGGAGCTCAGTTCTTCTCTTGAGAGGATGCCATCTAGTGGTTCCGCTGTGTCACCAGAGGTCTCGTCTGTCATTGTAGTCGTCTCAGGAGGGGTCGTTTCACTCCCTGCCATTAGCAGCTCTGAAGAGATCGTCTCTATCTCCGTCTCCGGCGTCTCTCCCTCTGTCTCCCTTCCATCACCGACCGGGTAGAGTGCAGACACGATGGGCCCGTCTTGCTCCTGTTGCCGCCGCTCCTCCTCCTCGAGGTTGTCCAGCTTCAGCTGTTGAGCATGGGTCACTACCATGCCTGACTCGGTCATGATGGAAGTAGATGAGGTGTTTAGCTCTTCACGCGTTGGTCCTTTGGTGGCGAGAGCTTTCTGCAGATACCTCCTAAAGTGGGGAACATCTCCTCCCATGCACATATCTACATTGAGGTGTTTTGAAACTCCGACAATCATCACCATGCTCTTCCCTTCCACCTCAAGGGTCACATTTGCTGCCGGGAAACACGTCCCCTTTGATGAGGCTGTGTTGTAAGGAATGTTCCATCCCAGGTAATCGGTCTCTTTGATGCACCTGGGGTGGACAAGTGTTTTCGTGCACCCTGTGTCTAGTAGGGCTTCCATCTTCCTTCCGTTTATTTTCACCGTTTTGGTCCACTCCGGTAGTTTTTGTTGACGTTGGGGAATCATCTGTATGCTACACCTTGCTTGTTCTATCTTCACACGGCAGTCCCGCTGAAAATGCCCGAGTTTCCCACATTTGTAGCATTCCATTCCTCGGTTAGTCTGGGGTGTCTGTCGTGATGGTGTAGCTCTCTCATGGTCCTGTCGTCTCTGTTGGTTTGGAGGAGTCCATCTGGTGAGAGGAGTCCCTCGTGAATCCGGTCTGAAAGGGCGGGAGGAAGAGTTCGTAGGGTTTCCTCGATCCCTCTCATTGCCTGATGGTCTGTCTTCTCTCTTCTTCTGGTTCCCGAGATATCTGGTTACGGTCTCGATCAATTCTTCAAACGTTTCCGGTTGTCGATTCCTCATCTGCCAACCCGGTGTCCCAGTTTATTTTGTCGCTAGGATATTCTGTCGCGGCGACAAAATATCCTGGGAGATTCTGCCACCGCCGGAAAAGAGCGCACTAGGATATTTTGTCGCAACCGGGATATACTGTCGCTGGGACGGTAAAAATGGAGGAGGAGCTATACCACAGAATTGTTACCTATCTTAGGAGCAAGACACTTCCAATTGGTCTTGCCAAGAACCAGAAAGATTCACTGAGGAGGAAGTGCAAGACTTTTGTGCTTAATGAGGGACTCCTCTACTACAGGGATACAAAGAAAGAAAAAGATCTTCAAGTGAGTAGTGAGGTAGCTAGCTAGTTAATTATCAATACTTAAGGTGGACTAGTACACCAATAATACTAGCAGCTGCCATCACTTTCAGCTGCAAGCTGCTCTTAGTAGCTATAGTCTTTTGGGGTATACTTACTATACAGGTTAGCTTTATACTTTTTATGAGAGCTTTTCAGACTTTCTCACTTGTAGATACAGAAAACTAATGCACATGACAATAGATGTAGTTACAGCTGCTTGTAGGACACTTGTAAACCCGGGTTGGCATTCACCTCGGGAGTAACAGCAAACTCGTGGGTTATATAGGCGCATAACCCACACTTTCCTTTGTATATCCTATACTTATTGCATAGCATAAACATGTTTATAGGTGATTAAAGAGTCACAGAAGTATGAAGTTCTCGAGGGATGTTACTCAAGTGAACTTGGAGGTGGACATTTTGGGAGAGACAAAACCATGGGGAAAGTACTGGAACGCTATTACTGGGTTGGAATACTGGATGATGTTAAAGAATTCTGCCGAACTTGTGATAAATGTCAAAGAGCTAACAGGTAAAATGTATACTGAGTTTGTATCCTATTTCTTTGTCATGCAGTAGCTGGTCAATGTTGTATTGAAATATGGTGCTTTTATTTCAATTCTCCATGAAATAGGAAAAGGCGAATGCTAAACTTCACCCAATTCCAGTTCATGATGAGGTGTGGCACACTATTGGAGTGGATTTAATTGGGCCACTACCCAAAACAAGCCGAGGAAAACAGTATATTATGACTGTGTCATGTTATTATTCTAAGTGGCCTGAAGCAATAGCCTTACCAGACAAATCTGCTCTTGGGATCGCAGAATTTCTTTTCAAATGTTTTACAAGATTTGGATGTTGTCAGGTGAAGATAAATGACCAAGGAAGAGAATTCGTTAACAACGTAAGTTTTTTTTAAATGATACCAATAATAATTATCTCAATTGTATACTCTATTCAGGTAAATAATGAGCTTTGCAGGCTAACTGGCGTCAAGTGCAATCTCACAAGTGCGTATCATCCCCAAAGCAATGGACTTGACGAAAGATTTAACCAGACATTGCAACGTCAGCTTCTGAAGTTTGTAAACACAGAACAAGATCAGTGGGATTTATACCTAGACTCTATACTATTTTCTTATAGAGTTTCTCGTCATGATTCTACCAGATATTCACCTTTTTATCTCGTTTATGGAAGGCAGGCACGACTTCCAGTTGAGTTCAACGTCAAGCCCAACAAGGAGGATGGTGGTATTGGAATGAAGATGAAACTGAGGATAATGAGGACGATGATGATGTTGACAAGAACAATGGCAGGAGGAAGTCAAGTATGGATGAGATTGATTTTGAGCAACATGTTATTGAAATGATCAGTATTAGGAAGAAGGTTCTTGAAAATATTGGCATAGCTCAGCAGCGACAGAAGGCATATTATGATGCAAAGCATTGTAAGGATAAAGGGAATTATGAAGTTGGTACCCAGGTATTATTGAAGAACTCGAAGAAATTTTCTAGGAAGGGATCAAAGTTGGAGCTAAACTGGACTGGGCCTTATCATATCCATGAAGTTGCTGGAAAGAATACCTATAAACTATGCCGTTTCATCGGTACCAAGAAAGAGAAAATTCTGAAGACTTGTCAACGTGACTCGCTTGAAGCTGTACCATGTAAGAGTGCTCCCAAATCAGGTAATAAATTTAAAACCCACACACATATATAATTATAGCAATTGTTTTTTTTTCCACAGAGTGTTAGTCTGCAACAAGTTGACAAAAACGATGAAGGAGCAGATAAGGTGCACATTCTATGCATGAGAATATACTTTATTGTTCATGCTGGTGCTGTTGAGTCTACATATATATATATGTTGGTCCATGCACTGTCACAGTTGGTTCAATCAACAATAATACTATGATTTAGCTTGTATGTAGCTATAGTGCAGCTAACTGATCAATACTAGTCAGTGTAGTTGTTCTCCAATAGTTAAATTGACGATACACTAGGTTGCATGCAGCTACTGTATAATATATTGCATGCAGAGTTCATTTTAATTGTTTGTGCAGAGATCAAGTAGCAGAAAAAGGCAAAAATCAGGAGCAGAGAAGAAATGGGGAGTTATACGTGCTAAACGAAGGAAGATCAGCGACAGACATCATTCAGTGATTGATCTGACAGAACATGCTGATAGTGTCTCTGAATATGAAAATCAGGAAAATTCTTCCTGGACTCAAATTGGAAATGTACATCTCTCTCAAGAAGATAGGTAAAAATGACTAATAGCACATAAGTTTTTTTAATACTTATATTATCACTATTTAGAAGAATTCTTCAGACTGACACAGAATGGGTGACAGATGACATCATTAATGCCACCATGATTTTATTGCAGCAGAGATATGTAGTGCCAGGACTTCAAAATGTTGTACATGGCAATACACTTTCGTATGATATAGTTGGAATATCTGAGTTTGTTCAAGTTCTTAACTCAGCTAACAATCACTGGTTAACCGTGTCAACCATAGGCTGTCCATACTCTCATGGTGAGGTATATGATAGCTTCTACTCAGACATGCCCAAGTCAACAAAGGAGCAAATCTGTGCTCTGCTTTCATCAACAGAACCTAGTATTCAGTTGGACTATGCTAACGTTCAACGTCAAACCAACAACTCCGATTGTGGCCTCTACGCACTTGCATTTTGTACATCTCTCTGTGCTGGTTAGATTTATTGAAATTAATATCAATAAAACTTTTTTAACTTTGAATTTCCTTTATAAACAGGTCAAGATCCGCGATGGCTTCATTTTGACAATGCAAAAATGCGCCATCACTTACTGGAAAGCTTAGAGAAGGGATGGATTGAACCATTTCCTAGCAAGACAAGAGCTACAAAGAAGAGAAGTACAAGGAAGGATAAAATTGCAATATATTGCACATGCCGTACACAAGAAGAAGGAAAGATGCTCGAGTGTTTCAAATGTACTGAGTGGTTTCATGAAGATTGTCTGAAGGTATTTTTAACAGTACCATGTGAACTTAAATAGTAAATGTGTGCATTGCCAATTGCACATGCATGTGATTATTGCACATGCATGTGATTTAATTTCCATCTGCAGAATGTACCACAAAAAGCTTGGACTGACCCACAATTTGAATGGTGTTGTGACAAGTGTATTACTAGAGAAGGACAGGTAAAAGCAATGCATGGCACAATAATATACCTCCTGTCACTTACAATTTCACTAACACAATATCGAAATCTGACCATCTTGAGCTATGACAAGTCACCACACAATTCTGAAATCAAGTGGTTTTTTTGTTTTTTTCCATCTGTGATTGAAGCTGTATTTGCATTATTTAGACTATTTCCCACCACAAAGTACAAAGGATCATCAAGAATGAATTGAAGCACAAGTTAGAGGCATACGACAATGAGAATGGGCTGCAAGAAGAAGAGAATGCATCACTGGATGAAAAGAATGGTCTAATTAATGACACGCTTTAATTAGCTATCATTCATTATACTTAAGTTATACATTAAATTATGTCTATATTTTGTCACAGAATGATAGATGTGAGGAGGGAAAGGAAGAAGACAGACTACATAAAATACACTTCCCACCATTCAGGAAAGAAATGAGAGAAACCCTTATGAATGGAACGGAACTGTCGTGTAACCACATCAACCTTGCTCAGAGAATGCTAGCAGTCCAGTTTTCCAACAATGCATGGCTTGCAATGTCCTCTTAATCTCTCGCCAATCAACGAGTTAAGTCAAAAGTGTCTCCAGATACATCTTGTGGATGGTGATCACTGGATCACGTCAAGCTCTCTTGGACAGGAGATAACTGTGTATGACAGCTATATCCATGGCCCTATGCGTGCAATGCTTGAACAGCAACTTGCCCTCATCTACAAGTCACAAATAATGATAGAATAGGATGGTGATGAAATCACTCCTGAACTGGTAGTGAACTTACCAACTGTGCAGAAACAGCACAGCATTGAAAACAGTGGCATATTTGCAATTGCTTTTTCGGTTCATTTTGCTTTAGGGGATGACTTAGAGCACCTCATTTTCGACCATTTACAGATGCGTAACCACCTGAGGAAGTGTTTCCATTGGAAAAAATTCTGCCATTTCCACATAGGTAGGTTATGTCCATTCCACGAAATGAGGCATCAAATCGTCTAGACTAACATATTACAATATTTCTACCATACTCACAGTTAGCTAGCTATATCAATTTTTCCCTAACTAATAATTCATGTATTTTATTATGACTAACTTATAATATTTCTACCATACTCAGTTTATGGCTTTAGAAACAATTAGTAAACCATGTCCTTATCTATGAGACTTGCTGTAAGACTTTCAGGTTGGTTGAAGTCACCCAAGAATACCATGCTGTATGATGTGCTTGTGTTTATACAGGACACCCAAGAATACCATATTGTATGATGTGCTTGTGTTTATACAGGATACAGGACACCCAAGAATACCATACTGTATGATGTGCTTGTGTTTGTACAGGACACCCAAGAATACCATATTGTATGATGTGCTTGTGTTTATACAGGACACCCAAGAATACCATATAGAAGATAGTACACTGTACATTTACTAACAGATCGAACTGGACTCAAAATAGATCACGTCATTAGCAATGTGCACAGTAACTGAAGCATGGTGGGTGCATGCATAATGGGTAAAGGGCCAATTAGGTAAAGGGCCATACGTACGCAATGTTAATACAGTATATGAGTTCAGCTAGGGCTACAGAGAGTCCAATTGTCTCTACCTCCCCCAAGAAGGCAGTCAGGTCTTCTTATAGTTGAGTCTGTCGACGGGTTTTGGGCCCTGTTTGCTTCTTCGTAAGGGGGGGTGGAGGGGGGGGTTTGGGGTCTGCAATCGTCTGGGGAGTGCAGAGCGTTTCGTGGCAGGGGTGGTGGGGTGGGGGCTAGGTGTGTCCAGTGTGCGGGTGACTTGATCGTGGTTGTGAGTCGGCTGTAGTGGTGGTGTGCGGCGGAGAGCTGCTATCCTGCGCGGCGGTCGGGTTCCCGGGCAGCGATGGTATGGGTATTGGGGGTATCACTGGAGTGGAGGCGGTCGGTGTTGGCCTGGCGGGCGGAGGGGTGGGGGGAAGTGGCCCGGTGGGTGCAGGGGCGTTCGGTGGTGTCGCTTGGAGGGGCTGGGTCGAGGTTGGTAGTGGAGTTGATGGGCCGGTCGTGTCGAGTGTTGGGATTGGGCCAGGGATGGTTGTGCTGGCTGGGGGGTCAACAGTGCGACGAGTATGATCCGGTTCCATGAGGTTCGGATCATACCGACGAAGGAATCGGCGGTTTCTTGTGGTGAGTCGCCCAGAGCCATCTGTGCGGACCGCATACTGGTGATACTGAAGCACTTCGACAACGCCGCGGGATCAGTCCCAGGTCCGTGCAGGTGGCAAGGCTGAGGTATAGCTTACTCGCGATGGGCGAGAAATACACCATCTGTCTCGTTTCAACGCCAGTGGGTTGGGTCTTGATACGAAGTAGCGCTGCCCCCAAGATGGGTAGGTTGGTTCCTGAAGCGGAGCGCATCTGTAGGTTGACAGGGATGAGGTCCGCAGGTGACAGGCGGAGGTCGGTGAGGAGGCTTGGGCCGGCGAGGCAGCTCTGGCATCCGGTGTCGGCCATTCCCGTGACTGCGAGGTGCTTGGTCTCGACTCGGAGTGTGTGTCCGTGTAGGCGAAAGTCCTCTGTGCGGGCCGAGATCCATAGGTTGATGTTGGGTTGCGGGGGTGAGCGCTTCTGGCTCCACACTCCTGATTGGGCGTCCCAGGTCTGATGGTGTAGGGCACCTTCGGTCATGGTGTCCAGTTCCTCTGATACCGCGCTCTCGTGTTCCGTCGTCTGCCAGCACATGGTGGCGTTGTGGTTGGCTCTGCTGCAGGAGGAGCAGGTTGTGCCAAAGGCGGGGCAGTAGATACGGCGCTGGGCCGTACGTTCCTGCTCACCGTGTCCGGGGAGTCCGCAGTACTGACATATGCCGCGGTTGTTGTGTGTGGATCTGGTCCCTGGTTGAGGCGGACCTGTGCCCTTGGTGGAGGAGTTCCTCGGTGTGGGGTGGTTGTTGCCTCTGGGTAGTGCTTGTTTGGGGCTAGTTCCCGCTCGTGGGGTGTAGCGTCTCTGCTGGCGACGATACGTGCTGGAGATGGCCTCTCCTTCCTCATCTTCCTTGAGGCTGTTCGTGGAGGTGGGTGTGCACATGGTTACCGCTGATCTCTTACCGGCTGCTCTGATCTCGCCGAATCGTATCGTCTCCTCGACTCCCATTTCCTGGTCCGGGTGCTTGAGGAGGTCCTCCTGGATTTCGGTGTCTGCTAGGCCGATGCAGAGCTGATCCGCGACTCTTTCTTCCCCCTGGTTGGAGACCTGATCACAGCCTGTGCACTTCTTGGTGAAGCGGCAGACTTCTGCTTGCCCGCGTAGGCGGGCAGCGAAGGCGCGGATGGATTCTCCCCTGTCTTGCACCATCCTGCTCAGAGCCACCCTGGCTACCTTTGGGTTTTCCTCCCTGACAGCAAGAGCCCTGATGGCCTTGAGTAGGTTTTCCTCGGATAAATTCTCGATTGGTAAAGGATCGAAGCAGTTGCGGGTGACATCGCGCCTGAGCTTTTGGTCACAGCATTCAAGGAGCTGGATGGTGGTGTCCCTGGCAGTTAGCTCGACTGCTTGGGAGTAAGAGCGCCAGCGGGAGAGGAAATATGACCATCCCTCAGTGGTGCCCCCGGAGGATACCTCAGGTCGCTTGACAGGGGTTGGTTTGGCCTTCATGGGGCGGCTATGAATGATAGCGTGGGTCGAGAGTACCACTGCTGCGACAGCAGGGTTTAAATCGGCTGGAGTGCTGAAGGTACAGTCCGGGAAGGGGCATTCCACAGCCATATGGTCGGGTGGGCCTTAATTGGGGCGGCACCAAAAAAAAATTCCCCCGATAGCAGAGTCTCACTCAATAGATGGCTATAGATAGCTAGAGGCTAATAGGGGCCAATGCTTGAGTTACTGTGCGCATAGAAGATAGTACACTGTACATTTACTAACAGATCGAACTGGACTCAAAATAGATCACGTCATTAGCAATGTGCACAGTAACTGAAGCATGGTGGGTGCATGCATAATGGGTAAAGGGCCATACGTACGCAATGTTAATACAGTATATGAGTTCAGCTAGGGCTACAGAGAGTCCAATTGTCTCTACCATACTGTATGAATGTGCTTGTGTGTTGTTTATACAGAAGCCACCCTTCCTGTACAAGACTTAATGATGGCTCTATCTTCCCACCTATAATAATAATAATAATAAACAATGGTTTTACAGTACAGACTTTTGTGATGCTTATAATGATTGTATATAGAAAAGATGGAAGTCTGTACTGAAGGAATGCAAGTAAGGAATGCAAGTAAGTTCTACAGGCACCCAAGATTAATTTATTAGTAAAGTATTAGAAGTTGGGAGTTGCTGCATGGACATGAGAAATGGAAAGTACATTGTACTTTTTGCATCAAAGTTTGAGATGAAGTGTGCCCATAAAAATTCTTTGAAGTCTTTCTTGATACTGCACAAGGAATGATTGATGTTTATAGGTGGAAGGGCATTCCAGAGACGGGGAAGTCTGTTGAAGTACCAATGTCTGGAGCTATATAGAAGATCTGGTTGAGCTCTTCAGGAAACATAGTTTTTCATATTAAAGTTTGGTGTGGTATTCTTGATTGAGTTGATAAAAAAACAGGATGTCCTGCAGCATCTTACACTAACAGCGACACTATATCCTAGCTGCGACAGATATTATGTCGACGAGCGACAGAATCTCCCAGGATATTTAGTCGCCGCGACAGAATCTCCTAGCGACGAAATATCCGGTAATCTTTTGAGAGCAAGTTCGTACAGGACAGCTGTTTTGCCAGTGGAGTCCACTCACTGAGTGAACGCTTGTTTATATGCTCTAAACCATAGTTCTGGATTGTTCGTGGTGAACGGCTGTTCAAACGCTTTCCGGCGGTACGACTCCTGCGATATGTGGTAGGTCTGTAGTAGTAGAGTTCTTCGTACTGTAACTTGGTCTGCGGCTGATAGTGACGAAACTGCTACGAGTCTCGACCAGATAGGGAGCTTCTCAGGTAGATACTCCATTGGTGTGCTGGCCAGGCTCCCGCTGTGGCGGTTGCTTCAAACGTTTCTAGGCGTTCATATCGTCCACTTCCTCTACGAATTTTTGAAGGGTCAATCTGGGAGGAGGTGGAACCAGTGGTTGTGGTGCGATGACCGCCGTCAGGGCTCGCAGAATCTCCTAGCGACGAAATATCGGGTAATCTTTTGAGAGCAAGTTCGTACAGGACAGCTGTTTTGCCAGTAGAGTCCACCCACTGAGTGAACGCTTGTTTATATGCTCTAAACCATAGTTCTGGATTGTTCGTGGTGAACGGCTGTTCAAACGCTTTCCGGCGGTACGACTCCTGCGATATGTGGTAGGTCTGTAGTAGAGTTCTTCGTACTGTAACTTGGTCTGCGGCTGATAGTGACGAAACTGCTACGAGTCTCGACCAGATAGGGAGCTTCTCAGGTAGATACTCCATTGGTGTGCTGGCCAGGCTCCCGCTGTGGCGGTTGCTTCAAACGTTTCTAGGCGTTCATATCGTCCACTTCCTCTACGAATTTTTGAAGGGTCAATCTGGGAGGAGGTGCCACTGGTGCACTGGTGGAACCAGTGGTTGTGGTGCGATGACCGCCGTCAGGGCTCGGAACCATCTCTCATGTTGCTCAGTCGCCTGTTGTAGGTCCAGAAGTCGTTGTTCCTCATCCATTTTCCTGTCCAGAGCACGCTGCTACATGGCCTGTTGTCTTTCTTCTTCTGCTCGCTGGGCTCGTCTCTCCTCGGCTTGGATGAATCCTGTCATCACTGCAGTTCGAGACACGGGGGCATGTTCGAGTTCTGCGGGCTCATGCTCCATGTCCCCCGGAGTTTGGAAGAGACTTCCACTCCGTAGTTGTCAGTTTTCTCCTGGTTGAGATCGGAAGGTCATCTGAGCAATTGACATAAGACTGGAAAAATATGATAAAACAAGGTTTTAGTCAATTGTAATATGCACACTACACCAAATTAATTGCAACCTAGCTTGGTAGGAGAGGGTTTTCAGGTTCCCTAGGCTTGCCGCCTGAACCGTGCTCCTCTAGCTGATTACAAAAATCAACAAAAAACAAAAAAATGCAACACTGTGTCGACTAGGTCTGAACACTCAGTAGCTCTCTTTTCAGTTTCTAGTTCCACCCTAGAGAAGCTAGCACTTTCTCCTTCAGAGAACAATGCCAGAAACCAATCAATTTAGTACTAGCTAACTCCTGTCAGCTACTCAAGCACAACAAAACACTCCTGTTGAATGTTTGTCTGGGAGACTCCTTCTCTGAGAATCCCACCGCTGCCACCACTGTGAGCTGCTTACTCCCACACCAACTCAGCTTCTTAGCTGTGTAGAGATGGCTCTCTCGTCCAAGCCTGCTGATGCTAGTCTGCCTACTAGCAACCCTTCTTGGACAGAACTCGGTCGCTCTACTCTAGTGACTGGTTTAACCCTCCCTGCAGTTCCTTGACTGCAAGGGACTAGCTTTAGCTAGTTCAGTGAGAAATAGATCAGTGATACTTGGCACAAATGAGGTGTGCCGCCTTTTACAAAATTACAACAATGTCAATAACTCAAGTTCACTTGCTATACAACCTATTCTAACATTAATAACAGTTCTGTTCTTTTTATATTTGCAGGCTGTTTCGTCACAGCTGGTCATGAGGTGTTTCATTATTTGGAATTGTTGGAAAGCTGCTCAGGGAAACCTCAGAGTTCCTGTTGACAACTTCTTTGCCAGCTGGTCCCTAGTACTCTCACTGTCTAGACATCTTGTGGATAGTGGTCCTTGATCTTTGTACACACATTCCTCATTCTCATTACATTCATCAATCTCACTCATATTATTTAATGTCGACTGTTCGAATGCAAGTTGCTCTTCTTTAGGTAGGTCCTGTGAGTGGCCCTCTGACACCGCTGAAAGAACATTTTCCGCCCTCAAGCGTCTCTTCACCTACTTACGTTCAACCATGACTGAAAAACGGTCGAATAACTGTTTGATGCTTCATGTGCACAAAGAATTTACAGACTCATTAGATTTGATTTCTGTAGCCAAGATATTTGTATCAGCCGTAAAAAGTATTTTGATAATTACGGTTAAAAAATAGTTTTAAGGTTCATTTCAACAAAATACAGCTCCTCTAGGTCGTTACCTCCCACATCCACTCCCTGCAGCTGTATCAGGTTCATACCCCCCTAAATTGTCAGCCCCCCCACTTTGAAAGTGGTGTCTCAGCCCCTGTATCCCATTTGTTGGGGCAGTTGCCTGTCTGGTTTTGTAATCTCACATGATTCCCCACAAACAATGGTGGCAGAGATCTGGTGTGTTCATTCCATCTTTCGTGGTTTACCACATGGCAGTTCTGCAGTGCTTCCTCTCTGGCTAATAGAGATTCTCTCCATGTTTGATGTGGCTGATATTTGCCTGGTAATATCGGAATGAGGGGTCTACCGAATATACACATTACGGGGGAGAGTTTGGTCTTTGGTGGCTTTATCTGGTGTATTCCTGTATTGGAGGATTGCTCTCTGAAGTGCATCCACATTTAGGTCGCCTCTGGGTAAGATGTTGTTTATGAATCGTTTGATGGTCTTGACTCTAATTTCTGCCCTACAGTTGCTATGTGGAAAGGCCACAGAGCTAAGCCTATGGTGGATGCCCAAGTCTGATAAAAATGTCCTGGTGGTGTGGGAAATGAACTCAGGACCTCCGTCGGAAGACAGCTCATCAGGGATATAGATTGCAAATGTTCTTCGGAGTATGTTGATGGCTCTTGGATCCATCTTTGGCTCTTTCACTATAGGCCAATTGGAGTAATGATCCCCACGATGACAAGGTAGATTATTCCTTGATAGTGGAAGTAAAGCACATAAGCATTGAAATGGGTAAGCTTTGATGGCTGCTGGTGGAGGGGGTAGAGCAGCTTGAGAGGATGCCATCCTGTTGCAGTGGTTGCAGTTGGTTCTGTTGGCATTGATGTCAGTGGTAATGCCAGGCCAGACAATTGAAGCCTCTGCTCTTGAGGTCATAAGGAGGTGGGTGACCTACATGAAGTGCTGAAAGGCAGTTTTGTCTGAGGGATGGCGGCATGACGATTCTGTCTCTATAAATGATTACGCCATCAATGCTGTAGAGGTGTTCCCTGAATTGGTGGTAGTCTCTGATTTGAGAAGAAAGTTGGTACTTGTGGTCAGGCATTCCTTCTTCAATGACGGAGAGTAGTAATCTCATGTCTGCATCTGAGCTGGTGGTTTTCTGCGTACTTGATTCCAGTTGACTGTTTGAATGTCATTGAGTTGGGCAATTGCTGAGTGCACCAAGGTGTTCTCCATGTCGTCTGATGGTTGCTGACCTTCGAGATGTATGCCCAGCTATGAGTTGGATGGGAATTTTGAGTTCAGGGCTTACAATATGGTTGGAGATATGATGAATGTCATCTGGTAACTGCATCTTGGATGGCAGTGGTTCTCCCGTGGGTTGCCTGGAAATGGTGTCAGGAGCTCTGTTTTTAGCTCCTGGTATGTGTACCATCTTGAAGTTGTATCTGAGGTGGGGTTTTCTTTGAGGTTCCTGAGTCTGGGGTTGCTGATTTGGTCCAGGGATCTGTCTCCAAAGATTTTCAGGAGGTGTGTGTGGTCAAATGCAATTGTGTGGTGGTTGCATCCCAAGACAAAGTGTCTTGCTTTATCTAGGGCATCCGCTACAGCCAGGGCCTCTCCTTTGATATATAGGTGCATATCTGGATTCTGCAGGCTGATTAAATCTGCTTCACACCAGGGTGATCTTCCATCCATGTTTGCAGCAGAAAAGATCAGTTGATGGGCATGAGCAGTCTGGAAGAGTCAGAAACCTAAGCCATGTTTAGACCAGTCTGTTGCCAAGCATGTTGGTTTGTTCTTGTCGAAGATCCTCACTCCACTGGCAATCTCATTGGTGATTGCAGTTTTGGATTCCTCAAATGCTTGGTCGAGATTGTCGTCCCAGCGAAATGGTGTGCTCTGTTTGAGAAGTTTTCTGAATGGAAGTATTTGCTCAGCCATACTGGACATATGATACCTGGTTGACAAAGCCAAACCAAGACCTGACGTCTGTGATATTTTTGGGTGTGGGGAGTTCTGTGATGGCCCTGAGATATTTCCTGCAAGGGCGAACAGTATCGCTTGTTATTTGAAATCCAGCAAATTCTACTTCATCTTTGGGCAAATGTGAATTTTTCTGGATTGCATTTTTCCTACAGATGTCGAGCCATTTGCCTGGAAGAAACAGTCTTCAATAGTGCCGAACCAGAGGAGGGTGTCATCTATGCACTCAGCCTACCATAAACAAACACTCAGACATGACTACCGCCCAACCTACCGAGACCCTGTCTATAGATCTAATACCCTCCAAACCCATCATGACCCGGCCCCTAGACGTAATCCCCACCTAGTATATATGCCATAACACCCGCCTAACACACCAGAACAAAGCATGCCATAACTGCTCCCCAATCGACCGACCCCACAGTATAAATCCAACACCCTCACAACACAACATAGACACAACACACATACGACACTGCCCTTTTTTTTTTTACAGATCGTGGAGGGAGTCCAAAAATACTGCCCACCACAGCAAACCAATCATACACCACAGCACCACAAAAAACAAAACAATCCTTCATAACCTCTCATCCAAAACACTCACACAGACAGAAACCAACGTACTAAACTGTTAGAATTGTGTTCTACAGAGAGCCAATCCTAACTATCAAGACAAGTTCAATATTCACAGGTCATAAGAATTTAGACAACATATATACAACATTACAGGTCGATACAGAATAATACAGAATATAATGACTACAGAATATAATGACGAGAGAATATATACGAGAGAGTGGAGTCCGTGACAAAATAGTTGCAGTATATGTGGTGACTGACGGCCTGGGTCTTTTATAGACCCAGGGTAGTCTCACAAGAATTACCATATAAGGGAAAACTAAAAACTGATAATAATAATTCAACCAATCAAAATAGAGAATAGAGTCATGTGCCTTTCCTAAACTATGTAATTAAAATGTGTGGTCAACTACCATATGACCTAATATGGAAATATCCACACTGCGTGTGTGTATTAGTCAATAATGTGAGAGAGGGTTTAGTTGAGGGAGTGGTTTGTTAGGAGGTTCCTAACATCTCCCCTTCCTTCTGGGAGGCGTCATCCGGAAACGTAGGGTCTTCTAGCCATGCTTGGTATGAGAGCGTGTCAGCATTCTGGTTCTTGCTGCCAGGACGGTAGATGGTAGAGAATTCAAATTGGTGCATGATATCCATCCATCGGGCCAATCGTCCGTTGGTGGTGTCTTTCCGGTCTAGAAAGGCGAGGGCACGGTGATCCATTATGATGGTGAAGTGATGGCCCAGTAGGTATATACGGAAGGAAGTGTTTACAGGCTTCGACTACTGCTAGGCCTTCCTGTTCGGTGGCTGAGTACCGTGATTCACGGGGTAGCATCTTACGTGAGAAATATGCTGGGATGGTCTTCTCTGTTTGTCAGTTTGGGCGAGAACCGCTCCAATGTCACAGTTGGAGGCATCCGTCTGAAGCTTAAATGGAAGAGTATAGTCAGGAGTTCTCAGGACGGGGTCCTTGCAGAGTAGGAGTTTCAGCTCAGTGAAGGCTGTCTCACAGTCTTCTGTCCAGTGGACGGGATCAGGAGCTAGTTTCTTGGTTAGGTCGGTTAGTGGAGAGGCTGTGTTACTGAAATTTGGTATAAATTTCCTATAATACCCTATGAGGCCAAGGAAGGCTCTGACATCAGTCTTAGACTGGGGACATTGGAACTGTTGGACTGCCAGTGTCTTTGCTTCTTGGGGGGTGATGTAACCTTCTCCAACTGTGTGGCTAAGAAAACAACATGTTCGCATACCAATATTAGACTTACAGGTCTGGAAGGTGAGTCCTTCTTGGGAGAGGCGTTTGAAAATTGGGTGGAGATGATCAAGGTGTTCCGCCCAGGAGTTGCTGAAAATGGAAATGTCATCGATGTAGACATTGACAAACTCACTAAGGTCGTTCAGAATGCCATCCATAAGTCTCTGAAATGCTGCTGGGGCATTTCTGAGACCGAAGGGCATGACGGTGAACCAGAATTTCCCGAAGGGAGTCAAGAAAGTTGTCTTATCTCTGTCGTTGATGTCGAGTGGAACTTGATAAAATCCTCTGGCAAGGTCAAAGGTAGAGAAATAGTTGGCCTTGGCCATCCTTTCTAGGATATCCTCAATCCGGGGGAGGTAGTACGGATCTGGGGTGGTAACATGGTTTAATCGGCGGTAATCTACCACTAACCTGACAGAGCCTAGTGTTTTCTTGGGAACAGCAAACATGGGTGCTGCCCAGGGGGCTGTTGATGGTTCTATGAGGCCGGTTTCCTTCAGTAGGTTGATCTCTGATCGAAAGGGTTCTTGCCACACCTTGGGAATGCAGTAGGGATGAAGATGTATGGGTAGAGCTTGGCCTGTCTCGATTCTGTGGTTAGAAGATTTGGCCTTACCCAAGGTAGAAGTGATTACCTTTGGGTAGTGATGCCAAACTGTCATTGCTTCTGTCTTTTGCTGGGGAGAGAGAGAGGGTCCCAGCTGAGGTAGGGAGTCTTCAGTCGGCTGAGGATGGTAATCAGGTAGATCTGCCATGTCTGCAGGTTCTACGGAGATGTGTGCGATGTCTGCAATGGGAATTTGCCAGGCCTTCAAGGCAGTGACGTGGACTGAGCGAGTTTTCTTATGCCTTTCGGGCATGTTGACAACGTATGTAACCGGAGATAGAGTTCCAATGATAGAGTAGGGTCGACTCCATCTGTCAGTTAACTTGTCTGTTTTGTGTCCCGTGATTGCTGGCGTGAAAACTAGGACCTGATCTCCGATATTGAAGGTCCTATCTTTGGTTGTTTTATCGAACCAGTCTTTGATTCTGATCTGAATCGAAATCTGCTGCTGGAGGGCGACTTCTCTTGTGAATTTGAGATCATCTCATAGCTGCAAGAGCCACTCTGCTGCTGTTGAGGTAGTCGACTTCTTCGGGACCCATTGTCTGCTAAGGATGTTGAGTGGACCATGGACGTGACGGCCAAAGATGAGTTCGAAGGGGGAGAAACCTGTTGACGAACACAGGGCCTCCCTGCAGGCAAGCAGTAGGTATGGCAAGTAGTCATTCCAATCACGGTGATCATCCACAACCTTGCGGACTATCTGGAGGAGGGTGTGATGAAGGCGTTCCACGGCTCCGTTTGACTGGGGTCGGTAATGGGTAGTCTTGGAGTGGTGAACTCCAAGGAAACGGAAAGTCTCTTGCATAACTCCAGATAAGAAATTGCTTCCTCTGTCTGAGAGGATCTCTAAGGGAACAGAAAGGTGGGACATAATATTTAGCAAATTCTCAGCAACTACCTTTGAGGTGGTGGTGGTGCGGAGGGGTACTGCGTCGGGATATCTGGATCCGAGGTCGATATAAGTCTGTTCTTCTTCGTTGTGAGAGGAAGAGGTCCAACGATGTCGATCGCTACTTTTTCGAAGGGTCTGGTAATATGAGGGGGTGGTAAGATCATTGGTGCCTTCAGATGGTTCTTCTTGGCTGTCTTCTGGCACCTGGAGCAAGACTGACATGCATTCCTTATATCTTTACCCATACCTGGCCAAAAAAGAGCTTTTGTATCTTGTATTTGGTCCTGTTGGAACCTACGTGACCTTCCATTGGGGTCGAGTGAGCCAGCTGGATGACCTGTTCTCATCGGCTGAGAGAGAGAACTATTTGTAGCCTAGGTTCACCCAACTGGTCAGTGGTTTGGCGGTGTAGGACATTGTTAACGACTATAAATTCTGGATTTTCCTTGTCAACAGAACTCCAAAGGTCAGCTAGAGTTTGATCCTGTAGCTGGTCATCGTGCAGAGCCTGGGAGTTGTTGTCAGGTTGCAGTGGAGGATCAATATCATCGGTCAGGGCGGTCTAGTCTGTCAGTGAGGAGAGGGGGAAGTCGAAATCCTCACCTATCAGATTTGAGAGGGGGTTAGGGTCGACAGTGGATGTTGCTGTGCCCTCATCATCTAGTTCTTGCTGATAGTGGTCTTCTTTGCGCTGTTGTCGAGTCTGAACCTCTAGGACCTCTTTGGGAATCTCTGTGATTGCTGCCTGAACAAGATCGTATAAGATAGGACAATCCTTACCAAGCAAGATGTCATGCTTGATATCATCAGAGATGGCCATCCGCATGTGGAAATTGGAGCCCAGTAGTTCACAGGTGAGGTGTGTCGCAGGCAGAGAGGTAAGAGGAGTGTGGACACCCTTGATAACAATGGGAGGGGAGTCCTCAGATGTGTCGGGACCGTCTGGCTGGAGCTGTTTGACGAGGTCGGCATTGATGACAGTGACATCAGCTCCACTGTCGAGAAAAAATCGGACAGGTAGGCTGTTAATTTTTCCCATGGCGAAGAGAGAAGGGAGTTGTGTCGGTTCAGAAGGTTTTTGTTGCTTCTCTTCAACTCTGTAGATGGTTTTCTCCGGGCAAGCAGCACTCAGATGTCCCCAACCTTTGCAATTAAAACACATAGGACCTTTAGTGGCATCAAAATACTTACTTAAGTCCTTCTTGGGTTGCTGAAGTCGTCTGTCTGAGCAGGGTGGTCGTTCCAGCTTTGGAGTGATCAGTTTTTGTTCAGAAGGTTAAGTTGACTTTGGCTCAGACTCGGCAGGTTGTCTGTCTGGATAGGCGGAGTGGATCTGGTGAGGCTGTGGTTGATAGGGTGGTCAGAATGGAGGTCGATTTTGGGGGGTATCGAGGTCTGGAGTGGCAAGCACTGTTGTTCCATGTGATGGTCTGAGACGTAGGAGTCAACTGCCTGTGTGAAGGCACGGTCGGTAGTCGGGTTCTGTGATCGAACAAAGGCGGCGATGTGATCAGGGATTTGGCGGTACATAATCTCTCTGGAGATGAGTCAATAGCAGTCGGTGATAGTGTAACAATCTTTGAGACAGTTTTTGGCCATGTCACACATTCTGATAGACATCTGCCATGTTTTCATGAGGTTTTGGTTTAGAGTCGAACCATCGGGAGAAGCGGGTAGACTCAGTGATGCCCACACGTTCCAAGAGGGTAGACTTGAGTGTGGGGTAGTGATCTGCTTCATCATGTTGTAAGGATAGAGCTGCATTTGTTAGTGTACCTCTTAGAAGGGGGCGTAGCTCTGCTGCCCATTGATTCTCTGGAACAGAATGGGTCATCATGTGTCTTTCAAACCATAGAAGGTCTATTTCGATGTTGTAGCCAGGCTGGATTGGAGGTAGTTGAGGAGGTTTGGGAGGACGAGAGTTGCTTTCCATGAATGCTTTCATCATTGTCTCCAGGAGGAGGGCTAAGGTGGGGTCTATGGCTGGAGGGGTCTCACGAAGTGGTTGCGAGTGTGAGAACGCTCCTTCGTCGTGATAAGAGGGATGCCCTTGACGCCGTATCTGGTCATTTGAATCCGACTAGTCAGTGGTCATTACTGGGATAGTTTGGAGATAGGATTTGAATGGAGTGCCTCTACCGGAGTAAGGATTATAAGGTCTTGGAATGTTGATAGCTGGAGATGAGGAATCAGTCTGCGGGGGACTCTCTAGTTTGTGTCGATGATACAGTTTAGTTGCGGAGATTCGAGACAACTGGTCACGGATTTGAAGAGATAAGTCGAGTGTGGGGTGGTAGGAGGTCGAGTGATTGTTGCCAATGGAGTTGGCACCTGGTCAAGGAAGAGTCAGATCGATGGTCGTGAGGTCGAGTTTCGCTGCCACCAGATGTTAGAATTGTGTTCTACAGAGATCCAATCCTAACTATCAAGACAAGTTCAATTATTCACAGGTCATAAGAATTTAGACAACAAACAACATTACAGGTCGATACAGAATATAATGACCACAGAATATAATGACTACAGAATATAATGACTACAGAATATAATGACGAGAGAATATAATAACGAGAGAGTGGAGTCCGTGACAGAATACTTGCAGTATATGTGGTGACTGACGGCCTGGGTCTTTTATAGACCCAGGGTAGTCTCACAAGAATTACCATATAAGGGAAAACTAAAAACTGATAATAATAATTCAACCAATCAAAATAAAGTCATGTGCCTTTCCTAAACTATGTAATTAAAATGTGTGGTCAACTACCATTGACCTAATATGGAAATATCTACACTGCGTGTGTGTGTATTAGTCAATAATGTGAGAGAGGGTTTAGTTGAGGGAGTGGTTTGTTAGGTGGTTCCTAACATAAACAAAGGTTCTCCATTACACCAAACAAAACAATCAACCCTGCAGACTATACCTATGCAGGAACCTTTGTCAGCAGATTTTAGTTATAGTGGCTCGTTTATCTTTGGCAGACATGTTGGATTGGTGTTGAGTTGTGTTATTCAAGGTGGAGCGTACATTAGACGACTAAGAATAATAGAATACTATAGAAGACATCCGGCTAGCTTCACAAGACACCCATTTGCACCTAAAAGCAAATGGCAACCACCAAATGCCAGTAAAACATATGAAGAACATTTTGAAAGAGCAACAGAAAGGCTCTCCACCTTGAATAACACAACTCGACACAAATCCAACATGTCTGCCAAAGATAAACGAGCCGCTATAACTAAAATCTGCTGACAAAGGTTCCTGCATAGTAGTATAGAGGACACAGAAAACTACGTAAGAAACCGTAAGGAACACCTCAAAAACACAAACATTTACCAAGAAATAACACACGACTACACACCATCACCAGTAAAATCAATAAACAACTTTGTGGACCAAATGCACTTAAACAAACAAATAGACAACACAACTAACACATACCACAACCTAGACGAAAACACAAGGACACAGAAATTATACTTACTCAAAAAATGAGATAAAACCCCAATGTCTGTTAGGCCAATTGTATCGAGATGCTCAGGTCCCACCGAGAAACGTTCATGTAATTGTAGACTATGTACTAAAAAAAGGCCCTAAGCTTCATACCATCATACATAAAAGAAACCAAGGATTTCATAAACATTATAGAACGAACCCAAATTTCACTAGAATCCACACTACTAACAATAGATGTCTCGACTCTTTACCTAAATATCCCGCAATTGGAGGATATCACCAGATTACTTCTACGCACACTTCACAAATGAGCCCACACCTAGGCAAATGCTTGAAGACTGCATGAAAATAATCCTAAAACATTTTACTTTTGCAGGACAAACATACAAACAAGTATGCAGAACAGAAAACTTGCACCCACCTTTGCTAACATTTTCATGGCCTCCATAGAGGAGGGGTTCCTAACCTCACAAACTAAACAACACCTCCTCTGGAAAAGACACCTAGATGATATTTTTGTAATTTGGACAGGTGATGTAACACAACTTGAAGAATTAACATGCGTGGATTTTTCGACTTCCGGAGTCTTTTTATTATTATTATAATCACTTTACAGTACATATATATATATAGAAACATGAGTGATGACCATGATTAGGAGAAAGAGTACTGATGGTCTACAAGTCAAAATCAAGTAGAGATTTAAGTAGTGGAAGTTAGGGGGGATGGTATATTAGTGCATTTGTTACAAGGACATAGAAAATGATAAGAGCATGAATTATTAGTGATTGAGTAGTAACAAGTTTAGTTGTTAGATAATGCAAGATTCAAGTCTAAACTAGGGAGTGAATTCCAAAGACGAGGAATGCGAGTGAAAAATGAGTGGAGGTTCTTTACATTATGAGCATGGACATGTTTGATTTTTTGGTGTTAGTAGATCTGGTAGTTATGGTGGACATAGAAATGTAATTAAGAATTGAAATGTTCAGATGGTTTTTTTTAGAGATTTTACAACAAATAAGATATCATTTAGTTCCCGAGTCATCATTAGGGAAAGAATTTTTAAACTAATAAGGGAAATCTCCGAGGATAAACTTAGTTTCTCTTCTTTGGATCTATTCCAATGTGACAAAGTCTTTCTGAGATGAGGGCGCCAGATTGTAGAGGCATACGTGAGTAGAGACTTCACTAGAATGAGGTAATGTTGTTTCTTTGCACTCACTGTGTTGCTATAATGGAAAGTACGTCTAAGAAGCCCCAGGATTTACATGATACATGGAGACTCCATGATAGGTCAGATGAAATCAGAACTCCTAAATCTTTGGTGAAGCTTTTTCTGGTAACGACCTCTTCTGGTGAGATGTGGTATGTGTCTGGATGGTAGACGTGAGCTATGTGATAATGGTGTTGTGGAAGATATTTTGCATTTCTTGCTGTAGTGTGGGAAGTTTGAAAGGAAGATAATTGGATATGGTCAAGCGGTGATGAGTGGGTGACAAGATGATGAAGGGAGAGTAGGCCTGATGTTGGGTGGACTAGTAGCAGGGTGACAGCTTACTGACCTTGTCACCCAAGAGTCAGGTGATGCTGCCCTTAACCTAAATCTCAACCTCACTTCTCCCTTGTTACTGAATCCTCTCGACTCGAATATCTTTCTCATCCAAACTCTTCTTTAGCTAACTTGAGATGGATTTCCTTCCCACTAGTGAATAATACAGTAACTAGCCAATACGTAAGGCGACCCCGTACCGGGCGAACCCTGAACTCATAGATAATTACATTGTGACCCCTTACCAGTTGTAATGTGCATTGTCATGCTCACTTGCCATAATTATCGTGCTGCTGCAAACAAGCTTAAGGCTTTATTCTTTATGCACATTACAACTCGAGTCTGATAGCGGAGGCCCAAAAAGAGTTAGTGGACGCTAGGCTGACGCCTCAGCCCAAGGGAGAAGGCTCCAGGAGAGAAGTTATGGAACTCCAATTAGAGCGCACCACCTTGTGATAATGCCTATCATCAGATGCCCCGTCGAAGGCTGCGACTACAGGACCCCGGACGGAGAGGCAATAGTAGGAGTAGCACTCCTCAATGCCCACACCGTCGACCACCAGGCGCCAAGGCAGGCAGCCAGGGCAGAGAAGGTCAAGAGACCGGAGGTGTCATCATCAGGAACCACAGAAGACTGGGTCTACTTTCAGTCAAGATGGGGAGACTACGTCAGAGCCACCAGGCTGACAGGCCCCGACCTGATACTCCAACTGCTCGAATGTTGCGATGAGCAACTAAGAAGAGATCTCACCCGAAACGCAGGGGGGACGCTCACAGGAGGCACAGAGGAGCGAGTACTGGAGGCCATGAGGGCCCTTGCCGTCCGAGAAGAGAATGTGATGGTCGCCCGAGTCACACTTCACCACATGAAGCAAGACAGAGACGAGCCCGTCAGAGCATTCGCGGCAAGGCTGAAGGGACAAGCTGGAATATGTAAGTATACTAAGGCATGCCCGGGGTGTAACCATGAAGTCTCGTATGCCGAGGCCATACTCACCGACGTGTTGTGTAGAGGTATCGCGGATAGCGAGATACAAGTGGATCTGCTGGGGGACGCGAACCAAGACATGACACTAGAGCAGGTTACAAGGTTCGTGGAGGCCAAAGAGGCCGGTAAACGGTCAGCCACAAGACTGGCCGACCCACAGTCGGCAGAAGCGATAGGGAGCTCGTACAGACGACAGAGTAAACCAAACCCCCAAACAACCACGCCCCCCAATCCCGAGGCACCCTACCAGAAAAGGAGGAATTCACCACCCCTGCCACCCAACTCAGAGACATGCTCATATTGTGGCACCAAGGGACATGGAAATAAATCCCCCACCAGGGTGAGAAGACGAGAATGCCCAGCATTTAACACCAAATGTGACAACTGCGGTCGCGAACACCACTTCAGCAGAATGTGTAGGAACAAGGACAACCAACGGGCCCTTACCGGAGGCAACCAACGACCCTCTACCAGAGGCCAATACGAGAATGCCCTATCCGATATGGTCTGTCTAGTGACCTCAACACAGGGATCGACGACAATCGACCACCACACCTACAACAGAGCAACACGCTCGTGGCACAAGAAGCCATCAAGGCCACAACCATACGTCACCCTGACAGTGGAGACCCAGCCAGAGGATTACACCCATCTGGGTCAACAGCTGAAGATCCCCAAAAAGAGTTTCACCACACAAGCCATGGCCGACACAGGCTGCCAGAGCTGCCTGGCTAGCACCGCCACCATGAAGAAACTGGGACTCACACCCAAGAAGCTCCTACCCGTCAGTCTCAGGATGCGCGCTGCCAACAACAGCCAAATCAACATCCGAGGCGCCATTCTCGTCAAGATGACAGAACCACAGGGCAAGAGATCCACCAAGCAGATGATATACATCACTGACCACGTGGACAAGCTCTTCCTGAGTCAGGAAGCCTGCACTGACCTAGGGATCATCCCCACGGGATTCCCCACGACAAAATGTGACACCACAGAGACAGCAGCCGCCTCCGACCAGGACACATCAGTACCACCGGAAGCATCAAAGCACTGCTCGTGCCCACGTCGCACCACCCCACCCCCAAAGCTCAGCGAGTCACCCATACCCACTACGCCAGGAAACAGAAGCAAAATCGAGGCATTCCTCCTTCAGCGGTACAAGGCCAGTACGTTCAATACCTGTGAACACCAACCCCTACCCCTGATGGACGAACCCCCCATGCGGCTCATGATTGATCCAAACGCCACACCAACAGCCCACCACTCCCCCATTCCAGTCCCACTACACTGGCAAGAGGAAGTGAAGGCAGGCCTGGACAGGGACGTGCGCCTGGGAGTGCTGGAGCCAGTACCCGTGGGTGAACCAGTCACCTGGTGCCACAGGATGGTCACATGCGCCAAGAAGAATGGTTCTCTTCGACGCACAATCGACCTCCAGCCCCTAAATGCCCATGCAACCAGGGAAACCCATCACACCCAGTCACCATTCCATCAAGCCAGAGCCGTACCACAAGACACAAGAAAGACAGTCTTTGACGCATGGAACGGATACCACTCAGTCGCTCTCCATCCTGACGACCGTCACTTCACCACCTTCATCACACCCTGGGGCAGATACAGATACAAGACAGCCCCCCAGGGCTACATCGCTTCCGGCGACGGATACACCCGCCGCTACGACGAGATTGTCTCCCACATACCCCAGAAGACGAAGTGCATTGACGACACACTCCTGTGGTCCTCCACCATCGCCGACAGCTTCATGCAAGCCCAAGAGTGGCTAGACATCTGCGGCAGACACGGCATCACACTCAACCCCAGCAAATTCAGATTTGCGATGGAAACCGTGGAATTTGCAGGCTTCGAGATTACAGACGACAGAGTAAGACCATGCAAGAAGTACACAAAGGCAATCTCTGACTTCCCAACCCCCACATCACTCACAGATGTACGATCGTGGTTCGGTCTGATAAACCAAGTGGCATATGCCTTCAGCATGACAGACATCATGCTACCATTCCGGACACTGCTCAAACCAACAGTGCCCTTTGAGTGGACAGACGCCCTTCAGCAAGCATTCGACAGCTCGAAACTGGCCATCATCGCCGAGATCGAAAATGGAGTCACAATCTACGACAAGACAAAGCCCACATGCCTTGCCACAGACTGGTCCAAGCAAGGAATAGGATACTGGTTGTTCCAGAAACACTGCCAGTGCCCATCCACAGACCTGTTCTGCTGCAAGGAGGGATGGAAAATCACCCTGGTTGGCAGCAGATTTACCCACCCAGCAGAGTCACGCTATGCCCCCATCGAAGGAGAAGCACTGGCAGTAGCAGACGCTCTAGACAAGGCTCGCCACTTTGTCCTGGGCTGCCACGACCTCACCATTGCAGTCGATCATCGCCCACTCTTAAAGATCTTCGGCGACCGCTCGCTAGACATCAGCAACACCCGCCTGAGGAACCTCAAAGAGAAAACACTCAGATACAGATTCAAAATGGTACACATCCCAGGAGTGAAGAACAGAGCCCCTGACACCCTGTCTCGCCACCCCACTGGAGACCCCTCACCAGATAGACTACATCTCCAAGATGACGTCAGCGGAGTCTTGCACATGACTCAGCCTCAGATACGCATCCCAGACCACATACTGGCAGGACCACACAGTGTCCACTCCGAGATCAGCCAAACCACGGATGATTCAGAAACCCTACTACGGGAATCGATGATATCCACCCTGGACACCATATCTACCCTAGACGCCACATCAGTGGTCACATGGGAAGAAGTCCAGACAGCTACCTCTTCGGACCCAAGCATGACCATGCTCCTGGAAGCAGTCGAGGAGGGCCTCCCAGAGTCAAGACTCCAGATGCCCCCTGACATCAGGCAGTTTCACAATATCAAACAACATCTATACTCGGTCGATGGTGTAATCATTTACAAAGACCGTATAGTAATCCCACCCACCCTCAGACAGACATGTCTAAAGTCGCTACATGCTGCCCACCAGGGCACATCTACAATGATAGCCAAAGCTGAATCGTCGATCTTCTGGCCAGGCATTACCAAAGACATCCACCAGCAAAGAGCCACTTGCTCCACTTGCAACCGCATGTCGCCATCACAGCCAGCACAGCCACCGACCCCCCCAACTCAACCAGAATACCCGTTCCAATGCGTGTGCTCAGATTACTTCCACTACAAAGGACATGCATACCTGGTAATCGTAGACAGATACTCGAACTGGCCCATCGTTGAAAGAGCGATCAACGGGTCAAAAGGACTCATTGACATCCTCAGAAGCACATTTGCCACCTATGGCATCCCAGACGAGCTGGCTTCAGACGGGGGCCCAGAATTCATTGCCCACGACACTCAACGATTCCTGCAAGACTGGAGAGTTCATCACCGCCTCAGCTCAGTGGCATTTCCACACAGCAATTGCAGAGCAGAAGTAGCAGTCAAGACGGTGAAACGCCTCATATCCAACAACATAAAGACAGATGGCAGCCTCAACATAGACTCCTTCCAACGAGCCATGCTGCAGTACAGGAACTCACCTGACCCCGCCACCAAAGAGTCACCGGCATCCTGCTTGTTCGGCCACCAGACGAAAGACCTCATACCAATACTACGTGGCAAATACCTCCCACACAGAACGTGGCAGGAAAGCCAATCTCTGCGTGAACTGGCACTCCGCCAAAGAAACAGCCTGGCACAAGAACGCTGGTCAGAACATACCAAGACCCTCACCCCACTCAAAGTAGGTGACAGGGTCAGACTACAAAATCAGACGGGGAATTTCCCAAACAAATGGGACAGAACGGGAACGGTGATAGAGGTGAAGCAGTTTCACCAGTATCGAATCAGAGTAGACGGAGCAGGGCGGGTCACCCTCAGGAACAGACAATTCCTGAGACGTTTCACCCCGGTAAACCCTCCGCCCACCAGAAGATCCATACTGGACGACATGGCCACCATCCCCAGGCCACTACCAACACCTCCCGTCACCACCAGAACCCCCGAGCCACCACCCACGCTCCAGGCTACCCCAGCCACCCCCCCACCACCAGCGATGGACATTCCCACCGCTACACCGGCCCAACCCCCCACACCACTGCTGCCAATGACGGACATTCCCACCACCACGCAGGCTGAGCCCTTCACACCACCTACCCCGTCCAGCCCTATGACACAGGCTGGGCCCCCCATACCACCTCCTCCGGCCCACCCCATCACTAGGGCCCCCACTATGACTCCTCCACGAGACACGGCCTCAAAGCGGCCACAACCACCGAGAAGATCCACAAGGGTCAGAAGACCACCCGACAGGCTGGCCATGAGGGTCAGAAGACCACCCGACAGGCTGTTCTGAAGACGAAAAGAAAACAAGCCTTTGCCCCCGTGGAACAAAGACTGGGGGGAGATAGTGAATAATACAGTAACTAGCCAATACGTAAGGCGACCCCGTACCGGGCGAACCCTGAACTCATAGATAATTACATTGTGACCCCTTACCAGTTGTAATGTGCATTGTCATGCTCACTTGCCATAATTATCGTGCTGCTGCAAACAAGCTTAAGGCTTTATTCTTTACCCACCACTTCCCGCCACTCTCCCTTATGAAATATGATAAAATTAGATACCTTATGAGGGAGAAAAAAGGAAATGTCAATTTACTTCAAAAAGTGGTAGTACTTTCATAGATAGACACAGTGCTTGTTTTTCAAGTAAAAGTGTATAGCATAAAAAGAATGAATCATTCTTGTTTCTGTCCTTTTCTTACCACTGGTAAGCCCCCTTTTTTACAAACACTTTAAAAAAATATTTATCATGGATTAGCTATCCATATACACACATTCCTATCAGAAGAAGCAGTAGCTAAATAATGTCCATCAGGGGAAAATGCCACACACTGAACCCAGTTCTCGTGAGCCTTGGTGTGATATTCTGGTGGCTTACGAATGCCATACGTCCTCCAGAGAGCTATGGTCTTGTCACCAGCTCCAGTAGCAATGGTGTTCCCATCAGGACTAAAGTCACATGAGAGAATGGGGAGAACATGGTGTCCCTCCAGGACATTCATCACCTCCCCGCTCACGGTGTTCCACACCCTCACCCTCTCCCCATCCACCACAGCAGCTATAAGGGTACCATCTGGAGAAAACTTGCAGCTGAGAACTCTGCTGTAGCGGTCTTTGAGTTTGGCTAATCTCTTTCCTGTCCTTCTGTTCCAGAGCATGATCGTCTTGTCATTGGAGCATGATGCCAGTGTGACATTATCAGAAGAGAAGCACACCTGGAAGACCACACTCTTATGTCCTGCTATCTCCATCTTCTGCAACTTTCTGTCCTGCACCTCCCACACCCCCACTGTCCTGTCCTCAGAGGCAGTGGCAAAAAGGTAGTTGTTATCTTTGGAGTAGGCACAGTGGAGGATCCCCCCATGATGCCTCCTAGCCTTCTGCAAGAACTGTCCACTTCTAACATCCCATAAGACTACTCTTCCATCTCTGCCAGCTAATAGCAAAAACAAACATGACTATGATTCCTTAAATATGTTCACAATAGTTACGACACACACACCTGACGTGAGAAGGCTGGAATCTGGAGAGAAGCAAGCAGCGCTTACATCTGCTGTGTGACTGTGTTCATTCTGCAGGACATGCTTTTTCTTGAAGGTCTTGACATCCCAGATGATGACGCTCAGATCAGCCGAGCTGGTTGCCAGAAGCTTGCCATCCGGGCTGAAGGAACAGCATAGTACTGTGTCACTGTGTCCAGCCAGAGTAATTACGAATGCCCCTCGGTACGCGGTCTTGGTAACTGCGTTAGTCCGCCTGGGGTGAGATTGCCTGCCTCCCATCAGTACACCTCTTGAGCGAACGAGCCCCACCCATTTATGACATAATGTTGCTGGCATAGCAACGGGAAAGGCGCTGGGAAATTCAAATTTTCAATTTTCCCAGTGCGCAAAAAACCTTGACAAGAGCAAGCTAGCTGTGATGCTGAACCGAAACACGTTAGTTGCAGCTTAGAGAACTCTTTTTGTTGAATTGATTATGTTACGTTGAATTGTTGAATTGCAGGCCCTCTAAGTCGCTAAAATTGAGTATGCAGGCTGAAGAGGCTGAGGCAGCCTTTCAGGAGTGCAAGGCTAGGGAGAGCAAGTCATTAATAGGAGAGAAGAAGGTTAAGAAGCATATCTGCATATATAGGCATGACTTATAACCCACACAGTACTGGTTTATGGGTCTGGAAATGGGTGAGTATCACACCAAAGCTCATTTGAAATGGGTACAGTGTGTGGCATTCTCCCACATCGACATTATATAGCTACTGCTTCATCTGATAGGTTGATTGTGTGTATTGGATAGCTAATCCATGAGCTAGAAGCAAGTGTTTGTGAAAAGAAACCACTTTTGAGAAAGTTAATTCATGGTAATAAAATCGGGAGCTGGTACTCCAGGCCTAAAAGCTTGAAAGATACACTATATATATTGACTGTGTGACTACCCTGACACGCATGCACCAAGCATGTTAGAGTATTCAAGTTTCTATGGTTATGTGAATAGGTAACAACTTATTTTGTTTAGTCAAAACTCAGTGAAATTTATACTTTTTACCTACTTTTTACCCCAATGCACTTTTTACCCCAATGCAGTGAAACCTCGATTATCTGAAACCTTGATTATCCAGTTAGAAATGCTGCACATTACTGAATTATGTACACTTAATGAGATAGCAGCCATGCAGTGTAGCTAGAGCATTACAGCATAGTTCTTGAATGTAGAGCAAGTGCTAATTATGGCTACTGCTGCTACTAAAGCAAAAAAGAAATGCGAGAGAATTGTTCTGTTAATTCCTGACAATAAAAGTATTGGAAATGGTAGACTGTTTCCTATAGCGCAATATCTAGGCACTTCAGTTATCCAGATTAATACTTATTCCGGCTTCTTTAAAAAGCTGTGACCAAGATGGTCTGGACAATCGATGTTTCACTGTAGCATAAACTTGCTTATTATTGTCGCATTTTGGCCCATCCCAAAGGAGTTTGCGCTTGTGACAGAACTGCTTCTACTCCGCAATTGCAACACTGAATTGCAGGGGATTGTCCCTTCTACATTTACTGTCACTATCATTTGTAACTTGGTAACCCTTACCGTTTTTCAGCTACGTAGTCGAGAGTTCATTTGACTTCATACTGGCGATATTTGGAGCACTTCACATATCATCACCGGTGCCATTATTTATAATGGCATAATATGAGCATCTTTAATAATAATGTCATACTGAATAGCTATTAGAACCTCCATTATCTTGCGGACTGAGGTGCATTATCTAGGGCACGAACTGCGAGTAGCCCACATGCTGTGAGAGTAAAGCCTGAGAAGCTAGGCCTGTTGTTATCCAGTGGACTATTTAGTGATACTCTTGAGAGTTCACTTTGGTAATCTTGTTCTGGATGCCTAGAACCAAAGCTGTTAACTTGGAGGAGGCTCCATTCAAAGCTTGTTGCTAATCTGTAAGTTTTTATCTGTGGTCTTGTTCTGTGGTCTTGTTCTGTGGTTGTAAGAATACCAATAGCAGCTGCTAAAAGACTAGTAGCTACAGTATAGGCCCCCACACTGAATTCAGCAGTATGTTCCTTTGCCTATGATGGATAACTGGCCACACTGAATTCAGCAGTATGTTTGTCCTTTGGCCTATGATGGATAACTGGGGTCTGGATAATCGATGTTCTACTGTATTGGAGGACACAACCAACTTCAAGACTCGAGGAAGATTAAAAGTCTTTTTGCACTGTCTTTACATAAATTTCTGAAAACAATTTTTCATGAAATCACAGTCTCTCACATCACTTGTCATATGTTCTGGTTCATGGAATGGCAAATCTCACAGAGAATTCCATCATCTCTGGCACTCTCATCATGGAAACTAGCAGTAAGTCGCTGAAGACAAGAACAGGTGTGTTGTCTAGCTGGTGCGCTAGGTCCAGCTTCTTTACCTGATTCTGACTCTTCCATTTCTTGACCATCAGAGTCATCTTGCATGGTGATAGCTGAGTCACAATCGAACTGCTCTCCAAACATATTCTATGACAAACACTAGGCCTAGTTGCTTGTTTGCTCTTACGCCACCTCCCTTTCTCTGCTGCCTTTTCCTTCTCTCCTGCTTCCTTCTTCTCTTCCCCTTCTTTCTTTTTACATGCTCGTTCAGCCTTCTTCTGTTCTTTAAGTTCTTAAGGTTCGTTTTTCTTTCTCTCATCTCCTTCAGCATTCAGCATTCATCAGATGTTAAATTTCTAGCCCCAGTGATATGTTTTGTCCTCTTCTTGCCAACAGCTCGTCAGGAGGTGTGACAAAAATGTCTGACAAATCTCTCCTGATGTAACTAATGGGATTACAGTGAGTAAATGTTGGGTAAGTTACCTGAGAAGGTGGAGATGCAAGACTTAGTGAGGAACCAATGGGTGGAGATGCAACGCTTGGTGAGAACCAATGGGTGGAGATGCAAGGCTTGGTGAGGAACCAATGGGTGGAGGAGATGCAAGGCTTGGTGAGGAACCAATGGGTGGAGATGCAAGGCTTGGTGAGGAACCAATGAGTGGAGATGCAAGGCTTGGCGAGGAACCAATGGGTGGAGATGCAAGGCTTGGTGAGGAACCAATGAGTGGAGATGCAAGGCTTGGTGAGGACCCAATGGGTGGAGATGCAAGGCTTGGTGAGGAACCAATGGGTGGAGATGCAAGGCTTGGTGAGGAACCAATGAGTGGAGATGCAAGGCTTGGTGAGGACCCAATGGGTGGAGATGCAAGGCTTGGTGAGGAACCAATGGGTGGAGATGCAAGGCTTGTTGAGGAACCAATGAGTGGAGATGCAAGGCTTGGTGAGGAACCAATGGGTGGAGATGCAAGGCTTGAGGAACCAATGGGTGGAGATGCAAGGCTTGGTGAACCAATGGGTGGAGATGCAAGGCTTGGTGAGGAACCAATGGGTGGAGATGCAAGGCTTGGTGAGGAACCAATGAGTGGAGATGCAAGGCTTGATGAGGAACCAGTGGGTGGAGATGCAAGGCTTGGTGAGGAACCAATGGGTGGAGATGCAAGGCTTGGCGAGGAACCAATGAGTGGAGATGCAAGGCTTGGTGAGGAACCAATGAGTGGAGATGCAAGGCTTGATGAGGAACCAGTGGGTGGAGATGCAAGGCTTGGTGAGGAACCAATGGGTGGAGATGCAAGGCTTGGTGAGGAACCAATGGGTGGAGACACAGGTGAAGTTTAACCACAGGCAAAAGTACACCTCAGGACATTGTTTTGCAAACTCGAGGAGATTCACACACTGAAGACCAGCACACATCACAGCTCACTACATCTGTGACAGATGCATTGGTATTGGTTGGTGATCAGGAGGCTGATGGGATGATGTCAATTGTGAAACTGAATGACATAGTTGCCAACTCTCACTGATTTTCCCTTTATCTCAGTCTCACAGCAACATTGGCCAAATTGGTAATCTGAATACATAAGTGCACTGAACCTTAACCACTGCAACTACCACAGCTATGCCATTGCTGGGTGCAACCAATCAAACTAGCTAGCAGCTTAAATATTGAATTTATTTACAGTCTATGCTGAGCTAGTGCAAGTGTGAATGCATTATCTCAGTATGTCACAGCTGTCATCAGGTACTGATAGTGAACTAGAATCTTGGGGTGATTTGGCTGCCCCTGCCACCAAGAAAAGAAAGTCATCATGCTTGAGTCTGAGAGGTGCTGCTACATACAAAACATTGTACAAGTCAGAATGGGAGAAAGAGTTTCCTATCTCTTCAGTGAATGACAACAGGTATGCATTTTTTTTGTATTCCTTGCAAAAAGAATGTTACCTGTTCTCATATGGGTAAAGCTGACATCAGGCAGCATTGTGAAACATCTATACATAAAAAGATGGAGCATGCTGTTAAATGCTCAAGGTCACCCCGTTCCTTTATACCATCTGCAACCTCCAGTATCACAGAGAAAACTATCAAAGCTGAAGTGCTACACACCAATTTCCTTATTCACTGCTGATCATTTGTCTCCATTGTATTCGAAGATGTTTCCCACAGCATTTCAAATGTAGCAGAACCAAAACAATGTGCATACTGAATGAAGCCATGGCTCCACGATTGCTGGCACAACTAGTATCATATATGAACGAAAATCCTTTTTCATTTTGTCATGATAGCTCCAGTGATGCCTCCATTAAAAAAAATTAATCCTATTTGTGTCACGATATTTGATGTGAATAATAGTGATCGTGTGGAAAGCAAGTTTTACAATATGTGTGTGACCACTTGTGAAGATTATGGGAGAGCAGAACAATTTCAAGCCATTCCTTACTAAAGGCGGGTTCACAATATGACGCTCGCCCATCGTAATGTATCGTCCTATCGTATTGTATCGTATCGTTCTATCGTATCGTATTGTTTCTGGTTCACAATATAGCGTTCGATTGGCGAGTTTTGACAAGTTGCTCACGTGATTATTATTATAATTATAATTATTATTATTATGATGATAGTAGTTGTTGACCGATCGCGAAGACGCGTTTCTTCCTCGAGTTCATCTAGTAGCTTTAGCTGTGACAGTTCTTCTTCTTCTTCTTCTAGTAGCGATAGTAGTGAAGACGATTTGACCATGGTAGCTAAATTGCTAGCTGCGATAGTTCCTCGAGTTCATAGTAGCTCTAGCTGTGACAGTTCTTCTTCTTCTCGAAGACGATTTGACCATGGTAGCTAAATTGCATCATCCTAAGGTAACTATCTGATCTTGCTTCCATAACCACTTGAATCCAAGCATTTTCCTTCGGCCTCACTCCTTGTATATCGCAGAAGAGACCTGCCACAAGCTGGGATATTTGCGCACAGCCTCAATCAATCGTTCATAATTCTAGTAAAGGTCAAAGTCTTTCACGTGACCTTCCGCTTGCCAGCATTCTGATTGGTCGGACGCTCGATGCTCGAATAGAACCAGATCCTATTCCATCGTATCGTATCGTCCTATCGTATCGTATCGTCATGTCGTTGCTGGTTCACAATACGACGATACGTTACGATAGGACGATACGATACGTAACGATGGCTGAGCGTCAAACTGTGAACCAGCCTTATCTTTTCACAAGATTGCATTGATTGGCGATTGCATTGATTGGCAGAATTGATTGGCAGAATGTTATTGGCAGAATGTTATTGGCAGAATGTTATTGCAGTTGGTTTAGATAATTGTGCAACTAATATGGGGAGGAACAACCATAAAAACACGTATATTGGGAAAGAACCCAAACACGGTCGTAGCAGGCTGTAATTGTCATTTGTCTCATCTTGCAGCTTCTAAAGGAGCTGATGCTTTTAGTGATGTAGCAGGATTTGATATTGAGATAGATATTTATTACTATTTCAACAAAAAGCACTAAACGCAAAGGAATACTGCTGGAATTTCTGGAATTCGTTGATCTGGAATGGGCTGAAATAATATGCACACGTTGGCTGTCATTGGGAAAATGTTGTGATAAAGAAATAAAAAAGTATCCAGCATTGAAGTCGATGTTTTTGAGCAGGAATGAGTGTGATTCTCGTGTTTTTTCCCTCTACAAGCCAGTTTCCAAGACCCTCTGACAGAAATTTATGTGTCCTTCTACACATCATCACTTCCAATATTTACCCATTACAACATGTTATTACAGGGTCTGACCCTCTGGCCCACAAGGTCTGCTCGGCAACAATGTATTTGACTAAGAAATTAACCTTACGCTTCATTACACCTGATATCTTGCAGAGAGAGGATGTAACTGCTGACTTGATTGATGATGATACAAATTATCTTCCATTTTCTGAAATATTTATTGGCCTTATTACAAAAACTAAGCTCAATAAACTCTTAAATGAGGGAGATATATCCCAGAATCAGTGGGAATTATGCATGCAAGCAGCTATAGCATTTTACAAAGCTTCCATTAAATACATCCTGAAGAGCATGAACTTAAACATTGTGGGAGCTTGTGGGAGCATGCAGTTTGGATCGACTATTTTGAACGACAGAATGCAAAATGGTCAGATGTTGAACATTTTTGCATATCATTTAATATCATTTTGAAATTTGATGAACATGCTTTTGAATGTTTACATGAGGAATTTCTAGACTACAAGGCACTTGGACCAGATGGGCTTCATGCAAGCACGCTTGAGGACGCTTTACTTGCAACCAGTGATTACCCTGAATACAGAATGAATGTCATCTGGTATCATTTGAGACAGCTGAAGGACCCAGCAGCTTCAAATACACGTTTTAAGCACCTATTTGAAGTGGCTCGCATTGCTCTCATACTGCCAAACTCGAATGCTGGCATTGAAAGTGTTTTCCCCCCTAGTAAACAAGAATAAAAGAGAGGGATCAGACAGAAATCGATTGGACATTGAAAAATCACTTTCCTTGATTTTTGCAGTGAAACTTGAAAGACCAGAAGCTGTAACAAAGTGCTACGAATTCGTTCTGGATTTAAATTTATTGAAAGAAGCCAAAGAAAGCCAAAGAAAGCCACAACTAAATGTAATAGAGAGCATTCAAGAAAGGGATTTGACTAAGACACTGTAATGTATTTCATATCACATTTTTTCACTATTCTTCATTTTCAATATTCAAAGCTTTAAACACATTTACAATCTTACTATGCACCATGCATTATACTAGCAACCAACCAAAAAAAAAGTTCTGCAAATGTGTAGCTGTAATACATCTTAGCAAATCATTCGACACAACAAATCATTCAACACAACAAAACAAACATCTCACTTTTTTAATGGTTTGAAAAAGTTGGTAACTATGGATTTCATATTGCTGATACTGATATCCCCTCCTGAAAAGGGCTTGGGGATACTGATGTACTTCTCGGCCATCTCTCCCCAGACTCAGAACAATTCTCTGCTACCAATGTAGAATTGACAAAGTAGTGGCTTTTTAACAACACCTGGGCTCCAATTAGAAACACCCAATACTAAGTGTGGTACTATGACACTGTTGTGTGTAGTATGATATTGTTAAGTGGTGATAAGTACAAGTTGTGGTCCAATGCACTACACACGGAGACATTTTATGTGTTGCCACAGCATTGGGGTTAAAAGGATAAATATCACACGTTAGGTAGCCGGTTTTGACATTTGTAATTGAAAAAGCTTGGTCCAAAGGGCACTTCACACATGCTTTTTTATAAAAGAAAGAGCTCTGATGGGTTTGAAGAACGAGTCCTCAAGTGACTTGAACACGGCAACATCAGATTCACTTTATGTATCTTCTGGACCGTGAAATCGATATGGGTCATCAGGAAATGATCATCGGTGGGTGGGTGGGGTATTCCACTGCTGATACACAGCGAGGAAGAAGTGAAGTAATATGCTCACTTGTGCCATAAGGACAAGAAATATTTTTGCACTCTTTGTGGTAATGGCTTTCTCTTAATTATGGTCTAAGGTGATGAATGTTTCATCAGCGGTTATATATCTGCCTTGGTTTTTAAGACTGTGATCATCTAGAGTCTTAGCGAGAAGCTTGAGGAGTTCATTGACAAGATGATATTGGGGTGTCCCCAGCATGACTACATACATCCCAACAAATCCATTTTTCGAAGAGTGATTTTTTATGGCGCTCGTTAAAATGACTCCACAACATCTCCGAGTCCAAATTCTTCATTGAAACAACTTGTTTTTCCTGCTTGCTTTGCTGCAGCCCGACCACAGGCCTTGACTATGGTTCTTGTTGGAGGATAACCATGTTCGGCCATATCAAGGAGGAATGACGAAAAAAGATCTTCCTCAGTAGAAAGAATAGTTTTATGTCCATGTGTGTATGACATAACCCTTTGCCAAAGTCTTTCTTGGAACTCTAAATGAAGCTGCAGCTTTATTCTCTTTACTTTTTAAGGCATTCATAGCAGAACCTAATCATTCCACTGCTTGAGATGCTATTTCCCAGCCATTTCTAGAATATAGAACATGGTAACCTCGGTCAATCAATAATACAATCTATTGGCTATCTATGTATCTTCACTGAGACCTCTGCAAAGAAGCAGAGTCCTGTTGCCCTAACCGCAGATTTTGGAGGAAACTGCTTCTTGATCGAACATCTCAACCTCTCTGCTGAGTTGACACTTTCAGGTGTCAAAATGAAGCCTGTATTATTGTCTAACTACTGCATGTGGTCTTTAATCTCCATTGCTAACTGCTAATAAGATGTAAGTATTTGAATCAACACTTCATGGTCTGATGTGAATGCGTGTACTTTAGTGATAACATAGTATACAAAATTAACTTGTGCTATGAATGATTGGAGTAGTCCTGAGCAATTTCTTGAAGGAGGCTTGACTTGATTAAAAAGTTACACTAATTATTATATTCCTCTTTTAATCATACTTGGTGTTCATTATCTTGATAAGGTAAAGGGTCCTATCAATGTGGTCTACATTGGTTTCCTCCCTATATAGTATTATATTTTGTTTTTGAATAAAAACAATTTTGTCTTGCTCCCACTCATACCAACCAGATGATAAGACCCAAAAGACAGGTAGGTATAAGTCGTTGTATTCAACACCGTACCTCGTGCTACGCTCAGAGTAATAAGTTCATTGGCAGGCAGAGCAAGCCCTCTCTGTGGAAGTGAAGAGGGTTCTGTGCATGGCTGTATGAAGCCAGCTGTCTAAATGTTGACCTGTGGTATGAGGCAGACAACCTGCCATCCCTTTAAATATATGTGTTGGATAGGAGGCATACCCCACAGTGTTTTCAGTTTTTGATGATCTTCAGTGGTAAAACAAAGTGGATTCCACACTCGTCTCTTTGTTGTTGTTGTTTTTCTTTCTTATTTCTCCTCCCCCTCCCCCCTTTTTTTATTTCTGGGATTGCCTTGAAGTGAGGCCTGGACTGACTCCCACTGCACATTTGCTTGCTCATCAATCAATTGCATTCGTCTATTGATCATTGTTGAGGGAGATGACATCTATGATCACAAACACATCTCTTCTCTCTATATTACAGGGCTTTGAAAGTCCCGCCACTTATATGCCCTGGGGAAAGCCAGCTGGAGGGGCACCAAAAGTGAGGAAGTCCCTGGACCAACCACACCAATTATTACTCTCTCTAATTACTTTTGTCACATGACCCACAGGTGACATCGAGTGGCAGAGTGGATGCACGGAGGCGTGGTCTTAAGTTTGATGAGGCACCAAGTGATGCGTCAGCTTACAACCCGTTTGGCCGTCCAGGGGCAGGGGCTCCACACGTGACCCAAGGCGGGAGGATAGAATCAGTGGTGACAAGAGATCCAGAACTACGCTTCCAAAACCATCTGAGGAAGGAGGTGGAGAATACAATGGTTAGGACACTTTTTTGAGAGGGGAAGTTGGTGGGGAGGGTGTAGGATGTGAGGGAGAGAGGGAGCAAATGTGGGTGGGTGGAACATTGAGGACTGCTTGCGTATTCTATTTTGCACTGTATTTGCAGAGGTATCGACCAGCTGCTTCTAAAGTGGGAAGTCCACTACGACAACACAAGAAGGAAGTGTCTGGTCGTGCTATGTCTATTTTAGGAAGGAGTGGATCTGACGGGAAGGAGGAAAGGGAGAGAAAACTCTATTATTCTCCAGTGCTTGGTATGTACATTGTCATCTACACACACACACACACACACACACACACACACACACACCTGCCGTGCAAACAGAAGAGCTCAACTAAGTATGTAACTGGCTATGTATGTGCACGTGTGTTGATTTTCAGAAAAACAGAGGCAGGAAGACCAGAAGAAAAAACATTGTGAGAGAAAGGAGAACGAGTCTCCTACGTCATTTTTCTTGGGTGGGAGGACAGGTATAGACAGAGATAAGAGTGGGAAGTTTCAGCCGCATAGGCTGGCCCGTGAGAGATATGCAGACTCTCAGGATAAGTATATCAGCATGGCCTCTAAGATGAGCCAGAAGCCACCACAGCCCTCCAGGAATGGTAAGAAGAGAGGGAGAGTAGAGTGTGGTGAGGCATGTGAGAGAACTTGGGAGGGAGGAGAGGGACAGTGGAGAGGATGAGGAAGGAGAAGGAGGATGGGAAGGAAGGAGTCGAGTGAGAATAGGGGAGGAGAATAGGGGAGGATAAAACGAAATGTCTGTTAACATTTGTGTGTGTGTGTAGATGGAGACCTAGGAGACCCATGGCCTATGAGTATGACGAACTTGTTGGCACAAGACCAGAGGAGGACGAGGACTAATTTCGCTCACAGGAGGACGAACGAACATTTTCAGGTTTATGTCAATAAGAACAAAGAGGGGTGTGATGAGGGTTTGGATGTGGCCACTTGGATAAGAACTGGAGTAGTGGGCATGCCCAAGAAAGATATTGACCCATCAACAGGTCATGTGATTGGAGCCCGACAGTGCACAGATCTAATTATTCCGGTATGTTTGCAGGCAATGGCTTCACACAAGCAGAACAGGATTGTATACTTGAGCTTCTTACTCTGCTCCCCCAATATATAAAGATAAACACAAGAGAGGCAATGCATGCAAACTTTTGCATCCCCATGGTAACATGGCAGCACATTAGAGGGACTGCTGCACTGAGTACCCACTTCATGGCAGCCATTGCAATATGGCCGGCATGTTGATTGCATCCATCCAAGGTCTCGACTATTGTATATGAAACACAAAGCATATTAAGTTGACTGATAAAAAGTCTCAGGAGACAATTTTTTGACATTCCCCTCGCAGGAGGAAGAGCATTGCTAACAGCCTGCCTGCAGAAAGATTGCTAACAGCCTGCCTCCAGGAAGATTGCTAACAGCCTGCCTCCAGGAAGATTGCTAACAGCCTGCCTCCAGGAAGATTGCTAACAGCCTGCCTCCAGGAAGATTGCTAACAGCCTGCCTCCAGGAAGATTGCTAACAGCCTGCCTCCAGGAAGATTGCTAACAGCCTGCCTCCAGGAAGATTGCTAACAGCCTGCCTCCAGGAAGATTGCTAACAGCCTGCCTCCAGGAAGATTGCTAACAGCCTGCCTCCAGGAAGATTGCTAACAGCCTGCCTCCAGGAAGATTGCTAACAGCCTGCCTCCAGGAAGATTGCTAACAGCCTGCCTCCAGGAAGATTGCTAATAGCCAGCCTCCAGAAAGATCGCTAGCAGCTTTCCCCCCCCCCCCCCCCCCAAATTGCTATTGTCTTGCCTCCAGGAAGATTGCAAATAGCCTGCCTCCATGAAGATTGCTAATGGCCTGTCCCCAGAAAGATCGCTAGCGTCTTGCCTCCAGAAATATTGCTAACAGCTTGCCCTCAGGAAGTAGAGCATGGCTAACAGCCTGCCTCCAGAAAGATTGCTAACAGCTTGCCCTCAGGAAGAAGAGCATATTTGCTAACAGCCTGCCTCCAGAAAGATTGCTAACAGCCTGCCCTCAGGAAGTAGAGCATTTTTGCTAGCCTGCCGAAAACTCATCAATATTAAACCATTTGAGAAGATAAATCACTGTTGAGTTCTCCTTGGTTACGATTCTAAATAATGTTGGTCTTGATGATTTCAAGTGGTAGGTGGTAGGTCATCTAACTGGGTGTGGTCTACTTGGGGTACAGTTTCTTTTTTGACCCGTCGATCCACTTGATCTAATCATTATTACGACTTTTCTTAACAATCAACTTATCGATGCTCAGTGTTGGGAAAGTCGATATGTCAATTGAGAGTTCGTTAAGAGCTTATTTCTTATTGTTGTACACTGCCCGAGTCAGCACATACATACCACACCTTGTTGTTTTGTTATTAGAGCCAGCCGTGGGACCAGCCACAGTCCCCTTCAAGAATCTGAAAACAGTTGCACAGGAGAACAGCAGAACTAAGCATAGGTTGCAGGGCTGGAACCCGAGGGGCCTCCCCTCCAAATTATTATAATTCATTAGTATGACATTCTTGCATGGTAATTATTATCAAACTGTCAAGACAATGGTTTTTGGATTTCTGAACTGTTCACTCTTAGAGTTGGCATTCCTCCAGTAATCTCTGTTTGACAATAGAAAGCAAAAGACATGACATTCTTGCATGGTAATTATTATCAAACTGTCAAGACAATGGTTTTTGGATTTCTGAACTGTTCACTCTTAGAGTTGGCATTCCTCCAGTAATCTCTGTTTGACAATAGAAAGCAAAAGACACATAAACAAAATAAAAATGTTACAGGTCCCCCATGCCAGGACCATACAATGCTGCTGTACGTACTCATGTGTTGTTAGTGTTGATTGAAGTAGATAGAGAGCACATTAGAAATTTGACCTTTTTTACCCTAGATATACAGAACTGAGATCAGATTTTACCATTCCAAAAACAGTATCAGATGTCAAAGACATTCTGAGGGGTATTCCCTGGATTTTGTCCATAAGCTAGCACTCTTCCTATGAAAATCCCTGGCCCTGGGTTGATTGATTATGCTTTCAAAAGTGATGATTAAAAAAAAAACTGTTTATGGTTATAAAATAGCACGTCAGCTATCTTGATCGCAGCATTGACTCTCTGGTTTACTAGCTTGGCGAAGGATTCAAGGCACAAAGTGGTATATATAGGGATGCAGGTAATGTTCCCTAGAGTTCTTTCTGACATAGTGTATTGAAGTTGTTAACTGGCAAGACCACACCATAATCATCTTTTGCGAGGGGGGAGGAGTAGAGGGAGTGATTTGATCTCATTAGCACCAAGAACTTGTACTATGTAGCTGAATGCAGATCTATTTCCAAGCAGTCTTAAAACCTCCTCTTTCAGCCATATCTCACATCCATTTCTGTTTCAGAACCAGCCATCCCATTGTGTTGCAGGGCATCTGGTTGTGCAGTTGTGCACTGAGTTGGACACTTGTAAAGACATACATTTATCATGTAGAAATAAGAAGGCAGGAAACAAAGGCTTAGCCAGCAGGTGCTCACCACACAATGCCTCACATTCATTTCTAGCATTTTTCTATGAGTAAACGTATGGTGAATACACAGCCACGCAAGAACAAAAATGTTTTATTGGCGAGCAGCAGGCCCTCACTGGGAGGTGAATGGAAGGTTGTATTGTTGCACATGGCATATACGTCTAGCTATCTATGTATGTATTTACTGTATATTCATCCGTAAAAAGTAAGAGCGGGTCACCCACTTTAAATAAAAAGGCTTATGTAGATTGGAAATGGTTGTCTTGGAGAAGAGAATATGTCTGCGGATTCGAAGATCAAAGAACAAGAACTTGTGACAGCACTGGGTACATGGTCAATGGCCGGCAGGGAAAGGATGCTGGACTTCCATAGCTCATCATGGAGCTGGATTTAGCACTGGGTACATGGTCAATGGCCGGCAGGGAAAGGATGCTGGACTTCCATAGCTCATCATGGAGCTGGATTTGTCTAGGCATGTACTGCCACTTGTTGCTGGCGCTCCCTCAGTATATTATAGTATGTGTGAATGCATGTACAGCTGCAGTATATAGTATGTGTGAATGCATGTACAGCTACAGTATATAGTATGTGTGAATGCATGTACAGCTACAGTATATAGTATGTGTGAATGCATGTACAGCTGCAGTATATAGTATGTGTGAATGCATGTACAGCTACAGTATATAGTATGTGTGAATGCATGTACAGCTGCAGTATATAGTATGTGTGAATGCATGTACAGCTGCAGTATATTGTATGTGTGAATGCATGTACAGCTGCAGTATATAGTATGTGTGAATGCATGTACAGCTACAGTATATAGTATGTGTGAATGCATGTACAGCTACAGTATATAGTATGTGTGAATGCATGTACAGCTACAGTATATAGTATGTGTGAATGCATGTACAGCTACAGTATATAGTATGTGTGAATGCATGTACAGCTACAGTATATAGTATGTGTGAATGCATGTACAGCTACAGTATATAGTATGTGTGAATGCATGTACAGCTGTAGTATATAGTATGTGTGAATGCATGTACAGCTGCAGTATATAGTATGTGTGAATGCATGTACAGCTACAGTATATAGTATGTGTGAATGCATGTACAGCTGCAGTATATAGTATGTGTGAATGCATGTACAGCTATAGTATATAGTATGTGTGAATGCATGTACAGCTACAGTATATAGTATGTGTGAATGCATGTACAGCTACAGTATATAGTATGTGTGAATGCATGTACAGCTACAGTATATAGTATGTGTGAATGCATGTACAGCTGCAGTATATAGTATGTGTGAATGCATGTACAGCTACAGTATATAGTATGTGTGAATGCATGTACAGCTGCAGTATATAGTATGTGTGAATGCATGTACAGCTACAGTATATAGTATGTGTGAATGCATGTACAGCTACAGTATATAGTATGTGTGAATGCATGTACAGCTACAGTATATAGTATGTGTGAATGCATGTACAGCTACAGTATATAGTATGTGTGAATGCATGTACAGCTGCAGTATATAGTATGTGTGAATGCATGTACAGCTACAGTATATAGTATGTGTGAATGCATGTACAGCTACAGTATATAGTATGTGTGAATGCATGTACAGCTGCAGTATATTGTATGTGTGAATGCATGTACAGCTGCAGTATATAGTATGTGTGAATGCATGTACAGCTACAGTATATAGTATGTGTGAATGCATGTACAGCTGCAGTATATAGTATGTGTGAATGCATGTACAGCTACAGTATATAGTATGTGTGAATGCATGTACAGCTACAGTATATAGTATGTGTGAATGCATGTACAGCTACAGTATATAGTATGTGTGAATGCATGTACAGCTGCAGTATATAGTATGTGTGAATGCATGTACAGCTGCAGTATATAGTATGTGTGAATGCATGTACAGCTGCAGTATATAGTATGTATGAATGCATGTACAGCTGCAGTATATAGTATGTGTGAATGCATGTACAGCTGCAGTATAATATAGTATGTGTGAATGCATGTACAGCTATAGTATATAGTATGTGTGAATGCATGTACAGCTACAGTATATAGTATGTGTGAATGCATGTACAGCTGCAGTATATAGTATGTGTGAATGCATGTACAGCTACAGTATATAGTATGTGTGAATGCATGTACAGCTACAGTATATAGTATGTGTGAATGCATGTACAGCTGCAGTATATTGTATGTGTGAATGCATGTACAGCTGCAGTATATAGTATGTGTGAATGCATGTACAGCTACAGTATATAGTATGTGTGAATGCATGTACAGCTGCAGTATATAGTATGTGTGAATGCATGTACAGCTACAGTATATAGTATGTGTGAATGCATGTACAGCTACAGTATATAGTATGTGTGAATGCATGTACAGCTACAGTATATAGTATGTGTGAATGCATGTACAGCTGCAGTATATAGTATGTGTGAATGCATGTACAGCTGCAGTATATAGTATGTGTGAATGCATGTACAGCTGCAGTATATAGTATGTATGAATTCATGTACAGCTGCAGTATATAGTATGTGTGAATGCATGTACAGCTGCAGTATAATATAGTATGTGTGAATGCATGTACAGCTATAGTATATAGTATGTGTGAATGCATGTACAGCTGCAGTATATAGTATGTGTGAATGCATGTACAGCTACAGTATATAGTATGTGTGAATGCATGTACAGCTACAGTATATAGTATGTGTGAATGCATGTACAGCTGCAGTATATAGTATGTGTGAATGCATGTACAGCTACAGTATATAGTATGTGTGAATGCATGTACAGCTACAGTATATAGTATGTGTGAATGCATGTACAGCTACAGTATATAGTATGTGTGAATGCATGTACAGCTACAGTATATAGTATGTTTGAATGCATGTACAGCTACAGTATATAGTATGTGTGAATGCATGTACAGCTGCAGTATATAGTATGTGTGAATGCATGTACAGCTATAGTATATTGTATGTGTGTATGTATTTACAGCTAGACAAAGAGGCGTGCAGAAATCAGTCCCGACCAGACCACCAGCAGTACTCCATTGACTTGAAGCAGCAGGCAGACACCAAGCAGTGGGAGAGCGAGAGGAAGGAGCAGGTGGAGCAAGAGCTTCTGCACGAACAAAAAGCAGCTGCAATGTGGGGGGGAAGAGGGACAGGAGGGATCACTTCCATGGACAGATTAGGCCACACTGTGAGCAAGGCTGAGATTAGGACCAAGCAGAGGCAGTACAGGAGAGAGCTGGAGCAGCAGGTGAAGGATAAAGACACTGTGCAGAGGAGAGAGAAGGAAGTGGAGAAGTTGGATGCCAAGAAGGTGAGGGAGAGTGGAGAAGAAGAGAGTTCAGGCAAGAAAGTAGGGGAGAATAAAGGGGGTTATTTCTTTCCCCCCTCTTTCATTGAAGTACTCCCCTCCATGGGCTCATATATATGTGGGGTGGGGGTGGAGGGGGGGGGGACTTTTTATGTACACACATGTACACTGACATCAGTTGTGTTTTGGTCTGCATGTGTATTTGGTGTGTGTGTGTGTGTGTGTGTGTGTGTGTATAGCATATAGCATATGGATGCGCTTGGAAAGGAGTGGGGTCAACCAGCGGCAGGTGCACCCAGACTACGGCCCAATGGGAAGATAAATGCCACTCGTACACACAAGGGGTGCCTGGAACATCTCGCTACCATTCACACAGGCTGGGACTTTAGAAGGGCCGACTGGCTAAACACGAACAATAAAACACAACAATCTTCGGGTAGTAAAAACTCCATCAGCACTTACCATCTTTTTTGTACTAAGTGTTTGCTGAATTTTTGTATGTGTTATATATGCACATCACAATCTGCGCACGATATCAAATATGTAAATACTATTGTAATGTTTTAAACATACCTCATTGATTTCTGTAGCTTTATTGGCACAGTGCATATAACTAATAACAATAAGACCATTAATGGAATGATGAAGCTAGAGTAGAGATACAATAATTCTCGATAATCATTTGCTCACCTCATTTCTACTATATAGATGCTCTAGCCTTCTTCAGAGATGCTAACATCAACCACATGTTAGTCTTAGCATCTCTTCCTGATGAAGGCTAAGCCGAAATGTCGAGTGAACGGGGAGAGAGGATGTGATTTTATTATAAAGTACCATGTCCCTACACACATCATACATGCTACATACCAAAATGTAGCCAGTGCAGATGCTTTCCAATAGTTTTGCCATACAATTTTTCTTCTAGAACTGGTTGGAATGTGAAGTGAAATATCACCTCTCCAACTCCTACTTATAAAATATAAATCACTTCCACTGCATATTGGAAATGGCCAGGCCTCCTCCTCCACTGCCTCCCCTTTCTCCACTGCCTCCTCCTCCTCCTCCTCCACTGCTTCCCCCTCCTCCACTGCCTCCCCCTTCTCCACTGCCTCCCCTTCCTCCACTGCCTCCTCCTCCTCCACTGCCTCCCCCTCCTCCACTGCCTCCCCCTCCTCCACTGCCTCCTCCTCCACTGCCTCCTCCTCCTCCACTGCCTTCTCCTCCACTGCCTCCCCCTCCTCCACTGCCTCCCCCTCCTCCACTGCCTCCCCCTCCTCCTCCACTGCCTCCTCCTCCACTGCCTCCTCCTCCTCCACTGCCTCATCCTCCTCCACTGCCTCCTCCTCCACTGGCTCCTCCTCCTCCACTGCCTCCTCCTCCTCCACTGCCTCCTCCTCCTCCACTGCCTCCTCCTCCTCCACTGCCTCCTCCTCCTCCATTGCCTCCTCCTCCTCTACTGCCTCCCCCTCCTCCACTGCCTCCCCCTCCTCCACTGCCTCCTCCACTGCCTCCTCCTCCTCCACTGCCTCCTCCTCCTCCACTGCCTCCTCCTCCTCCACTGCCTCCTCCTCCTCCACTGCCTCCTCCTCCACTGCTCCTCCTCCTCCACTGCCTCCTCCTCCTCCACTGCCTCCTCCTCCTCCACTGCCTCCTCCTCCTCCACTGCCTCCTCCTCCTCCACTGCCTCCTCCTCCACTGCCTCATCCTCCTCCACTGCCTCCTCCTCCTCCACTGCCTCCTCCTCCTCCACTGCCTCCTCCTCCACTGGCTCCTCCTCCTCCACTGGCTCCTCCTCCTCCACTGCCTCCTCCTCCACTGCCTCCTCCTCCACTGCCTCCTCCACTGCCTCCTCCTCCTCCACTGCCTCCTCCTCCTCCACTGCCTCCCCCTCCTCCACTGCCTCCTCCTCCTCCACTGCCTCCTCCTCCGCTGCCTCCTCCTCCTCCACTGCCTCATCCTCCTCCACTGCCTCCTCCTCCTCCACTGCCTCCTCCTCCTCCACTGGCTCCTCCTCCTCCACTGCCTCCTCCTCCACTGCCTCCTCCTCCTCCACTGCCTCCTCCTCCTCCACTGCCTCATCCTCCTCCACTGCCTCCTCCTCCTCCACTGCCTCCTCCTCCTCTACTGCCTCCTCCTCCTCCACTGCCTCCTCCTCCTCCACTGCCTCCTCCTCCTCCATTGCCTCATCCTCCTCCACTGCCTCCTCCTCCTCCACTGCCTCCTCCTCCTCCACTGCCTTGTCCTCCTCCACTGGCTCCTCCTCCTCCACTGCCTCCTCCTCCTCCACTGCCTCCTCCTCCTCCACTGCCTCCTCCTCCTCCACTGCCTCCTCCTCCACTGGCTCCTCCTCCTCCACTGCCTCCTCCTCCTCCACTGCCTCCTCCTCCACTGCCTCCTCCTCCTCCACTGCCTCCTCCTCCTCCACTGCCTCATCCTCCTCCACTGCCTCCTCCTCCGCTGCCTCCTCCTCCTCCACTGCCTCCTCCTCCTCCACTGCCTCATCCTCCTCCATTGCCTCATCCTCCTCCACTGCCTCCTCCTCCACTGCCTCCTCCTCCACTGCCTCGTCCTCCTCCACTGCCTCCTCCTCCTCCATTGCATCCTCCTCCTCCACTGCCTCCTCCTCCATTGCCTCCTCCCTCGTCCTTCTTGTATTCCATCTCCCACTTATACACCTCATCCTTTCTACTTGATGTACATCTCATTTACCAGTCTTTGTTGATGTTGTGATGCGATGAGTGTGCTGAAGATGTGATGCAGTGTCTGTGCTGATGTGATGCGATGAGTGTGCTGATGTTGTGATGCAGTGTCTGTGCTGATGTGATGCGATGAGTGTACTGATGTGATGCAATGTGTGTACTTCACAAATCTCCCATATTGGTTCTGCAGTTTAATTTTTTGAAAGTGATGCTGCTGAGGTTAGAATGTATGGCACTTTCATGGGAACTGTGGGCACTGATGCATTGCTTGAAATGGTTCTCTGGCTTACTTTTTTTTAATAACAGTTGTTGAGATAGGCATGAACCCACAGCCACAGCTTACCACAAATACCATACACTTGTGTAGTTTGTGAAGAAGTTTAGCACAAGTTACACTGTCAGTAGAAACTTTCTTGAATAGAATATCAAGAAGCAGAAGTAGTTGCTGAGCAGTGGAATTGCCTTTCCTAAGGCCAGGCTGTAATGGTGTTATAAAATCATAAATATGGTCCGAGATTTTGTCTAGCACAAGCCTCTCCATTACCAAAGAGGCACGCAGGCACTATTGCTTGATTTATGAACAGGAGTGATGTTATGTATCCCCCAAGCAGTGGGTATAGAGCTCTGAGAGATGCATGACAAATAAAGGTGGTGTAAAGGAAAATGAAAATGCAGTGGCAAAGCATTGTATAGAAGTAGTTTTGGACCTATTCCATCAGGTCTGAAAGCCTTGGGTCCACAGTAAGAATAGAGTAAATAGCTTCTTCAGTTACAGAGATCTCACACAATGGGTTAGCAGGGTTGACACTTCCATCTAAGCTGCTAAGATGAGGGCTAGGGCTGAATGAGCAGTCTTATACATGTCAGCAGCTGCATTTCTTGAATCCAGGTACATACACAGTAGGTGGAATCATGGATTTATTAGAAATCATTCTCATGTACTTGGAGATAGTTGTATTCCCCCCCCCTACATACTCTTATACCAGCTTAGATTCATAATACTGATTTGGCCTTAGCAATGGATTTCTGTTATGAAACATTGACTCACAAATTGTATCTAATCAAATCCTGATCAGAAAGACTGCCATCAGTGTTAGGTCAACTTCTCAAGTCAAAACCAGATTCAGAATATTGCCTCTGACATGTGTAGAGACAAGCAAGTTGTTGTCAAATATGAATTCACAGAAGTACTCTGAGGAAGGAGAAGAACGGGATATAGATGACCAACAGACGTCAGGCAGGTTGAAATCACTAACAATGATACATTCCTTGTTGTCCTCAAGCAATCTTTGTGTGGGAGGTCGGAATTGGAATTAGGAGGAACATATACCCAACTATGAATAGGATAGCCTATACAAAAGAGTCGGTTATGTGTCTATGTAACCTCCGAGTTTGCAGTTACCCCGAGGCGAAGCCGAGGAATGTAACAGCAAACGAGTAGGTTACACTGGCGCATAACCGACTCTTTTGTATAGGCTATCTTACTTATACTACATTGCGCATGCGCTATACTACATGCGGTTAAAAGTGTTGGTTACGCGCCTATGTAACCTATAGTTATTAACCAATCAGATTAGCCACAGATCACGTGATGTAGTATAAATATGTATACTCTCAATGAACTCTAAGCTGACATAATAACATTAAAATCACCTCAATTAATCAACTTCAAATTTTATTCACTCGACGTTTCGACTAGAGAATATATCGAAATAAAATTTGAAGTTGATTTATTGAGAAGGTGATTTTAATATAATATACTAACAGATATACCTAATAATCGGCAAATAATATTCCACCACGAGTAATATGATTATATCAACCCAACTGGTATATATAATCTCATAATCAAAAATATATTGTTACTAAGCTCTAAGTTTTAAGCCAATTGTGTCATAATCAATAAAATATTACACTAAGAGGAGTTTTGGTCTCGAGGTATATACAGGGGGTGGTGAGGGGGAAGGAGAGGGGAAATTAGAGGCCCATGTGCAAGCAGAGTGAGAGATAGATGTTACACTAAGTAATAGATGTTACACTAAGTGGCATATTATAGATCTGATTAGCCCTTAGAGACATACTTTGAGCCAAGAATTTTGATGTTCCCCTCCCCCCCCCCCCAACTCCTGACTCAATAAGTTTCCATCTTTAGTTTAGCAAAAAAGATTCAATAGCTCTCTCTTGAGGAGATAGATCTGGTTTGATGCTCATAGAACTCCCAATGGACATCTTTGCTAATAGTTAATATGTTTGAGACATCTGCAGTTCAAGTAGGTTTTATTAAAATTAGAGCTCTTATTAAATTTGCCTAGTCCGTCACAGAAGACTTGGGAACGGAAGATATAAATCGGCGAAGATGGAAGAGATTTTATTTGAGTCATTCTCATCTCTGAAACTTGAATAACCTGTTTCCGACTCCATTGGACTTTCACTCATAGTCGAGTACAATTGGTTGTCTATTTGTTTTTCCCCCCAGCAGTTTCTTGAGGTAGCAGCTTCAGCACGAGATGAAGTTTGAGATTGTGGATCATTTTCTGAATTTGTGTCATTGGTTTTGGATCGAGCTGTCTATGTAACTCACTTATCTCGGACTTCAAATTATTAACACATTCTTTCCGAGATGCAACTCCACTAACTTGCACATAGATCACTGAAGCTTCGCATCTGATGGCCGAGCAGCTGCAAATACTCTTTGACAAGGCAACAAAGCAGCAGTGAGCAATGCCTGACATCCACCTTCACAAAATATACCTTCATCCCCTTTCCCCCGAAACCCCCCCCCCCCCCCCAGTCATCTTTGACAAATTTCATCTCATATCAGACAAATTTTCATTTCAGCAGATCCTTTCTTTACATTGACCTTACTTATCTTAACCTTGCGGCTTTGATGTCCTGGATGACCCTCAGAAGATAACTCTAAAAGGAGCACACCATGTAGAGCCAGTTGAGACCAATCAGGTTGTGAGATCTGGGTTTTCCAAACCTCATGTATTACCTCAATGCAGTGGGGAGAAAACTGCCCCCCCCCCAACAGGAAGCTTAGCAGGCAGGAAATCTCAGCTAGAAAACTCTTCAAAAGAACAAATTCAATACTGTGCGTGTATAATTGTGCATATATATATACATAATTCAATACAGTGTGTGCATATATAATTCAATACTGTGTATATTATATATATATGTATAATTCAATACTGTGTGTGCATATATATATAATTCAATACTGTGTGTGTATATATATATATATATATATAATTCAATACTGTGTGCATCAATACTGTGTGATATATATGTATAATTCAATATGGTGTGTGCATATATACATAATTCAATACACTGTGTGTATATATATATATATATATAATATATTTAATATTGTATAGAAGCATGGGAACAGTATGCCTCAGCAGGACATAGCTGCCATCATGTCCAATGAACGAGCAATGTTTAAGTTTGATGGTGGACAACGAACAAGAGAAGTTGGAGGCTGAGCTAGAAGAGAAGGGAAGGCAACATGAGGTGGAGCTGGGAGAAGAGACGGCAACATGAGGTGGAGCTGGAAGAGAAGAGAAGGCAACATGAGGTGGAGCTGGAAGAGAAGAGAAGGCAACATGAGGTGGAGCTGGAAGAGAAGAGAAGGCAACATGAGGTGGAGCTGGGAGAAGAGACGGCAACATGAGGTGGAGCTGGAAGAGAAGAGAAGGCAACATGAGGTGGAGCTGGAAGAGAAGAGAAGGCAACATGAGGTGGAGCTGGAAGAGAAGAGAAGGCAACATGAGGTGGAGCTGGGAGAAGAGAAGGCAACATGAGGTGGAGCTGGAAGAGAAGAGAAGGCAACATTAGGTGGGGCTGGAAGAGAAGAGAAGGTAACATGAGGTGGAGCTGGAAGAGAAGGCAACATGAGGTGGGGCTGGAAGAGAAGAGAAGGCAACATGAGGTGGAGTTGGAAGAGAAGAGAAGGCAACATGAGGTGGAGCTGGAAGAGAAGAGAAGGCAACAAGAGGTGGAGCTGAAGAGAAGAGAAGGCAACATGAGGTGGAGCTGGAAGAGAAGAGAAGGCAATATGAGGTGGGGCTGGAAGAGAAGAGAAGGCAACATGAGGTGGAGCTGGAAGAGAGGAGAAGGCAACATGAGGTGGGGCTGGAAGAGAAGAGAGAGGATGATGTTGGAGGTTGAGCTGGAAGAGAAGAGAGGGCAACATGAGGTGGAGCTGGAAGAGAAGAGAAGGCAACATGGGGCTGAGCTGGAAAAGAAGAGAGGATGATGTTGGAGGCTGAGCTGGAAGAGAAGAGAGGGCAACATGAGGTGGAGCTGGAAGAGAAGAGAAGGCAACATGAGGTGGGGCTGGAAGAGAAGAGAAGGCAACATGAGGTGGAGCTGGAAGAGAAGAGAAGGCAACATGAGGTGGAGCTGGAAGAGAAGAGAAGGCAACATGAGGTGGAGCTGGAAGAGAAGAGAGAGGATGATGTTGGAGGCTGAGCTGGAAGAGAAGAGAAGGCAACACGAGGTGGAGCTGGAAGAGAAGAGAGAGTATGATGTTGGCTGAGCTGGAAGAGAAGAGAAGGCAACATGAGGTGGAGCTGGAAGAGAAGAGAAGGCAACATGAGGTGGAGCTGGAAGAGAAGAGAAGGCAACATGAGGTGGGCTGGAAGAGAAGAGAAGGCAACATGAGGTGGAGCTGGAAGAGAAGAGAAGGCAATATGAGGTGGAGCTGGAAGAGAAGAGAAGGCAACATGAGGTGGAGCTGGAAGAGAAGAGAAGGCAACATGAGGTGGAGCTGGAAGAGAAGAGAAGGCTACATGAGGTGGGGCTGGAAGAGAAGGGAAGGCAACATTGAAGTGGAGCTGGAAGAGAAGAGAAGGCAACATGAGGTGGAGCTGGAAGAGAGGAGAAGGCAACATGAGGTGGGGCTGGAAGAGAAGAGAGGATGATGTTGGAGGCTGAGCTGGAAGAGAAGAGAGGGCAACATGAGGTGGAGCTGGAAGAGAAGAGAAGGCAACATGAGGTGGGGCTGGAAGAGAAGAGAAGGCAACACGAGGTGGAGCTGGAAGAGAAGAGAAGGCAACATGAGGTGGAGCTGGAAGAGAAGAGAAGGCAACATGAGGTGGGCTGGAAGAGAAGAGAAGGCAACATGAGGTGGAGCTGGAAGAGAAGAGAAGGCAATATGAGGTGGAGCTGGAAGAGAAGAGAAGGAATCATGAGGTGGAGCTGGAAGAGAAGAGAAGGCAACATGAGGTGGAGCTGGAAGAGAAGAGAAGGCAACATGAGGTGGAGCTGGAAGAGAAGAGAAGGCAACATGAGGTGGAGCTGGAAGAGAAGAGAAGGCAACATGAGGTGGAGCTAGAAGGCAACATGAGGTGGAGCTGGAAGAGAAGAGAAGGCAACATGAGGTGGGCTGGAAGAGAAGAGAAGGCAACATGAGGTGGAGCTGGAATAGAAGAGAAGGCAATATGAGGTGGAGCTGGAAGAGAAGAGAAGGCAACATGAGGTGGAGCTGGAAGAGAAGAGAAGGCAACATGAGGTGGAGCTGGAGGAGAAGGGAAGGCAACATGAGGTGGAGCTGAAAGAGAAGGCAACATGAGGTGGGGCTGGAAGAGAAGGGAAGGCAACATGAGGTGGAGCTGGAAGAGAAGAGAAGGCAACATGAGGTGGAGCTGGAAGAGAGGAGAAGGCAACATGAGGTGGGGCTGGAAGAGAAGAGAGAGGATGATGTTGGAGGTTGAGCTGGAAGAGAAGAGAGGGCAACATGAGGTGGAGCTGGAAGAGAAGAGAAGGCAACATGAGGTGGAGCTGGAAGAGAAGAGAAGGCAACATGAGGTGGAGCTGGAAGAGAAGAGAAGGCAACATGAGGTGGAGCTGGAAGAGAAGAGAAGGCAACATGAGGTGGGGCTGGAAGAGAAGAGAGAGGATGATGTTGGAGGTTGAGCTGGAAGAGAAGAGAGGGCAACATGAGGTGGAGCTGGAAGAGAAGAGAAGGCAACATGGGGCTGAGCTGGAAGAGAAGAGAGGATGATGTTGGAGGCTGAGCTGGAAGAGAAGAGAGGGCAACATGAGGTGGAGCTGGAAGAGAAGAGAAGGCAACATGAGGTGGGGCTGGAAGAGAAGAGAAGGCAACATGAGGTGGAGATGGAAGAGAAGAGAAGGCAACATGAGGTGGAGCTGGAAGAGAAGAGAAGGCAACATGAGGTGGAGCTGGAAGAGAAGAGAGAGGATGATGTTGGAGGCTGAGCTGGAAGAGAAGAGAAGGCAACACGAGGTGGAGCTGGAAGAGAAGAGAGAGTATGATGTTGGCTGAGCTGGAAGAGAAGAGAAGGCAACATGAGGTGGAGCTGGAAGAGAAGAGAAGGCAACATGAGGTGGAGCTGGAAGAGAAGAGAAGGCAACATGAGGTGGGCTGGAAGAGAAGAGAAGGCAACATGAGGTGGAGCTGGAAGAGAAGAGAAGGCAATATGAGGTGGAGCTGGAAGAGAAGAGAAGGCAACATGAGGTGGAGCTGGAAGAGAAGAGAAGGCAACATGAGGTGGAGCTGGAAGAGAAGAGAAGGCTACATGAGGTGGGGCTGGAAGAGAAGGGAAGGCAACATGAGGTGGAGCTGGAAGAGAAGAGAAGGCAACATGAGGTGGAGCTGGAAGAGAGGAGAAGGCAACATGAGGTGGGGCTGGAAGAGAAGAGAGGATGATGTTGGAGGCTGAGCTGGAAGAGAAGAGAGGGCAACATGAGGTGGAGCTGGAAGAGAAGAGAAGGCAACATGAGGTGGGGCTGGAAGAGAAGAGAAGGCAACACGAGGTGGAGCTGGAAGAGAAGAGAAGGCAACATGAGGTGGAGCTGTAAGAGAAGAGAAGGCAACATGAGGTGGGCTGGAAGAGAAGAGAAGGCAACATGAGGTGGAGCTGGAAGAGAAGAGAAGGCAACATGAGGTGGAGCTGGAAGAGAAGAGAAGGCAACATGAGGTGGAGCTGGAAGAGAAGAGAAGGCAACCTGAGGTGGAGCTGGAAGAGAAGAGAAGGCAACATGAGGTGGAGCTGGAAGAGAAGAGAAGGCTACATGAGGTGGGGCTGGAAGAGAAGGGAAGGCAACATGAGGTGGAGCTGGAAGAGAAGAGAAGGCAACATGAGGTGGAGCTGGAAGAGAAGAGAAGGCAACATGAGGTGGAGCTGGAAGAGAAGAGAAGGCAACATGAGGTGGAGCTGGAAGAGAATAGAAGGCAACATGAGGTGGAGCTGGAAGAGAAGAGAAGGCAACATGAGGTGGAGCTGGAAGAGAAGAGAAGGCTACATGAGGTGGAGCTGGAAGAGAGGAGAAGGCAACATGAGGTGGGGCTGGAAGAGAAGAGAGAGGATGATGTTGGAGGTTGAGCTGGAAGAGAAGAGAGGGCAACATGAGGTGGAGCTGGAAGAGAAGAGAAGGCAACATGGGGCTGAGCTGGAAGAGAAGAGAGGATGATGTTGGAGGCTGAGCTGGAAGAGAAGAGAGGGCAACATGAGGTGGAGCTGGAAGAGAAGAGAAGGCAACATGAGGTGGGGCTGGAAGAGAAGAGAGAGGATGATGTTGGAGGCTGAGCTGGAAGAGAAGAGAGAGGATGATGTTGGAGGCTGAGCTGGAAGAGAAGAGAAGGCAACATGAGGTGGAGCTGGAAGAGAAGAGAAGGCAACACGAGGTAGAACTGGAAGAGAAGAGAGAGGATGATGTTGGAGGCTGAGCTGGAAGAGAAGAGAGGATGATGTTGGAGGCTGAGCTGGAAGAGAAGAGAGGGCAACATGAGGTGGGGATGGAAGAAGAGAAGGCAACATGCAACATGAGGTGGAGCTGGAAGAGAAGAGAAGGCAACATGAGGTGGAGCTGGAAGAGAAGAGAAGGCAACATGAGGTGGATCTGGAAGAGAAGAGAGGATAATGTTGGAGGCTGAGCTGGAAGAGAAGAGAAGGCAACATGAGGTGGAGCTGGAAGAGAAGAGAGAGGATGATGTTGGAGGCTGAGCTGGAAGAGAAGAGAAGGCAACACGAGGTGGAGCTGGAAGAGAAGAGAGAGTATGATGTTGGCTGAGCTGGAAGAGAAGAGAAGGCAACATGAGATGGAGCTGGAAGAGAAGAGAAGGCAACATGAGGTGGAGCTGGAAGAGAAGAGAAGGCAACATGAGGTGGGCTGGAAGAGAAGAGAAGGCAACATGAGGTGGAGCTGGAAGAGAAGAGAAGGCAACATGAGGTGGGCTGGAAGAGAAGAGAAGGCAACATGAGGTGGAGCTGGAAGAGAAGAGAAGGCAACATGAGGTGGAGCTGGAAGAGAAGAGAATGCAACATGAGGTGGAGCTGGAAGAGAGGAGAAGGCAACATGAGGTGGAGCTGGAAGAGAAGGCAACATGAGGTGGAGCTGGAAGAGAAGAGAAGGCAACATGACGTAGAGCTGGAAGAGAAGAGAAGGCAACATGAGGTGGAGCTGGAAGAGAAGAGAAGGCAACATGAGGTGGAGCTGGAAGAGAAGAGAAGGCAACATGAGGTGGAGCTGGAAGAGAAGAGAAGGCAACATGAGGTGGAGCTGGAAGAGAAGAGAAGGCAACATGAGGTGGAGCTGGAGGAGAAGAGAAGGCAATATGAGGTGGAAGAGAAGAGAAGGCAACATGAGGTGGAGCTGGAAGAGAAGGCAACATGAGGTGGAGCTGGAAGAGAAGAGAAGGCAACATGAGGTGGAGCTGGAAGAGAAGAGAAGGCAACATGAGGTGGAGCTGGAAGAGAAGAGAAGGCAACATGAGGTGGAGCTGGAGGAGAAGGGAGAGGGTGATGAATGCAGTGGAGAGAATGAACCAGAATGTTCAGGTTCCTGCAACAGGTGCTGAATCTTCCTCTCTCCACATGCCACGAGAGCAGCTCAACTTGAGAGCACATCGTGCCAACGTCCAAACATTCCAACTATTTTATACATTGAGGCAGGAACAGGTCTGATGAAGAATACATTAATTAAAGATGTAATGCACACAAGCTAATCTATTGTTTCATGTGTTCTGCATTTTCCTCCTCCTCTCAATAGCCTGGGGCACTATGAAGGTGGGCCAATGAAAGGTCAGCAGCAATAGTAATAGCCATGGCTAGTACAGTCCTGTGTTGGTCATGCATGTGACTAACGCATGATTAGCACATGAACAGTCCTGTGTTGGTCATGCATGTGACTAACACATGATTAGGACATGAACAGTCCTGTGTTGGTCATGCATGTGACTAATGCAGTCCTGTGTTGGTCATGCATGTGACTAATGCAGTCCTGTGTCGGTCATGCATGTGACTAACGCATGATTAGCACATGAACAGTCCCGTGTTGGTCATGCATGTGACTAATGCATGATCAGCACATGAACAGTCCTGTGTCGGTCATGCATGTGACTAACGCATGATTAGCACATGAACAGTCCTGTGTTGGTCATGCATGTGACTAACACATGATTAGCACATGAACAGTCCTGTGTTGGTCATGCATGTGACTAACACATGATTAGCACATGAACAGTCCTGTGTTGGTCATGCATGTGACTAACACATGATTAGCACATGAACAGTCCCGTGTTGGTCATGCATGTGACTAACACATGATTAGCACATGAACAGTCCTGTGTTGGTCATGCATGTGACTAACACATGATTAGCACATGAACAGTCCCGTGTTGGTCATGCATGTGACTAACGCATGATTAGCACATGAACAGTCCTGTGTCGGTCATGCATGTGACTAACACATGATTAGCACATGAACAGTCCCGTGTCGGTCATCATGCATGTGACTAACACATGATTAGCACATGAACAGTCCTGTGTTGGTCATGCATGTGACTAACACATGATTAGCATGAACAGTCCTGTGTCGGTCATGCATGTGACTAACACATGATTAGCACATGAACAGTCCCGTGTTGGTCATGCATGTGACTAACGCATGATTAGCACATGAACAGTCCTGTGTTGGTCATGCATGTGACTAACACATGATTAGCACATGAACAGTCCTGTGTCGGTCATGCATGTGACTAACACATGATTAGCACATGAACAGTCCCGTGTCGGTCATCATGCATGTGACTAACACATGATTAGCACATGAACAGTCCTGTGTTGGTCATGCATGTGACTAACACATGATTAGCACATGAACAGTCCCGTGTTGGTCATGCATGTGACTAACGCATGATTAGCACATGAACAGTCCTGTGTCGGTCATGCACGTGACTAATGCATGATTAGCACATGAACAGTCCTGTGTTGGTCATGCATGTGACTAACACATGATTAGCACATGAACAGTCCTGTGTCGGTCATGCATGTGACTAACACATGATTAGCACATGAACAGTCCTGTGTTGGTCATGCATGTGACTAACACATGATTAGCACATGAACAGTCCTGTGTCGGTCATGCATGTGACTAATGCATGATCAGCACATGAACAGTCCTGTGTTGGTCATGCATGTGACTAATGCATGATTAGCACATGCACAGTCCTGTGTTGGTCATGCATGTGACTAATGCATGATTATCACATGAACAGTCCTGTGTCGGTCATGCATGTGACTAATGCATGATTAGCAGCTGCACATGAACAGTCGAGGGTGAATCCATTGTGGCTACCAGTGATCAATCCTTTGCAGGCATGGACAGGATTTTTCCAGTTCCAAAGAAGTGCTATAGTTGTGAGTCCACTGTTACTCTTGTGGTTTGGGTGTGCAGTGTGGACATGCCGAGAGGGAGAGATTTTTAGGTGGTAATATTTGTGGTTTACACTATAGCCCATCCAGTAGGAGGAGTGGCTATGCTACACGTGTCACATGCCTACCCCCATGACCTGTGCTAGTCACCTGCCACTATAGTTATTCCTCCATACAGTATATATATAATATATATAATAGCTAATTACAGGATAAGATCAAACTACAGTACATAATATTATGCTATATATACTGCACTATTTCTATACACAGCAACTACGCAGTGTGTGTGTGTGTGAGTCACATCACATGCCAGTGTATGCTGGGCCCCCTCCCTCAGGGGGCACCCAGTTGATATTTTGCCGGGGGTCTTTGATGTCACAGGTCTTGCAATGGATGCAGTTCTGAGCATTGATCTGTAGCCTCTGTCCCTTCCCCCCGTCCTCTTTATCCACGTACTCGTATACCCCTGCAGGGCAGAAGTGTTGTTCCGGTCCCCCGAACACCACCAGGTTGTGCTCCTCAGGGACAGAATCATCGTAGAGGGTGAGATGTGCGGGTTGATTATGCTCGTGATTGGTTCCCGTCAGAGACACAGATGTCAAAACATCGAAGCTGATCTTCCCATCTGGCTTAGGGTAATCGATTGGCTTACACTCCTTCACTGGCTTGAGGGAGGTGTGATCAGAGCCATGGTGTCGAAACGTCCAGGGCTCCTTGCCGCGGAGAAGCCAAGCAAAGATGCCAGTGTAGGCCATCAGTCCCCAGTAGCCCAGGGGAGAATTGAAGGATGGGCGAACGTTTCGTATCATCATCAGCTCTTTCCACACCCAACTGTCTCTTACTCGCTGGTCGTACGACTCCAGGAACAATCCTGGAGAAGAAACACTGCAAGTGAGACCAAGTGATCCCACAGCCTCCACCACAACACACACACACACTTAACACACACACTTAACACACACATATACCTGACAACCTGCCTCAACCCAGTGTGGTGTTGGTCCAGTGTGTGTCCTCATAGAGCTATTGTCAACATACTTCAACCTGCCTCAACCCAGTGTGATGTTGGTCCAGTGTGTGTCCCCATAGAGCTATTGTCAACCTACTGTACTTCAACTCAGTGTGGTGTTGGTCCATTGTGTGTCCACATAGAGCTATTGTCAACCTGCCTCAAATCAACTGAAACATGTAAGAAATGACAATGATTACCTCTTAAAAATGGCTTCATAATTGTAAATTCCATGTAGAAAAACTAAACAGTAAACAATCGGTCACTGTGCATCTCTATAACTTGAGTCTCGTGGTTGGTGTACAAGTCCCCCCCGACCCCCACCCCCCCCCCCCCGACTGATGTTAAGGTTAGGAATGTTGACATTAAGAAACAAAGAACCTACAGAAGTTCAACCTTTGACCTTGAGGGGCTTACTGGAAGCGTTTTTGGAGCTAAAATCATCCAAAGACAATTCAAGTTACCATGGCAAATTTTAACTGAGACAGCTCTTGATGTTAGAATTTTTTTAGTCTGCTTTTAGCTTGCGTGTTGAGTGCCAATAGAGAGAGAGAGTGGTTAGAATTGACCTTTGGTGTTGGAGTTGTCAGTTTTGGTGAGAGCTTCGAAGGCTGACTCTGCTGCCAGCATGCCTGTCTTCATGGCATTGTGTGTCCCCTTCACTTTGGGCACGTTCATGAAACCAGGACTGCAACCAATCAGAGCTCCTCCCGGGAAGGCGAGCTTGGGAATACTCTGCATAAAATAGCAACAACAACAACAAACTCGATCATGTGATAGGTGCAAGTCATAATACTGAGTCACGTGACCAGTTATAATTGCAGGGGTTATTTAAGTACACTCACTTGAATGCCTCCTTCATTCAGAGCTCTAGCTCCATAGCCAATTCTCTTCCCTCCCTCAAAGAGAGTTTGGATATATGGGTGGTGCTTCCAACGCTAGAGTGGAGTTATGCATTATATATGTGTCAAGCGACACACATCCTCACAATTATGTGGGTGAATACAACACATTCTCACAATTATGAGGGTGAATACAACACATCCTCACCATTTTATGGGTGAACACAACACATCCGCATAATTATGTGGGTGAATACAACACATCTTCATGAGGGTGAATACAACACATCTTCACAATTATGTGGGTGAATACAACACATCCTCACAATCATGAGGGTGAATTCAACACACCCTCACAATTATGTGGGTGAATACAACACATCCTCACAATTATGTGGGTGAATACAACACATCCTCACAATTATGAGGGTGAATACAACACATCCTAACAATTATGAGAGTGAATACAACACATCCTCACAATTATGAGGGTGAATGTGACACATCCTCACAATGTATGTGGGTGAATACAACACATCCTCACAATTATGTGGGTGACATCCTCACAATTTGTGACACCAGATACAATGCAGTACACATGACAACTACATAGATACTAACTAGATTATTAACCCAAGTACAACTAGATTACAAGTACTACTAACCCAAGTACTACTAGATTACTAACCGTGAAGTACTACTAGATTACTAACCGTGAAGTACTACTAGATTACTAACCGTGAAGTACTACTAGATTACTAACCGTGAAGTACTACTAGATTACTAACCAAGTACAACTAGATTACTTATCCAAGAACAACCAGATAATTAACTAACCTAAATACAAAGATTACTAGCTAAATCTTACTCAAGTTCCTGAATTAATTACGTAAGTACCAATTAGATTACATAATTAGAACACCAACCTTAAGGCTGGCTCACAATATGTTGCAATGTCTTTGCCTCACGCTGCTTATGGTTGCCTCGTGCTGCTTATGGTCGTGTCACTTCAAACCATTGATGAACATTCAACCCAAATTATGAAACTCCACCCATTCATTAGTGAACCTTCAACCTCTAAATGACTTGTGGGATACAGCCATGTATAGGAACGTTCCTCATTGTCTCTATCAACCTCTCCTCATGTCTCTATCAACCTCTCCTCATGTCTCTATCAACCTCTCCTCATCCATCTCTTCCTTAACAAGAAGCATGTTTTCAGAAACTCAAATAAAGCCCACCAACACGTGTCGGCTGACAGGTCGTGAGCGGAACTAGAATAGAAATCAAGTTTATTCAAGCGAAGCGGCTTCAAGATCACAGACAGTATCACAACATTGACACGTCGCTAGAGCCAGCGGCAAGTGGGTGGACCCCATAGTGATGAACAATCTAAGCACAAATAAATTTTAGATTACCAACCTAAATACAACAATAGATTACTAACCTTCAAAGTACAACTAGATTATCACTCAAGAGCACTAGATTACACTAACCCAGACTCAACTAGATTACACTAACCCAGACTTAACTAGATTACACTAACCCAGCCTCAACCAGATTACACTAACCCAGCCTCAACTAGATTGCACTAACCCAGCCTCAACCAGATTACACTAACCCAGCCTCAACTAGATTACACTAACCCAGCCTCAACTAGATTAGACTAACCCAGCCTCAACTAGATTGCACTAACCAAGCCTCAACCAGATTACACTAACCCAGCCTCAACTAGATTACACTAACCCAGCCTCAACTAGATTACACTAACCCAGCCTCAACTAGATTACACTAACCTAGCCCCTCAACTAGATTACACTAACCCAGCCTCAACCAGATTACACTAACCCAGCCTCAACCAGATTACACTAACCCAGCCTCAACTAGATTACACTAACCCAGCCTCAACTAGATTTCACTAACCCAGCCTCAACTAGATTACACTAACCCAGCCTCAACTAGATTACACTAACCCAGCCTCAACTAGATTAGTCACCTGGAATTCCTTGAAGGGATTGGTGTGAGGATTACTGTAGTCCAAGCCCACCTACAGCCATTACACACCAGGCATGTGATATCACATGACCACCACACTTGGTATGTGTAACTCACCACAAATCCCACGGAAACGAGAGGGGCATCTCCTTCATTGAGGTGGTACATGAAAGAGCCTCCATAGACACTCCTGCTCTGTATAGACAGCCATTAGCTTTCAACATTACAATTGTGTGGAACTCATGCAAGTGGGAGTTGCTCGTAAGCACGTGCACGCACCATTGGCCACCCAACAGTGTGTTCCACGTGGCCGGGTCTGTGCTTAGCAGGCTCCACCTCCCACAACTGCGGAATCAATAAATCAACAAATAAATGAGTGGCCAAGTTAGTAAGTGAATCAGTAAGTAAGTCAATCACTCGATCAACAAATAAATGAGTGACAGAGTTAGTAAGTGAATCAGTAAGTAAATCAATCACTCAATCAACAAATAAATGAGTGATTGGGTTAGTAAGTGAATCATTAAGTAATCAATCAATTAATCAAACATAAATAATTGAACTGCAGGTGAACTATATTTTCCTCTTCCTCCTCAGCCTTCCTTCCAACGTCCTCTCTCTCCACACACACCCTCCCATCCCCTGTCTCTCCACACCCCCCTCCCATCCCCCCTCTCTCCACACACACTCCCATCCCCTCTCTCTCCACACACCCCTCCCATCCCCTCTCTCTCCGCACACACACCCATCCCTTCCTTGTCCCGCCTCCTTCACGCTAAGCCTCACCTCCTTGAGGCCAAGCCCATATGTCTGAGGCTGGCAGTTTGCCCTCAGGTCAAAGTTCTTGTTTTGGTATAGGGTTTTTGCCAGGGAGCCATGACAACCCTCGCCAAATAATACCACCTTGGCGTGCAGTTCCATTCCACGAGAAAATGATGGTTTGGGAGAACCGTCCTTGGCCACACCCACATCAACAGTGGCTATACCCTTGACGCTGTGGTCGTCATGGTACAATACCTGAACAAACATATTCAATGGAAGTCAGACATCACCACACCCCAACCTGCAGCATCACCACACCCCAACCTCCAGCATCACCACACCCCAACCCCCAGCATCACCACACCCCAACCTCCAGCATCACCACACCCCAACCTCCAGCATCACCACACCCCAACCTCCAGCATCACCACACCCCAACCCCCAGCACCACCACCTCCAGCATCACCACACCCCAACCTCCAGCATCACCACACCCCAACCCCCAGCATCACCACACCCCAACCCCCAGCATCACCACACCCCAACCTCCAGCATCACCACACCCCAACCCCCAGCATCACCACACCCCAACCTCCAGCATCACCACACGTCCATCCCATCCATATGCCCTCCTCGTACACATCTCCACCTCTGCTCCTCCCATCTCCCCCTCCTACTTTATATGGCAGGGCTCAGATCTGATCCTTTCCTCCTGCCCCTTCCCTCACTTGACTAAAGTTGATCTACATGTACGTAGGGTAACCACCTTCTCTACACTAAACCTATTACACATGTAGGGTGCCCCTCCCCCCTCTCACCTCACTAGCAGCTATCCCAGAATAAACCTCCACCCCCATCTCCTCTGCTTGCTCTCCCAGCCATCGTACAATATTTCCAAGACGAACAATGAAGTTACCATGGTTATTCATTGGCAATCCTACAGAGTAGAGAATGTGAACTCGAGAGAAACCCTACATATATATATAATAAAAGTATATAAAAGGAGGACGTATGATTGATTGATTGATTGATTCTAGTTTAAAAGATTGATTGATTGATTCTAACTTGGTTCCAGATTGGTTCCAGATATAAAAGATCAATTGATTGATGATTCTAGCTTGATTCTAGATATAAATTGATTCTAGATATAAAAGATTGATTGGTTGATTGATTGATCGATTGATTGATTCTAGCTGGTTCCAGATATGATTGATCGATTGATTCTAGCTTGGTTCCAGATATAAAAGATTGATTGATTGATTCTAGCTTGATGACACCATAGCAGCAGAACACTTGGTACTGTCGGCCATTTTGTTTACAGATTACCTGCACGTGCATTTTTAAGATTCCCGACGACAGCACATAAATAATGCAACAAGGCAGCATATACCAACAAACTACGCTAGCTACATCAGACCTCACCTAATGTAAACAGTTAGCTAGTGAGGCTGAGCCCTCCTCTATAAGTTGCTGGATGGTGTGAGTCACAGAGGACACCGTCGTCTTCCACTGGTGCGACAATCTTTTTTAAAAGGTAATGTTGGGGGGAGGCAACACTGGGAGGAGGGGGAGCCTTCATTCCTATTTGTGTCCTCTGCTTGATATTTTATCCTTTCCCGGGCAATTCCCACTAGTCGAGTTAACAATCAATTACCAGGGAAAAGTGAGATTGGAATGGGAATATGTCTCTTCTCCGTGAGAACAGAGAACTTGTCCGTGGATACTGGAGTGAGCAGTGGTGCCTGTCAGAGAGGGCAGCGAGGAACACAACAACAGCAACAACAACAACAGCAACAGCAACAACAACAACAACAACTATAGTGCTTGCACTGCTGGCTGTGGTATCATGCTCTGGCAGACTGCACACTCACCCCCCTCTCCTTCCAGTCTGGGAATAACTCCTTCAGGGAGCGGGGGTCAAGCACTGCTCCAGAGAGTGTGTGTGCCCCTGCAATTAAGAATAATGACATCATGGGAACAGCAAGGAGTGGGGCTATTATACATGCATGTATAAGGAATGTGATGTCTAGACACATGTGAGCATCATAGGGACCATGTGAGGACGCATGTGTGTGCATGGGGACATAGGGACCATGTGAGGACGCATGTGTGTGCATGGGGTCATAGGGACCATGTGAGGACGCATGTGTGTGCATGGGGTCATAGGGACCATGTGAGGACGCATGTGTGTGCATGGGGACATAGGGACCATGTGAGGACGCATGTGTGTGCATGGGGTCATAGGGACCATGTGAGGACGCATGTGTGTGCATGGGGTCATAGGGACCATGTGAGGACGCATGTGTGTGCATGGGGTCATAGGGACCATGTGAGGACGCATGTGTGTGCATGGGGACATAGGGACCATGTGAGGACGCATGTGTGTGCATGGGGTCATAGGGACCATGTGAGGATGCATGTGTGTGCATGGGGTCATAGGGACCATGTGAGGACGCATGTGTGTGCATGGGGTCATAGGGACACATGTGCAAGCAAGGATACATGTGTGATCATGAGGACATAATGATGTAAGAGTGTTTAAGTTTGTCTCCCCAACCTACCAATCTCAGATGACTTCTCCACTAAACACACTCGGATGTCATGGCCACTCTCTTGGGCCAACTGCTTGAGCCTAATGGCCGCTGATAGACCCGAGGGACCTCCTCCTACTATCACCACATCACATTCATCTGTCTCCCTGCTCATGTCAACACCTACACAAGAATGCACAAGAAACAACAGCTAACTGTAAGGCTGACCTAGTGAAGATGACTTTATGGATAATCAACTTTAAATTTCCTCACTGAGAGGTTTGGCTAGATGTTCTAGCCTTCATCAGGAATAATGAGATGCCGATTATTCCGATGAAGGCTCAGCATCGCCAAAAATGTCGAGTGAGTAAATTTAAAAAAGAATGTGTAAAAAAACAAGAACAAAACAACACTAGACTATACCCATGCAGACCATGACAAGTTGGGTGACCCTTTACCATCAAAATCATGTCACCAACATGATAGGTGTACATGATTTAAAATGGTAAAGGGTCATCTCGTTTGTGGTCTACATTTGTTTTCTTTGTCTAATAAGTTGGTTAAAATGGTAAAGGGTCTTCTATATCACGATCTACAGGGAGTCTTTTTTCCTCTTTGTCCAATACGTTGGTGCACATTATTTAAAATGGTAAAGGGTCGTCTATATTACGGGAGTCTTGTTTTTTTCTCTTTGTCCAAATTATTAAAAATGGTAAAGGGTCCGTCTATATTAGGTGTCTTGTTTTCTCTTTGTCCAGTATGTTGGTGCACATTATGTAAACTGGTAAAGGGTCGTATATAATTACGATCTACAGGGAGTCCGTTTTCTTTGTCCAATAAGTTGATGGGTGTACATTATTTAAAATGGTAAGGAAGGATCGTCTATATTACGATCTACAGCGAGTCGTTTTCTTTGTCCAATAAGTTGATGGGTGTAAATGGTTGTCTATATTAGGTGTCTTGTTTTCTCTATATGGGTGCACATTATTTAAAACGGTCGTCTATATTACGATCTACAGGGAGTCTCGTCACTATTTAAAATGGTATTAAAATGGTAAGGGTAAGGATCGTCTATATTATGATCTACAGGGAGTCTTGCTCTCTCTTTGTCCACCAATAAGTTGATGGGTGTAAATTTGAAATGGTAAAGGATCGTCTATATTACGATCTAGGGGAGTCTTGTTTTCTTTGTCCAATACATTGGTGCCCATTAATGAAAATGGTAAAGGATCGTCTATATTACAATCTACAGGGCCAATGAGTATTTAAAATGGTAAAGGGTCGTCTATATTAGGTGTCTTGTTGTTTTTTTGTGGTGCATATTATTTAAAATGGTTAAAGGGTCGTCTATATTACGATCTACAGGGAGTCTCGTTTTCTTTGTCCAATAGGTTGATGGGGTGTACATTATTTAAAATGGTAAAGGGTCGTCTATTTAAAATGTTAAGGATCGTCCATAAAATGGTAAAGGATCGCCTATTAAAATGTTAAGGATCGTCATATTACGATTGATGGGTGTACATTATTTAAAATGGTAAAGTCTATTCTTTGTCCAACAAGTTGATTGGTGTACACTATTTAAACTGGTAAAGGGTCGTTTATAATATGTTTTCTCTTTGTCAAGTCATTTGTTTTTATTCTTGTTATTGTGTACATGTGTTATTGTGTACACAGAAGAGAGCCTTGCTCAGAGAGAGAGAGAGCCAGTCCAGTGATGCTGTGGACAATTCTGCCACAGAGTTCTTACATAAAAGTTGCTGCCAGGGTTAGGTCACTCCTGAAACACTCTGATAGGGCCTATGGATATGCCCTCAGTGACCTCAGACTAGGGGCTGTACTAGGTAGGCAACAACCTTAACATCCTGATGTGGTATCCACGACACCACTGGACAACCTAGATCTTCCAAGGAAGGAGGTCCTAGCAACTACTTTTGTTTAGGGCAACTAACAAACGCTAACAAACGCTAATCACAATGACCAATCTCCGTCAAAATCACAGAGGACACATTTATTGTTACTACTGACTTCTCCCACTTCTTCCTCCTCCCCCAGTCCAGAAGGAAGAGAATCAAGGGTGCACTTGAGCACACATTTAAGGAGTAGTCTCGCGCAGGCCAGATGTTGTGGGAACATTTACTGTTCACCCAAGTGCAACATTGATAGAGTACCCACTTGTACACGCCTCTACTCCAGTCAAGCATTTTACATGTAATACCCACTGACTCACAAAAACCCACAATCGTCACTAGACATTACCCTCCCCGCCTGACTGACTTGCAGGATTATGTAAGGAGGATGAGGCAGGGTTGGGGTGGTGATTAATACCTTGCCATCTGGGGTCATCTTGGCGAGACACTACGGAGTGGTGAGTTGTAATTTTGGGCACTGCCCCCCTTAAGGGGGTAGACGAGAGTGCACTACAACAGCATGGCGCTGACTTGGAAATCAGATTAGCAACTGTAAGTAGTGAGATAACGGTGATTGTATTCCATACTATGCTTTAGCGTACTTACCCTTGGAACTTAAGCGCCTAAGACCTACCACACTCATTTTTACTCATGTGTAGCTGATCGTTCTCGTTGAGTGTTGCGTGTTCCTTTTCAGGTAAAGGTGTACTTTTCAGGTAAAGGTGTCCTTTTCAGGTAAAGGTGTCCTTTTCAGGTAAAGGGGAAAAAAATTGTAACCTCTGCTGACCTTAGCTAGCGCTGAACCAATATGTCCGTTGATCTGGACGTTGAAAAAGAACATGTTCACAAAGTGTATTCACAAATTGCTTCCCATTTTAGCGACACTAGGTTCAAACCCTGGCCAAGAATAGCCGAGTTCCTGGGAAACCAGCCTTTAGGGAGTATCATTGCTGACGTAGGTACGCTAGCTGTTGTTGGTCGTGTACGATAATTTCTAACGCCATCGTTCTTCCAAGGTTGTGGGAATGGCAAGTACCTTGGGGTCAACCCTGGAGTATCTATGCTGGGTTCAGATATCTGTCCAGAATTAGTCTCTATCGGTCGAAGGAGAGGACACGAGGTTATCATATCGGACTGCCTCAATCTGCCTTATAAAACAGGCTTGTTTGACGGACTCATCTGCATTGCTGTCATACACCATTTGTCGACTGACTGTAGGCGCCTGGCAGCTATCAAGGAGATGGTCAGGATACTGCGTCCTGGAGGAACTATGCTGCTCTATGTCTGGGCCATGGAACAAGAAAGAAAAAAGGCAAGCTACAGATTTAATTTGATGACATAAATATCTTATATAAGCTGTCTTCCTTGGCTGTGTAGCTAAGTATTGGTTCATTTTTCCAAACATTGTTACCAAATGTTCACATAGCTTAAATGATTATAACATCCTCCTCCCTTCTGTCTGTACAGTTTGAGTGTCAGGATGTGATGGTGCCATGGCACTTGCAGCCGAAGTACACTCCCAAAGGAGTATCTCTTCTCTCTTCTAAGAGATCGAGAAAAAAGAAGGCGCGGTCAAAGAGGGAAAAGATAACAATAGAGGGAAGAAGGCCTGTCGAGGAAACGAAACTGGTAGAAGATGCAGCCGAGAGGCTGCTGGGTGCACTGGATTTTGACGAACACCTGCATCCATCTGGCGATATAATGAGGACGGAATTAGAGTCACGCAGTGTACACCAAAATGAAGGAACACAATCTAAGGAGACCCCCAACACAGATGGGGCTGATGTGCAGGAGAACTCTGAACTAGGGCAAGGGTTGGTGTTGGAACACGAGCAAAAGCTAGAGCTAGAAGTGGGACTGCTGGGGAAGTCTGGTCGTGAGCGGACGCTGGAGGGGTTAGGTTACTCTATCTATCAGCGGTACTATCATGTTTTCAGACAAGGGGAACTAGCTGGATTGGTCCAGAAGGTCCCTGGAGTTGTGGTGAAGCAGGAATATTACGACCATGAGAACTGGTGTGTTCTAGCCATGAAGATCAAGAACAATGAGTTCCAAGAGAAAATCTGGTCATAGTATATAGCCTTGTCTGACCTACCATATTATGGTTCCACATGTAATCACTTGGCGTATCCATTGCATGAGTGTAACTACAAAACACCAAGGGTGATCAAACTAGTTAGTTCCATCTGCTGAAAATCAGGAGGAGGGATATAGAAGCTGAATCTCTTCTAGCCAGACGCTGTATGTATGCATTACCAATGAGAGGGGCGGTTGCTAAAGGTTCTGGCAATGTGAGACAAGGATCATGAGACTAGGATCGGTAAAGCTTGGGATTTCCCTATGACCAGAGATAATTGCTCGAAGTTTAGCAAGAGTTGCTTATAGCCAGATGTCCTGGAGTGAACTGCAGTCTTATGATTTCTTATGATTTGTATAATGAAGCCAGCTTCATGCCGCGACAGAGTGGCTCCATAAAATCCAAATAAGCGTGGTGCTATTAACAGTTACTTCAACGTGTGTTGTAATTACGGATGTCATTTTCTTATAGTAGGACATAGATGAAAACCTGCAATGCACACAGACACACACATCCCATATATCTCGGCACATGGCTACATGCATAAAAATGCAGGAACGGATATGTCTAGGACACGGGGTGAGGAGATATGACATCAAGGACACGTCAGAACAAGATAGCAATGATCTAGGTGTGAGCAGCAAATATTTGCTAAGAGCAGGATATTGCTTAGAGAGGCCCTTCGCAATAGCTTGGATAGGAGGACATGGATTAGGGCATTAGTGGATTGGGTTATGAAATGGCTCAGAGATTATATTGTAGATTCCATATCTGAAATAAGATGGTGATACTCTTCTTTATGACCTGGCATTCATCCAGGCTCGAAACTCTAAGAGAGTTATTTGGGACACTTAACTCGAACAAATACACAAACTTCCCCTGGTCAGTGATGCTAGATAAAGACACAAGATAAAAAATATATTTGGTGGGATAGTAGCCAGTGGCTGTGTTCTCAGCCATCATTAAGTGTCTGCATAGACTTTATGTCTTTGGGCAAGATTCATTTATATACAGGCGAGACAAGACTGAATCATGCTTCCAGGTGTACCGACCTTGGTTAGTTCCTTCACCAAATTATTTTCCTGGTGCCACAAAGTGACAAAAATTTCTGACTCCACTAGCTGCTCATATATAGACACAAGTAAAAATCACCAGTCACCATTCCTAGTCTGTGGTTCTGATAATGCTGGTGGCTGTGGTACGACTGTACGCAATGGTGTTGATAAATTAAAAGGGTTGGCAGGTCGAGGTGCGACAGTTAGTACATTGACCCAGCACTATATACAGAGCCTGGTTCTAGTAACTACAGCATTTCATCAACCAATACATATTTATATAGCTAAAAATCAATGCACAAACACCAAAATAAGGTAGTATAATCCAGCACCAACTCAGGATGTTTTGAGAATTCAGGCAATCCAACCCAGAATGTGTGTATATATATATAGTAATAATAGAGAAGTATTGGGATGGCTAGTCCTACTATATATAGTTTCATGCTAATGCAATCATGATTGCATTCGCATGAAACTATAGTAGGACTAGCCATCCCATACTTCTCTATTATTACTACATGTATTATTATATATATTCAATAGCTCTGCTTTAACACAGCATTGAGCACTATTTGTAGCCTTCACCAGCAAACTACCTTCTAAGTATATATATATTGTACTGGCATAACTTCGTACATCACTAAACGGTCGAATTTTCCCTTCCAGGAAAGTAACAAGTTATTATACATATACACCAAGTGAAACATGAACGTCAAACAACAGAAACAACAAATTGGTTTCAGGACCGACTCTCATCGCCGGAGAGCAGTGGAATATCTTCCATCACCACAGCATCAGATGACTGGTTACCCGCATCTCCATGCTCCTCTATCGCAGTCTGGGTGGGCGTGGTTGTTGTCACAGAAGCAGCATAAGGGTCAGCGGTACTGTATGCTGGCAAGTCTGAGTCTACGACCTTGGCTGAGGTTCTGGAGCGTGTGTAAGGGGGTGGGGTTATTAAATTGTCGATACCATCGTGTTGTGTCTGGGGCCTGTTATAAGTCATGGTTAGTCTCCGGACATTCTTGTTCTGGTAGTGGGCACAAATGCAGTATAGGAGGATCACACCCACAATGACGAGGATGATGACGGGGACACCGACACACATCCCCACAATCAACCTACGAGCATGTGTGTGAGTTGTGGAATGAGGGAGGAAAAACACCACACCCACCAGTGTAAGAAAGGAAAACACCACACCCACCAGTGTAAGAGAGGGAAAACACCACACCCACCACTGTAAGAAAGGGGAAACCACACCCACCAGTGTAAGAGAGGGAAAACACCACACCCACCAGTGTAAGAGAGGGAAACGCCACACCCACCAGTGTAAGATAGGGAAACACCACACCACCAGTGTAAGAGAGGGGGAACATCCACCGGTGTAAGAGAGGGAACACCACACCCACCAGTGTAAGAGAGGGGGATACACCACACCCACCAGTGTAAGAGAGGGAAAACACCACACCCACCAGTGTAAGAGAGGGGAAACACCACACCCACCAGTGTAAGAGAGTGAGAAACCACACCCACCAGTGTAAGAGAGTGGAATGCCACACCCACCAGTGTAAGAGAGGGAGAAACACCACACCCACCAGTGTACGAGGGGGGAGCACCACACCCACCAGTGTAAGAAGGGGAAACCACACCCACAAGTGTAAGAGAGGGAAACACAACACGAGGGAAACACCACACCCACCAGTGTAAGAGAGGGGGAACCACACCCACCACTGTAACAGAGGGGGAACACCACACCCACCAGTGTAAGAGAGGGAAACACCACACCCACCAGTGTAAGAGAGGGGAAACACCACACCCACCAGTGTAAGAGAGGGGGAACCACACCCACCACTGTAACAGAGGGGGAACACCACACCCACAAGTGTAAGAGAGGGAAACACCACACCCACCAGTGTAAGAGAGGGGAAACACCACACCCACCAGTGTAAGAGAGGGGAAACCACACCCACCAGTGTAAGAGAGCACACCCACCAGTGTAAGAGAGGGAAAACACCACACCCACCAGTGTAAGAGAGGGAAACACCACACCCACCACTGTAACAGAGGGGGGAAACCACACCCACCAGTGTAAGAGAGGGCAGCACCACACCCACCAGTGTAAGAGAGGGGAAACACCACACCCACCAGTGTAAGAGAGGGAAAGACCACACCCACCAGTGTAAGAGAGGGAAACACCACACCCACCAGTGTAAGAGAGGGAAACACCACACCCACAAGTGTAAGAGAGGGAAAGACCACACCCACCAGCGTAAGAGAGGGAAACACCACACCCACCAGTGTAAGAGAGGGAAAACACCACACCCACCAGTGTAAGAGAGGGGAAACCACACCCACCAGTGTAAGAGAGGGAAACACCACACCCACCAGTGTAAGAGAGGGAAAGACCACACCCACCAGTGTAAGAGAGGGAAAACACCACACCCACCAGTGTAAGAGAGGGAAACACCACACCCACCAGTGTAAGAGGGAAAGACCACACCCACCAGTGTAAGAGATGGGAAACACCACACCCACCAGTGTAAGAGAGGGAAACACCACACCCACCAGTGTACGAGATGGGAAACCACACCCACCAGTGTAAGAGAGCAAACCCACCAGTGTAAGAGAGGGAAAACACCACACCCACCAGTGTAAGTGGTAGCATATACTACCCACAAGAGAACTGCAGTTGCAAATTATTTCATGCCAGTCTTATATGCTGTTACAATGAAGGTGGTTAGAGTTGAGGGGCCACAGTACTGTCTCTTTCTGGTTGATCTGCAGAGTTGAGCTCCTCCATCTGATGAAAACTATGAACAACAGTAGGGGTGTGGTTACTGATGGAGGAGTGCTCCCCATTAGACGCGAGCCGTGGATTATCATTACAGCTAGTGTAGCAACCCACCGGAGAGGAGGAGCTAGTCACATTCACACGCAGCAACAACGCCTGCCCATAGGTCAGAGTAGGTGTGGTATATAAGTGATGGGTGTGGTTGGGTGTGGCATGCAAAGTGATGGGAGTGGCTCTTCATTTCTAAGGGCAAGATGTTCTTCTGCCCACCAGCACAGAGACCTTGCTACTATTGACATCATCATCACATCATCACCATCATCATCACCATCACCACCACCACCACCATCATCATCATCATCATCATCACCACCACAATCACATCATCACCACCACAATCACATCATCACCACCACCATCACATCATCATCATCATCATAATCTATATAATAATCTAGCTGTCCGTTATTATGTCACAGTTATATGAATGTGCAGATCATCATTCCTTTGTCACGACTACGGGGGGAGTCCTGGAAAACCTCTCTGTATGTGCATCACAATTATACACATGCGCCCCAATAAGGAATCCTGAAGAAAGTGCAGAATGGCTGGCTACTCCACAGCATAGAACACAACAATTTCATACAGCGTGTAACAGAGAGCAGGAAGGAGAGCTGCAGCAGAGAGACAGAGAAGGGATACAGCAAGTGAAACTGCACGAGAAACTGCAAGAAAAGTTAACTGGGAAAGACAAAGGGAGTGGAGAGTTTAAGCTAATAACCAAGAGAGACACAGAGGATCTATCCAAGAACAAATGACGCTTCACAGAGCAGAAATCTCAGTGAGTGCAAGGGATGAGGAGAGCGCATCCACTGCCACTAGAGGGAAAGAATTGACAGGTGCATGATGGAAGTGTAAGGGATGAAGAGAAAGAAGCAAACACTGGCAGGAGGAGAGAACTGAGGGCTGCTTGAGACAAGGAACAACTCTCACCAAAAACATTATTCTTGAATCTAATACCCTTTACCCTTTCTGTGCATATTTGATGTTTATTATTATGGTACTAAGTGAATTCACGACAACCAAGAATAGACTTCAGCACAATGGTAGATTGTGTATAGAAGGATCCCGAATTGTGATCTGCCAACTACTTATAATCTAATAATCTAATAAATACTTATAATCTAATAAATGATAAGATAACAGATAATCATCTTTCAATCACAACACAAGACATTGATATATATATACCTCGCAGAGTTTCTGTGGGTACTAGCTAGTTATTATTATTTTATTATTATTATTATTATTGTTGTTATTATTATTATTATTATTATTATTATTATTATTATTATTATTATTATTATTATTATTATTATTATTATTATTATTATTATTACTTCAAATATCATCTAGAGAAGCAAGCATGCTATAGCGAGAATTACTGCAGTCAAAGGCTTCCTTCCAATAGTGTCACAAGACTGAAGGAAGTCGAGACATGCAGCTATTCACATGGAAACACATCCTTTATTGCTTTATTTGCTACAATAACATGTGTCACAGATTACTACTGATGATGTCATGCAAGGACACTCCCGAGTCAGCCATGAGGATGCTCACCACACACATGCCTGACTTGGGAGTGCTCTCACTCTGAGGGGCATGCATGAAGTTCCTCCACTCCATGGCCTCAACCTGGGAATACATGTACATGCCTAGAGGGGCCATGTGCCCGTCATGTCTGCCACCATAAGCATGCAAGCACAAACATGTAGGCATTGTTGACAATCTTGTTTAGTGCTCAAAACCAGATTGTTCACCTGCACATTCCCAGTAGATGCTCAATCACTTAAATAGCAAGAACAAAAGTGTTAAAGCAAATAGTTAGATGATGTACATGGTAAAGGGTCATCTAAATGTTTGTCTACAGTTGTTTTTTAGCAGGTCAATGCAATGTAGTTGTTAGTCCTTACATTTTGGGGGTTTCTTGGTTCAAGCTCTGAACATTATAGTTAAGCGGTGGAGAAGTACACAGGTGGAGAAGTACACAGGTGGAGGAGTACAAGGTGGAGAAGTACAAGGTGGAGAAGTACAAGGTGGAGAAGTACAAGGTGGAGAAGTACAAGGTGGAGAAGTACAAGGTGGAGAAGTACAAGGTGGAGAAGTACAAGGTGGAGAAGTACAAGGTGGAGAAGTACAAGGTGGAGAAGTACAAGGTGGAGAAGTACAAGGTGGAGAAGTACAAGGTGGAGAAGTACAAGGTGGAGAAGTACAAGGTGGAGAAGTACAAGGTGGAGAAGTACAAGGTGGAGAAGTACAAGGTGGAGAAGTACAAGGTGGAGAAGTACAAGGTGGAGAAGTACAAGGTGGAGAAGTACAAGGTGGAGAAGTACAAGGTGGAGAAGTACAAGGTGGAGAAGTACACAGGTGGAGGAGTACACAGGTGGAGGAGTACACAGGCGGAGAAGTACAAGGTGGAGAAGTACAAGGTGGAGAAGTACAAGGTGGAGAAGTACAAGGTGGAGAAGTACAAGGTGGAGAAGTACAAGGTGGAGAAGTACACAGGTGGAGAAGTGCACAGGTGGAGAAGTACAAGGTGGAGAAGTACAAGGTGGAGAAGTACAAGGTGGAGAAGTACAAGGCGGAGAAGTACAAGGCGGAGAAGTACAAGGTGGAGAAGTACAAGGTGGAGAAGTACAAGGTGGAGAAGTACAAGGCGGAGAAGTACAAGGTGGAGAAGTACAAGGTGGAGAAGTACAAGGTGGAGAAGTACAAGGTGGAGAAGTACAAGGTGGAGAAGTACAAGGTGGAGAAGTACAAGGTGGAGAAGTACAAGGTGGAGAAGTACACAGGTGGAGAAGTACAAGGTGGAGAAGTACACAAGGTGGAGAAGTACAAGGCGGAGAAGTACAAGGTGGAGAAGTACAAGGTGGAGAAGTACAAGGTGGAGAAGTACAAGGCGGAGAAGTACACAGGTGGAGAAGTACAAGGTGGAGGAGTACAAGGTGGAGAAGTACAAGGTGGAGAAGTACAAGGTGGAGAAGTACAAGGTGGAGAAGTACAAGGTGGAGAAGTACAAGGTGGAGAAGTACAAGGTGGAGAAGTACAAGGTGGAGAAGTACACAGGTGGAGAAGTACACAGGTGGAGAAGTACAAGGTGGAGAAGTACAAGGTGGAGAAGTACAAGGTGGAGAAGTACAAGGTGGAGAAGTACAAGGTGGAGAAGTACAAGGTGGAGAAGTACACAGGTGGAGAAGTACAAGGTGGAGAAGTACAAGGTGGAGAAGTACAAGGTGGAGAAGTACAAGGTGGAGAAGTACAAGGTGGAGAAGTACAAGGTGGAGAAGTACAAGGTGGAGAAGTACAAGGTGGAGAAGTACAAGGTGGAGAAGTACAAGGTGGAGAAGTACACAGGTGGAGAAGTACAAGGTGGAGAAGTACAAGGTGGAGAAGTACAAGGCGGAGAAGTACAAGGCGGAGAAGTACAAGGCGGAGAAGTACAAGGTGGAGAAGTACAAGGTGGAGAAGTACACAGGTGGAGAAGTACAAGGTGGAGAAGTACAAGGTGGAGAAGTACAAGGTGGAGAAGTACAAGGTGGAGAAGTACAAGGTGAAGAAGTACAAGGTGGAGAAGTACAAGGTGGAGAAGTACAAGGTGGAGAAGTACAAGGTGGAGAAGTACAAGGTGGAGAAGTACACAGGTGGAGAAGTACAAGGTGGAGAAGTACAAGGTGGAGAAGACAGGTGGAGAAGAAGACAGGTGGAGAAGTACACGGTGGAGAAGTACAAGGTGGAGAAGTACAAGGTGGAGAAGTACAAGGTGGAGAAGTACAAGGTGGAGAAGTACAAGGTGGAGAAGTACACAGGTGGAGAAGTACAAGGTGGAGAAGTACAAGGTGGAGAAGTTCAAGGTGGAGAAGTTCACAGGTGGAGGAGTACAAGGTGGAGAAGTATAAGGTGGAGAAGTACAAGGTGGAGAAGTACAAGGTGGAGAAGTACAAGGTGAAGAAGTACAAGGTGGAGAAGTACAAGGTGGAGGAGTACACAGGTGGAGGAGTACAAGGTGGAGAAGTACAAGGTGGAGAAGTACAAGGTGGAGAAGTACAAGGTGGAGAAGTACAAGGTGGAGAAGTACAAGGTGGAGGAGTACACAGGTGGAGAAGTACAAGGTGGAGAAGTACAAGGTGGAGAAGTACACAGGTGGAGAAGTACAAGGTGGAGAAGTACAAGGTGGAGAAGTACAAGGTGGAGAAGTACAAGGTGGAGAAGTACAAGGTGGAGAAGTACACAGGTGGAGAAGACAGGTGGAGAAGAAGACAGGTGGAGAAGTACACAGGTGGAGAAGTGCACAGGTGGAGAAGTACAAGGCGGAGAAGTACACAGGCGGTGAAGTACAAGGTGGAGAAGTACAAGGTGGTGAAGTACAAGGTGGAGAAGTACAAGGTGGAGGAGTACACAGGTGGAGAAGTACAAGGTGGAGGAGTACAAGGTGGAGAAGTACAAGGTGGAGAAGTACAAGGTGGAGAAGTACAAGGTGGAGAAGTACAAGGTGGAGGAGTACAAGGTGGAGAAGTACAAGGTGGAGAAGTACACAGGTGGAGAAGTACAAGGTGGAGAAGTACAAGGTGGAGAAGTACACAGGTGGAGAAGTACAAGGTGGAGAAGTACAAGGTGGAGAAGTACAAGGTGGAGAAGTACAAAGTGGAGGAGTACAAGGTGGAGAAGTACAAGGTGGAGAAGTACAAAGGTGGAGGAGTACAAGGTGGAGAAGTACAAGGTGGAGAAGTACAAGGTGGAGAAGTACAAGGTGGAGAAGTACAAGGTGGAGAAGTACAAGGTGGAGAAGTACAAGGTGGAGAAGTACAAGGTGGAGAAGTACACAGGTGGAGAAGTACAAGGTGGAGAAGTACACAGGTGGAGAAGTACAAGGTGGAGAAGTACAAGGTGGAGAAGTACAAGGTGGAGAAGTACACAGGTGGAGAAGTACAAGGTGGAGAAGTACACAGGTGGAGAAGTACAAGGTGGAGAAGTACAAGGTGGAGAAGTACAAGGTGGAGAAGTACAAGGGAGAAGTACAAGGTGGAGGAGTACACAGGTGGAGAAGTACAAGGTGGAGAAGTACAAGGTGGAGAAGTACAAGGTGGAGGAGTACACAGGTGGAGAAGTACAAGATGGAGAAGACAGGTGGAGAAGAAGACAGGTGGAGGAGTACACAGGTGGAGAAGTACAAGGTGGAGAAGTACACAGGGTCCTATACAGCCAACTCGGAGCTTTATTGCAGCTCAGGACATGACATATCCTGTTGCCATTGTTGACTAGACCCATGTAGGGTCAGCTACAACCTCCTTAGGACTTGCACAGAGGAACTCCACCAACCAAACAGCAGGTGTTTTGGCAGAGGATCAGCTACACAGCGGCTGGATCATTGCTACTCTGATGACGACCATTTTAAGTGCCAAAGGTGCTGTGTCTGTTTCTAAGGAGGCTTACAAGGAGAGCTAGCTTGCCTTGGGAGCTGATTATTGCCTATTGAAATGAGCCGGAGATTCTGTGACCGTTTTCACTAATTTACTTGCAAATAATTTTCAAGTCACTGACATTAGGCCTAGCTTGTCAGGTCACTTGTGCACATGTAGAGCTAGCAGGGATGGTGAATGGTTGCAGAGCAGAGCCTGCAGGGATGGTGAATGGCTGCAGAGCAGAGCCTGGTGAGTATTTTACTAGCTAGCAGGGATGGTGAATGGTTGCAGAGCAGAGCCTGGTAGCTAGCAGGGATGGTGAGCACCAAGTCTTGTGGCAGTAGGAGCACCAAGAGGGCTCTGGTCCAAGACAATGATGTTGCCTCAAAACTACAAGTTTCCACTGCACACTGGGGGTGAGAGTGCTCTCCTATCCTCTACAGAGGTTGGTGGCTATATGGCTAGGAACTACTGCTTCTGTTCTGGGATCAATGGGCCGGACGGACTGTGGACTGCAATAATTATCTTCTTTGGTTTATTTTTTGCTTTCATTAGTGTCTCAGTACGCTCGCTGACTCTTGAATGATTTTTTGCGAGATATACTACCTCAAGATTTTCTGCTATGCATTAGAGCCTCGAGTTACGAGCCCTGAGGAAAATGAGTGACTAGGAGCCTATGGTGGCCAGTAGGAGGTTATGGTGGCCACTAGGAGCTTATGGTGGCCACTAGGAGCTTATGGTGGCCACTAGGAGGTTATGGTGGCAACTAGGAGCTTATGGTGGCCACTAGGAGCTTATGGTGGCCACTAGGAGCTTATGGTGGCCAGTAGGAGGTTATGGTGGCTAGTAGGAGGTTGTGGTGGCCACTAGGAGCTTATGGTGGCCACTAGGAGCTTATGGTGGCCACTAGGAGCTTATGGTGGCCACTAGGAGCTTATGGTAGCCAGTAGGAGCTTATGGTGGCTAGTAGGAGGTTATGGTGGCCACTAGGAGCTTATGGTGGCCACTAGGAGATTATGGTGGCCAGTAGGAGCTTATGGTGGCCAGTAGGAGGTTATGGTGGCCAGTAGGAGGTTATGGTGGCCAGTAGGAGCTTATGGTGGCCACTAGGAGCTTAGGGTGGCCACTAGGAGCTTTTGGTGGCCACTAGGAGCTTATGGTGGCCAGTAGGAGGTTATGGTGGCTACTAGGAGGTTATGGTGGCCACTAGGAGCTTATGGTGGCCATTAAGAGCTCATGGTGGCAACTAGGAGCTTATGGTGGCCACTAGGAGCTTATGGTGGCCAGTAGGAGCTTATGGTGGCCACTAGGAGCTTATGGTGGCCATTAAGAGCTCATGGTGGCCACTAGGAGCTTATGGTGGCCAGTAGGAGGTTATGGTGGCTACTAGGAGCTTATGGTGGCCACTAGGAGCTTATGGTGGCCACTAGGAGCTTATGGTGGCCATTAAGAGCTCATGGTGGCGACTAGGAGCTTATGGTGGCCACTAGGAGCTTATGGTGGCCATTAAGAGCTCATGGTGGCGACTAGTAGCTTATGGTGGCCACTAGGAGCTTATGGTGGCCATTAAGAGCTCATGGTGGCAACTAGGAGCTTATGGTGGCCAGTAGGAGCTTATGGTGGCCAGTAGGAGGTTATGGTGGCCACTAGGAGCTTATGATGGCCAGTAGGAGCTTATGGTGGCCAGTAGGAGCTTATGGTGGCCACTAGGAGCTTATGGTGGCCACTAGGAGCTTATGGTGGCCATTAAGAGCTCATGGTGGCGACTAGGAGCTTATGGTGGCCACTAGGAGCTTATGGTGGCCACTAGGAGGTTATGGTGGCTACTAGAAGCTTATGGTGGCCACTAGGAGCTTATGGTGGCCACTAGGAGCTTATGGTGACTACTGGCCAGGAGCTTATGGTGGCCACTAGGAGCTTATGGTGGCCAGTAGGAGCTTATGGTGGCCAGTAGGAGCTTATGGTGGCCAGTAGGAGGTTATGGTGACCACTAGGAGCTTGTGGTGGGGCCAGTAGGAGGCCACTAGGAGCTTATGGTGGCCACTAGGAGCTTATGGTGGCAGCTTATGGTGACCACTGGGAGCTTATGGTGGCCACTAGGAGCAGTAGGAGCTTATGGTGGCCACTAGGAGCTTATGGTGGCCACTAGGAGCTTATGGTGACCACTGGCTAGGAGCTTATGGTGGCCATTAAGAGCTCATGGTGACCACTAGGAGTTCATTCATGGTGGATGGACATATATATTGTATGCAAGTTATGCAAAGGAAACATAGATCCTTGGAGATGAATCTTCTCAAGTGTTTCACACTTTCAATGCTGTTGTTTTTGGTCCAGATTCAAGGAATGCTGGAGTCTTCTTGGAGCTAATATCGCTTGAAAACATACCAATGTGAGCTTTGCTAGGAGATGAGCTTTGATAAGGAGGGGTCTGTCTGCCCTTTTAAAAGTGGGTCGAACAATACAGCCATTACTAGTGTACTCCTTGACAATCAGACAACTGTACTTCAGGGTGAGTGAGCTTAAAAATTAATCATAGCTGAAAATTGCAATTCCCACCAACCATGGACGGTCTCTTCCAGCTCTACTGCTATTTTTGGAAGCTATTCTGCAAAGAAAGCTTCAGAGGCATCTATGCTTACTGAAGTTGCTCTGAATCTCTTCATTCCTGAGAAATGAGCTGCTCCTGGATGGATTTATTTGCTGTAAGTTCTTTTGTAGACATGTAGCTCCACACAAATTTTGACATCCTTGTCGTCCCTGCCATTACTCAGACATCTCTTTATTTCTCTTTCCTTCTCTCCCTCCACAAGTCGTATACTTCGGGAGACAGGTAATTAGAGTGCCTGTATTATAGTAGTATACATTCGGGAGACGGGTAATTAGAGTGCCTGTATTATAGTAGTATATATTCAGGAGACGGGTAATTAGAGTGCCTGTATTATAGTAGTATATATTCAGGAGACAGGTAATTAGAGTGCCTGTATTATAGTAGTATATATTCAGGAGACAGGTAATTAGAGTGCCTGTATTATAGTAGTATATATTCAGGACACAGGTAATTAGAGTGCCTGTATTATAGTAGTATACATTCAGGACACAGGTAATTAGAGTGCCTGTATTATAGTAGTATATATTCAGGAGACAGGTAATTAGAGTGCCTGTATTATAGTAGTATACATTCAGGAGACAGGTAATTAGAGTGCCTGTATTATAGTAGTATATATTCAGGAGACAGGTAATTAGAGTGCCTGTATTATAGTAGTATACATTCAGGAGACAGGTAATTAGAGTGCCTGTATTATAGTAGTATATATTCAGGAGACAGGTAATTAGAGTGCCTGTATTATAGTAGTATATATTCAGGACACAGGTAATTAGAGTGCCTGTATTATAGTAGTATATATTCAGGAGACAGGTAATTAGAGTGCCTGTATTATAGTAGTATATATTCAGGACAGAGGTAATTAGAGTGCCTGTATTATAGTAGTATATATTCAGGAGACAGGTAATTAGAGTGCCTGTATTATAGTAGTATATATTCAGGAGACGGGTAATTAGAGTGTCTGTATTATAGTAGTATATATTCAGGACACAGGTAATTAGAGTGCCTGTATTATAGTAGTATATATTCAGGAGACAGGTAATTAGAGTGCCTGTATTATAGTAGTATATATTCAGGAGACAGGTAATTAGAGTGCCTGTATTATAGTAGTATACATTCAGGAGACAGGTAATTAGAGTGCCTGTATTATAGTAGTATATATTCAGGAGACAGGTAATTAGAGTGCCTGTATTATAGTAGTATATATTCAGGACAGAGGTAATTAGAGTGCCTGTATTATAGTAGTATACATTCAGGAGACAGGTAATTAGAGTGCCTGTATTATAGTAGTATATATTCAGGACACAGGTAATTAGAGTGCCTGTATTATAGTAGTATACATTCAGGACACAGGTAATTAGAGTGCCTGTATTATAGTAGTATACATTCAGGACAGAGGTAATTAGAGTGCCTGTATTATAGTAGTATATATTCAGGAGACAGGTAATTAGAGTGCCTGTATTATAGTAGTATACATTCAGGAGACAGGTAATTAGAGTGCCTGTATTATAGTAGTATATATTCAGGAGACAGGTAATTAGAGTGCCTGTATTATAGTAGTATACATTCAGGACACAGGTAATTAGAGTGCCTGTATTATAGTAGTATATATTCAGGACAGAGGTAATTAGAGTGCCTGTATTATAGTAGTATATATTCAGGAGACAGGTAATTAGAGTGCCTGTATTATAGTAGTATATATTCAGGAGACAGGTAATTAGAGTGCCTGTATTATAGTAGTATATATTCAGGAGACAGGTAATTAGAGTGCCTGTATTATAGTAGTATATATTCAGGAGACGGGTAATTAGAGTGCCTGTATTATAGTAGTATATATTCAGGAGACAGGTAATTAGAGTGCCTGTATTATAGTAGTATATATTCAGGAGACAGGTAATTAGAGTGCCTGTATTATAGTAGTATACATTCAGGAGACAGGTAATTAGAGTGCCTGTATTATAGTAGTATATATTCAGGAGACAGGTAATTAGAGTGCCTGTATTATAGTAGTATACATTCAGGAGACAGGTAATTAGAGTGCCTGTATTAGAGTAGTATACATTCAGGAGACAGGTAATTAGAGTGCCTGTATTATAGTAGTATATATTCAGGACACAGGTAATTAGAGTGCCTGTATTATAGTAGTATATATTCAGGAGACAGGTAATTAGAGTGCCTGTATTAGAGTAGTATATATTCAGGACACAGGTAATTAGAGTGCCTGTATTATAGTAGTATATATTCAGGAGACAGGTAATTAGAGTGCCTGTATTATAGTAGTATACATTCAGGACACAGGTAATTAGAGTGCCTGTATTATAGTAGTATATATTCAGGAGACGGGTAATTAGAGTGCCTGTATTATAGTAGTATATATTCAGGAGACAGGTAATTAGAGTGCCTGTATTATAGTAGTATATATTCAGGACACAGGTAATTAGAGTGCCTGTATTATAGTAGTATACATTCAGGAGACAGGTAATTAGAGTGCCTGTATTATAGTAGTATATATTCAGGAGACAGGTAATTAGAGTGCCTGTATTATAGTAGTATATATTCAGGACACAGGTAATTAGAGTGCCTGTATTATAGTAGTATATTCAGGAGACAGGTAATTAGAGTGCCTGTATTATAGTAGTATACATTCAGGACACAGGTAATTAGAGTGCCTGTATTATAGTAGTATATATTCAGGACACAGGTAATTAGAGTGCCTGTATTATAGTAGTATATATTCAGGAGACAGGTAATTAGAGTGCCTGTATTATAGTAGTATATATTCAGGAGACAGGTAATTAGAGTGCCTGTATTATAGTAGTATACATTCAGGACACAGGTAATTAGAGTGCCTGTATTATAGTAGTATATATTCAGGAGACAGGTAATTAGAGTGCCTGTATTATAGTAGTATACATTCAGGACAGAGGTAATTAGAGTGCCTGTATTATAGTAGTATATATTCAGGACACAGGTAATTAGAGTGTCTGTATTATAGTAGTATACATTCAGGAGACAGGTAATTAGAGTGCCTGTATTATAGTAGTATATATTCAGGACACAGGTAATTAGAGTGCCTGTATTATAGTAGTATATATTCAGGAGACAGGTAATTAGAGTGCCTGTATTATAGTAGTATACATTCAGGACACAGGTAATTAGAGTGCCTGTATTATAGTAGTATATATTCAGGAGACAGGTAATTAGAGTGCCTGTATTATAGTAGTTATACATTCAGGACACAGGTAATTAGAGTGCCTGTATTAGAGTAGTATACATTCAGAAGACAGGTAATTAGAGTGCCTCTATTATAGTAGTATACATTCAGGACAGAGGTAATTAGAGTGCCTGTATTATAGTTGTATACATTCAGGACAGAGGTAATTAGAGTGCCTGTATTATAGTAGTATATATTCAGGAGACAGGTAATTAGAGTGCCTGTATTATAGTTGTATACATTCAGGACACAGGTAATTAGAGTGCCTGTATTAGAGTAGTATACATTCAGGACACAGGTAATTAGAGTGCCTGTATTAGAGTAGTATACATTCAGGAGACAGGTAATTAGAGTGCCTGTATTATAGTAGTATACATTCAGGACACAGGTAATTAGAGTGCCTGTATTAGAGTAGTATATATTCAGGAGACAGGTAATTCGAGTGCCTGTATTAGAGTAGTATACATTCAGGAGACGGGTAATTAGAGTGCCTGTATTATAGTAGTATATATTCAGGAGACAGGTAATTAGAGTGCCTGTATTATAGTAGTATATATTCAGGAGACAGGTAATTAGAGTGCCTGTATTATAGTAGTATACATTCAGGACACAGGTAATTAGAGTGCCTGTATTATAGTAGTATATATTCAGGAGACAGGTAATTAGAGTGCCTGTATTATAGTAGTATACATTCGGGAGACGGGTAATTAGAGTGCCTGTATTATAGTTGTATACATTCAGAAGACAGGTAATTAGAGTGCCTGTATTATAGTTGTATACATTCAGGACACAGGTAATTAGAGTGCCTGTATTATAGTAGTATATATTCAGGAGACAGGTAATTAGAGTGCCTGTATTATAGTAGTATATATTCAGGAGACAGGTAATTAGAGTGCCTGTATTATAGTAGTATACATTCAGGAGACAGGTAATTAGAGTGCCTGTATTATAGTAGTATATATTCAGGAGACAGGTAATTAGAGTGCCTGTATTATAGTAGTATATATTCAGGACACAGGTAATTAGAGTGCCTGTATTATAGTAGTATATATTCAGGAGACAGGTAATTAGAGTGCCTGTATTATAGTAGTATACATTCAGGAGACAGGTAATTAGAGTGCCTGTATTATAGTAGTATATATTCAGGAGACAGGTAATTAGAGTGCCTGTATTATAGTAGTATATATTCAGGAGACAGGTAATTAGAGTGCCTGTATTATAGTAGTATATATTCAGGACACAGGTAATTAGAGTGCCTGTATTATAGTTGTATACATTCAGGAGACAGGTAATTAGAGTGCCTGTATTATAGTAGTATATATTCAGGAGACAGGTAATTAGAGTGCCTGTATTATAGTAGTATACATTCGGGAGACAGGTAATTAGAGTGCCTGTATTATAGTAGTATATATTCAGGAGACAGGTAATTAGAGTGCCTGTATTATAGTAGTATACATTCAGGAGACAGGTAATTAGAGGGCCTGTATTATAGTAGTATATATTCAGGAGACAGGTAATTAGAGTGCCTGTATTATAGTAGTATACATTCAGGAGACAGGTAATTAGAGTGCCTGTATTATAGTTGTATACATTCAGGACACAGGTAATTAGAGTGCCTGTATTATAGTTGTATACATTCAGGAGACAGGTAATTAGAGTGTCTGTATTAGAGTAGTATACATTCAGGAGACAGGTAATTAGAGTGCCTGTATTAGAGTAGTATACATTCAGGACACAGGTAATTAGAGTGTCTGTATTACATTCAGGACACAGGTAATTAGAGTGCCTGTATTATAGTAGTAGTATACATTCAGGACACAGGTAATTAGAGTGCCTGTATTATTAGAGTAGTATACATTCAGGACACAGGTAATTAGAGTGTCTGTATTACATTCAGGACACAGAGTGCCTATAGAGTGCTTGTAGAGAGCCATGCATAAGCAGAGGAGTGGATCTGGGGATGACGTCCACCCCACATTATTTTATTTTTTATAAAACATTTGCACCCCCTTCCCCCACAGATGTGGCTCCCTCATTTCCTCTGCCTATGTATTGACTTTTATGGGTCAACCCACCGACTCCCACACTACTTGTTTAGATAATAACAGTTGGCTATGGAAGTGCTACACTCAATCAAGTTAGCCACCACTTTAGAATCATGCATAAAAATAAATAAATAAATAAATAAAAATAAGTTGCAAGAATCAACACCCAACATACTCTTAGTGTAGGATTTCTCGACAATCAATTCACTTGACGTTTCAGCTAGATGCTCTATCCTTCAGCAGGAATGATGGTGAAGGCTAGAGCATCTAGCTTCATCAGGAATGATGGTGAAGGCTAGAGCATCTAGCTTCATCAGAAATGATGGTGAAGGCTAGAGCATCTATCTTCATCAGGAATGATGGTGAAGGCTAGAGCATCTAGCTTCATCAGGAATGATGGTGAAGGGTAGAGCATCTAGCTTCATCAGGAATGATGGTGAAGGCTAGAGCATCTAGCTTTATCAGGAATGATGGTGGCTAGAGCATCTAGCTTCATCAGGAATGATGGTGAAGATAGAGCATCTAGCTTCATCAGGAATGATGGTGAAGGCTAGAGCATCTAGTTTCATCAGGAATGATGGTGAAGATAGAGCATATAGCTTCATCAGGAATGATGGTGAAGGCTAGAACATCTAGTTTTATCAGGAATGATGGTGAAGATAGAGCATCTAGCTTCATCAGGAATAATGGTGAAGGCTAGAGCATCTAGCTTCATCAGAAATGATGGTGAAGGCTAGAGCATCTAGCTTCATCAGGAATGATGGTGAAGATAGAGCATCTAGCTTCATCAGGAATGATGGTGAAGGCTAGAGCATCTAGCTTCATCAGAAATGATGGTGAAGGCTAGAGCATCTATCTTCATCAGGAATGATGGTGAAGGCTAGAGCATCTAGCTTCATCAGGAATGATGGTGAAGGGTAGAGCATCTAGCTTCATCAGGAATGATGGTGAAGGCTAGAGCATCTAGCTTTATCAGGAATGATGGTGGCTAGAGCATCTAGCTTCATCAGGAATGATGGTGAAGATAGAGCATCTAGCTTCATCAGGAATGATGGTGAAGGCTAGAGCATCTAGCTTCATCAGGAATGATGGTGAAGGCTAGAGCATCTAGCTTCATCAGGAATGATGGTGAAGATAGAGCATATAGCTTCATCAGGAATGATGGTGAAGGCTAGAGCATCTATCTTCATCAGGAATGATGGTGAAGGTTAGAGCATCTAGCTTCATCAGGAATGATGGTGAAGGGTAGAGCATCTAGCTTCATCAGGAATGATGGTGAAGGCTAGAGCATCTAGCTTCATCAGGAATGATGGTGGCTAGAGCATCTAGATCAGGAATGATGGTGAAGATAGAGCATCTAGCTTCATCAGGAATGATGGTGAAGGCTAGCTTCATCAGGAATGATGGTGAAGATAGAGCATCTAGCTTCATCAGGAATGATGGTGAAGGGTAGAGCATCTAGCTTCATCAGGAATGATGGTGAAGGCTAGAGCATCTAGCTTCATCAGGAATGATGGTGAAGGGTAGAGCATCTAGCTTCATCTGGAATGATGGTGAAGGCTAGAGCATCTAGCTTCATCAGGAATGATGGTGAAGGGTAGAGCATCTAGCTTCATCAGGAATGAAGGTGAAGGCTAGAGCATCTAGCTTCACCAGGAATATGGTGAAGGCTAGAGCATCTAGCTTCATCAGGAATGATGGTGAAGGCTAGAGCATCTAGCTTCATCAGGAATGATGGTGAAGGGTAGAGCATCTAGCTTCATCAGGAATGATGGTGAAGGCTAGAGCATCTAGCTTCATCAGGAATGATGGTGAAGGGTAGAGCATCTAGCTTCATCAGGAATGAAGGTGAAGGCTAGAGCATCTAGCTTCATCAGGAATATGGTGAAGGCTAGAGCATCTAGCTTCATCAGGAATGATGGTGAAGGCTAGAGCATCTAGCTTCATCAGGAATATGGTGAAGGCTAGCCGAAACATCAAGTGATTAAATTGATTATTGAGAGGGTCAAGAATCAAACAGTCTTAAGAACTTTCCATAGAGTACAGAGCCTATACTAACTAGATGTATTTGCCATCTGGGTTCCATGGTTGAAGGATAAGAGCTTCTTGGAAGTCTTTACGGCACTTCTGGAAGAATGGGTGTCCTAATAGTTGATCTACTCTGTTCAATCATCTGTACACAAATGGTGCCCTGTAGATGCTACCCAGGTTTATAACCAATGATCCCCCCCCTCCCCAAATGCCAGTGAGATAACATCAGATATCTAGGTTTATAACAGTGATGAGAGCTCAACACTGACGATCCAGATAGATGAAGCGCACTACAACACCTCCTTAGCTTTCCTTTTTGGCAAGTTCCCCTTCCACCCATCAACCAACCAGTGTCAACAGGAATGTCAACAGGAAACTAAGACATTGTTGACCATGTATGCACTATTGGAATGCCGACATGGAATGCTCAACACTTGATTAAATTTCCATCCTCGTGATATATTTCACATTGAAAATCTATTCTTTCTCTCTGCAGATGAATAGACAATAGCTGTGTACCCACTTCAAATTTACATCGCATCTGTGCTTGCACAACCTCTATATGATAAGATGGAAAATTGTACAAAAGGGGTGGTTCAAAGGTCATTTGAGTCTCAAGTGTGGCACATGGAGTGTCATGTTGCTGGTAATAGCTAGAGTTGAGTGTGGCACATGGAGTGTCATGTTGCTGGTAATAGCTAGAGTTAAGTGTGGCACATGGAGTGTCATGTTGCTGGTAATAGCTAGAGTTATGTGTGGCACATGGAGTGTCATGTTGCTGGTAATAGCTAGAGTTGAGTGTGGCACATGGAGTGTCATGTTGCTGGTAATAGCTAGAGTTGAGTGTGGCACATGGAGTGTCATGTTGCTGGTAATAGCTAGAGTTGAGTGTGGCACATGGAGTGTCATGTTGCTGGTAATAGCTAGAGTTAAGTGTGGCACATGGAGTGTCATGTTGCTGGTAATAGCTAGTCACATGGAGTGTCATGTTGCTGGTAATAGTTAGAGTTGAGTGTGGCACATGGAGTGTCATGTTGCTGGTAATAGCTAGAGTTGAGTGTGGCACATGGAGTGTCATGTTGCTGGTAATAGCTAGAGTTGAGTGTGGCACATGGAGTGTCATGTTGCTGGTAATTATAGCTAGAGTTGAGTGTGGCACATGGAGTATCATGTTGCTGGTAATAGCTAGAGTTATGTGTGGCACATGGAGTGTCATGTTGCTGGTAATAGCTAGAGTTGAGTGTGGCACATGGAGTGTCATGTTGCTGGTAATAGCTAGAGTTAAGTGTGGCACATGGAGTGTCATGTTGCTGGTAATAGCTAGAGTTGAGTGTGGCACATGGAGTGTCATGTTGCTGGTAATAGCTAGAGTTAAGTGTGGCACATGGAGTGTCATGTTGCTGGTAATAGCTAGAGTTGAGTGTGGCACATGGAGTGTCATGTTGCTGGTAATAGCTGGAGTTAAGTGTGGCACATGGAGTGTCATGTTGCTGGTAATAGCTAGAGTTGAGTGTGGCACATGGAGTGTCATGTTGCTGGTAATAGCTAGAGTTAAGTGTGGCACATGGAGTGTCATGTTGCTGGTAATAGCTAGAGTTAAGTGTGGCACATGGAGTGTCATGTTGCTGGTAATAGCTAGAGTTGAGTGTGGCACATGGAGTGTCATGTTGCTGGTAATAGCTAGAGTTAAGTGTGGCACATGGAGTGTCATGTTGCTGGTAATAGCTGGAGTTAAGTGTGGCACATGGAGTGTCATGTTGCTGGTAATAGCTAGAGTTGAGTGTGGCACATGGAGTGTCATGTTGCTGGTAATAGCTAGAGTTAAGTGTGGCACATGGAGTGTCATGTTGCTGGTAATAGCTAGAGTTAAGTGTGGCACATGGAGTGTCATGTTGCTGGAGTTGATGAGTGTGGCACATGGAGTGTCATGTTGCTGGTAATAGCTAGAGTTGAGTGTGGCACATGGAGTGTCATGCAGCTGGTAATAGCTGGAGTGATTAATTTTTATACAGATTGTTGAACATCGTAAAAGAAGGCCACAGACACATTTTAAGAAAAGAAAGTTTTAATTTCCCCCCGATTTTTACAGTGGAGGTTTGCTAGCATTAGACTCCTTTGAGGTGTATAGTTTCATAGCTCATTCCACTAGCTGTTGGAGTCAGTCTGATGACAAACTGATGGTCAGTGGCAAAGATAGCAACCACATATATCTGTCCAAAAGTGTCGAGCACCCCCCTAATACTCTACCACTTTACACACCACTCCCTCTCCATATACTGAATGTGCCACAATATAGCAAGCAAAATATTAGCCTCACCCAATGTACGGATTGCAACACTTGTAAAAGAGTTGGTCTCCATTGGTCTCAACACAGCAATACTTCTCTGTGTTGGGTCCCTCTGGACGTCCACATATATCCTGGAGGTTAGAGCAAAAGCTCGTTTCTACGATCGTCTGTGACAAAACTATACAAGAAGAAAACGTAAGGGACAGGACAATCCCCCCCCCCCTCCTCCTCAGTAGCAAGAGACCACGAGGCAAAAAATGAATGAAAAACCAACAAAGATTTGTTGCTTCTCCAGACATAATCCTTGCACTCCACCATCACAGAGTGACAGATCATGACGATCATAAATACTGTGCAAATAAGGAATGGATTAAAGGCTTCAGCTACGTTAGGCCAGGGAAGTAGCTGAGGCTAGGGCAATGGCTCAACCCAACAGTGCTCCTGTTATCTGATAATGAATTCCTGCACTATGAGGAACCAGCCAAAAACAACCCACACAAAAAACATAAACTGAAGTGTGTGCAGGAAGTGTATTTTCACTGCTTAGCTCTATTAATGCAACGGCAAAAACATTACAGCCGTCTCTAATTACTTTCACTGCAAATTATAATGACAGTACAGTAGCTACATCTTATAAAACCGTGACAGTATTGTATAACACACCTAGAACTTACCTGCTTGTACAGAAAAAAGCAGCAACACACTTTGGCTGACCAAAATGCCCTGAAGGACTCCTCGATTATTACCGCACATGTCTGACAGTTGACGTTCCTCCCACCAAGTGTGTTTACGCTCCTGCAGTTTTGTGTGCGGTCGACATAACCAGTTATTGTGACGTTGGCGCCACACCTACGTGTTTTTTTAAAACTAGGGTAAAGGGTCGTGCTTCTTACTGCCTTTCGTTTGGAACCATGTAAGTTATGTTCTATGAAAAGATGACTCTCACTGTCATTACTCGTCATTACTCTAACAGGGCTGGGACTAAAGTTTCTTTCAAAATAACTCTGACCTCTGATCCCAAGCTTCCATTCAAAGTGTCAGTGTACTTATTGTCATGTCTGAGACTTTTAAGTAAAGTAATTGTTCCTACAGGCTTTGCGTGCCTGAAAACACTCCTTTCACAGCAGTGCTCAAGTTTGCAGCTGAAGAGGTAAATACAAACTCCTCCCTTGAACCTGTTCCTCACTTATTTGTAGAAATTTCAGCCAGTACAACTACTTCAACTCAGTTGAATATCAACTTGAGCTCGCATTCGGTTATTATTTCTCCCTACACATACACACACACCAACAATCAAGTTCAAAGTTCCACCAGCTACCAGTGCCATCATCACTAATGGTAAGGCAAGAGTTGAGAATTACTTGGTGCTACAGGGTTTTCATTGAGGTCCTTATGTGGGGAGGGGTGGAAGTATTCCAACACTAATGTTCCAAGGAAGTGGAGGAGTACTGTATAGAAGGATATTTTTGAGGGATTATTATTATTTTTTTTTTAATGGGTGATGTGGTGTGTGTTGTGGTGTGTAGTGAGTTGCATCTTAAAATTGTACGGAAAAAGTATTCTATGCGAAAAAGGATGTCAAGGGAAGGGGTACCATCAAGTAGGTTGTAACTTGACGGTGGGGACTAGTATAAAAAGCTAGTGGAGTCGACAGAGAAATGAGTGTATGGAGGTTGTGTAGAACATGAGGCAGAGTAGGTGGTTGTGGAGGTGGGGAAAGGCGAATCTGAAAAGAAGGTCGCTGACAGGCAGTTTGGTCAGCATAAGGAGGCTTCAGCGAGAGATTTGCTAACCTAAGGAAAGCTACTAGAGTGGAAGCAGGTAGCTGGCAGTCACTTTAGGAGTCGAGTGGTGGTAGAGAGTCGGGAGGGTGTACAAGGGATAGGTATGGAGAGGAGAGAGGAAAAAGGATGCTAGGTACACAAACGTTACCTTAAAAGTCTTGAAGAGAGATATTTTGGGACAGCTTGCTCCAAGGGAGAGCAAGGAGATGCTGATAGACGTTTTAGGGAAGAAGATAATGGAGAGAACTCGAAGGGATGGTGGTCAAATGAAGTAGGAGAAGCAATACACAACAGGAGAGCGGTTTATAGGAAATTGAAGCAGACGAGAATGAATGAGAAAGCTATGGGATGAGTAAAGGAAGAAAGTGCAGTTACAGGTGAGGAAAGAGGAGAAGGAGCTGTGGAAAAAGACAGTGAGGAGAACAAGTGGAACCAGCTGTAAGCTGTTTTGTCAGACCTGAGGGGAAAGTAGAAAGATTGAAGCCAACTCTGGAATGATAGAGGGAGAAGAGGAGGTTTTAGAGGAGATGTTGAGACACTGGGAGGAGGTTGGCAGAGAGTGAATGGAGTGTCAACAATACCTAGTTCGGGTGAAGGAGTGGCAATGAGATTGGCATGTGTGAACAAGTAAGATGGGGAGAACTCTTGAAGAGTCTAAAGAGGGGAAAAGCTTCAGGACCAGATGCAATACTTAACAAGGTGATGATGTATGGAAATTTTGTGAGGAGAGAGTTTTCACAGAGGCACAGGGAGGTTTCAGAAGGAAGAGCTGACTAGTGGTTTGTTTTATGGGGGTATATGTGGGAGTCGGAAGATGGCAAAGAGGTTTTCTTACCTAGCCTTTCTAGACATCAGTAAGGTTTACGACAGTGCATGGATGGAAGGCTTTTGGTAAATGATGAGGCAGGCGCGAGTGGAGGAGAAGTTTGTATGACTGTGTGAAGGCCTTGACAATGGGGTGGAAGCTAGGATAGTGTCGGACAGGTCAATCAAGGTGTGGTTTGGGATAGAGACTTAGGCAGGGATGTCCTTTGTCACCAACATTATTCTACATGTGTGTGTCTGGAATGGTGGATGAACTAGAGGGAGCTGAGCTGGGATTGAAGGTGGATGGTACATGGTGTAGTGCTTTGCTCTATGCTGATGATATTGTGTTTTTGGCAGACACAGGAGTGGAGTTGCAAGAGATGTTGGATATGGTGCAGAAGTGTATGCAGCACGGTGGAAGTTGAAGTTTTAATGGTCAAGTTAATGGTCATTAGGAAAGGGAAGAGTTTGACGTGGAATATTGATGGAGAGGAGCTGGAAGCATTTAGATACTTGGGGGCATGGTTTAATGAGAAACTGAGAGGGAATGTACACTTTGAGGAAATGAAGGCTAAAGCAGAAGAAGGGACTGATTAGGAAAAATGGAAGTGGAAAGAGGTAGGACGGTGTGGGAACTGTTGGCTAGGCCAAGCCTGGAACATGCTGCTGAAGTGTGGCTGACAGGAGGACAGACTGCTTGTAGGAAATTAGAGTTGTGAGTGTATTAGGGACTTGGTAGGAGTGACAGTGCTGGGTGACTTGGGGTGGAGGAAGTTGGCAGAAAGGAGGGGAGACTAGCAAAGATGCAGGAGTGTAGACTGGTGAAGGTTGTGGCAAACAAGCTAAGAATGGATGGAGGGATAGGTTGGTGGGAAGAATATGTACTGCTGAGGAGGAAATATGACCTGGATGATGAGTTAGGGGCAATGGGGCAATGGAAGGTGAAGAAAAAATGTGTGTGATTGGGAGGAGGATGTCGAAAGTAAGAGTAGCACGAAGTGGTATAGGTTGGCAAAAGGTGATGGAGCAGAAAGGTATGCAAGGTCATTGCAGAGATGTAAAGGAATGAGGTTGATGTTCAGGTTGAGGACAGGGTCAGCAGTTCTGCTGCAGGACAAGAGGAGGTGTAGGCTGTGTTGTGATGACAAGTGCGTGCTGTGTGACAGGTGAAGTGGAAGACTCGGCACATTTCCTAATAGGCTCTGATGAATTTGGAAGGGAACAGAAAGTATTAATGAATGAGCTGGTGGAGTTGAGGGAGCTGAAGGAGTTTGAGAGGGTGGGTACCGAGGGGAAGGAGGTGGAGGGTGTGGCAATCAGGTGATGGAAGTGTGTGGGTGCATTTTGTGTTGTATAGTGAAGTGTTAACAGGGGAGGAAGGGACTGATATTTGGCCTCCCCTTGCTCCACCACAATCAAGTAGTACAACCCAACAAACAGTAACGTAATAAACTCACAACAAACTTTAACAAAATTACAATGACCTCGATAATCGAACTTGAAATTTACTCTCGCGTTGTTTCGACTAGATGCCCTAGCCTTCACATTTATCATGTGTATAACACAGAGTTTATTACAGCACAAGTCATCTTAACCGTATTTATTGTTGTACTGTACTGGGGTGGATGGCCCCAAGGGACTCAGCATTTTAAATATTCATGCTTCTATCAGTTGGATTATCAACGAATAGATGCGAGGAAGAGCAGCAGAGCATGACAAGGCTTCCACAATCTATGAATATTTCCCTTGCAAATTCCTCCAATTTGTGAATATATACCTAACCTCGAAAATATCCCTCTATATGCATGCAAGTGCCCCCAGGTCATGGCTATGCATAATTCACCATCCTGTATAATATACACAATACATTGTACACTGTATATCAGAGTTCGCAGGTTTTACCCAGGGCTTGGGTGTAACCCGGATTTAACCCGGGTTGGGTTAAATACCTTTTACCCAGGTTTTACCCAGGTTTTACTCAAACATGGATACAACCCAGGATAAAATAATAGACGCAATAGATTTATTATAAACTGTAAAGATATTATAAGAAATTAACTCTGTAATCAGGAAGTAAGACATTCAATAAATGGCATCTGTAAAGAACTAGACAAAAACAGGAGCAGTGTTTCACTCAGCATTTATTTACCAAGTGAAGGTTGTCTACTAGAGTATATATTTTATTTATTTAAATATTTATTTCATGGGATTAAAGTCCAATTGATATGCAAGTTAAACACATTTAATAACCAATCTCCTGAGGTCCTCGCAGGAGCCTGTGGCAGAAGACGAGTTTCTGGGCTTTCTCATTTTTGTAATTGCACTAAACTGTAAGCAGTGAATGATGACCTGTGGTATTTGCTTGCCTTTTAAATAGCCCTGGTGTCCACCACCACCCAGACACTTGTGGCTCTGGGACAGGACTGTGACAGGCTACAAATAAGTGTTGTATATCACTGGGTAAAACCCGGGTAGGTAAAATAGGGGTAAAATCTGGGCAGAACACAGGTTTACCCACTGGGTTGGGTTAAATAGGTTTTACCCACTGGGTTGGGTTAAATAGGTTTTACCCGGGTAAAATGCAAACACTGCTGTATATGCATGTACAAATATACCAGTGCTGTGTATATACACAATACATTGTACACTGTATATGCATGTATAAATATACCAGCGCTGTGTATATACACAATACATTGTACACTGTATATGCATGTATAAATATACCAGTGCTGTGTATATACATAATACATTGTACACTATATATGCATGTATAAATATACCAGTGCTGTGTATATACACAATACATTGTACACTGTATATGTCATGTATAAATATACCAGTGCTGTGTATATACACAATACATTGTACACTGTATATGCATGTATAAATATACCAGCGCTGTGTATATACACAATACATTGTACACTGTATATGCATGTATAAATATACCAGTGCTGTGTATATACATAATACATTGTACACTATATATGCATGTATAAATATACCAGTGCTGTGTATATACACAATACATTGTACACTGTATATGTCATGTATAAATATACCAGTGCTGTGTGTATACACAATACATTGTACACTGTATATGCATGTATAAATATACCAGTGCTGTGTATATACACAATACATTGTACACTGTATATGCATGTATAAATATACCAGCGCTGTGTATATACACAATACATTGTACACTGTATATGCATGTATAAATATAACAGTGCATGTTTTCTATACACAGATGGCATAGGACTGAATCCAGCTCAAACAGCAGGTAAGGAGTACATATGGCCATCGGAGAGTACATATGGTGCTGTCCATCAGAGCACATAGAAGCTAGCATCTAGGTTTATTTGTGTGTTTGAGTGTACATATGCGACATGCCACAGGAAAACCAAGTTACATATCCATGAATAGCGAAGGATTTTCATGTTCAGGGAGAATACCAAACCAGTGTGACTCGGATCTGATTCTTCTTCCTTTAACATCAAGGAGCTTCATACATGGCAAATATGTTGGATCGTGTTAACAGCTGAATTGCTCAGTTTGAAGACACATGGCATGATTTTTAGCCATGTGTCAGGCATGACCAATAAACGTGCAGCAGATTTATGCCAGCATGCCAGCCTGTGAATATAAGCGTGAGAGTAAATCCTGTGTCCTCTCAGTGGTAGGAGGAATTACTTGTCATTCGCACACGTACTGAATAAGAAAAGAAGCATAATGGTCAACGTTGCACTTGAGAAACAGCAGTAGTATGTCAAATTTATTTACAGTGACACTGTCGGGAAACATATGAAAACGAAAATTGTGTTCAGCTCTATAATTTGCAGACCTAATTTGCAGACCTAATCAAATTAGGATTGTGTCCAGCATATAATATGTAACTGACACTAGTCGCTGCCTAATGGTGAAGGAGAAAAAGGGCAAGATTTACTGCAACCCTTCTGCATATGTTTGAGTTTGGCAGTTGAAAGAGAACCGTTATTCCTCCACTACGTACATCAAAATTGCACAGATGACGATGAGCCAAGTTTGCTCCCTCCGGCTACTTGTTAATCTTGTGCAGACAACCCATTTCCAGCTGCTTGCTCGCTAAAACTCTTGCTCACAAGATTTCCAGTCCCACTTCTACTTTTGCTATCTGTTCTTCTATTAAACCTGACAAAGTCCCTGCATGGTGTTGACCATACGCTGTGCATGTAGTACCCCTTGTTTTAGGAGTCCAGAAGTAAGTTGTAGCTAATTTGCTATGCTTGGGAATCGTAGGATGATTCCTTCTCAACATTGTCCTCCCTAGATAAAGCCGCTGTCCAACACAATGATTGATATCCGAATCTCTCCAGGTAATGTAGATGGCATTTTCTCAGTCAGTTATCATGCGCCTTGGCTGGGCATCACTACAAAACCAAATAGCTGACTTTTTCTTTTGTCACAATTGTTGGCTTGGCTGTTGATTGATCCTTGTGAAGGTAATCTGTTAGGCAGTCAAAGCTATTGTTGGGAAACAATTGTGTGGTGTGAACATGTCTTAATTAAGCAGCTATTAAATTTGTGAGTGGCCCACCAAAGTTGGACACTTGAGGGCATTCTCAACAACACTTAAAGCATTTCTTCAGTTGTGTCCACACTATATACAACACAGCAAATTGGCCACGAGATATAGGCCTACTTAATATCAAATTGCGTTTTGTTTGGATGGATCATAGCTTAATCATAGATTATTCAAGATTTACGATGCCCACTAGTTCCCCCGAGGATGAGAAGAGCAGAGCGCCTTGTGCTTCACCTTGGCTTGGAGCCTCCCCACCCAAAGAGTTAGTGTGGTCCCACAGAAATGGTTGGAACGACCAACTCGCTTTCTGTGTGGACAGGCCTTGATCCAACTTCCTCACCATTGTTTCTTTATTCATATATACTCCTTGGTAAAGGGTCTTCTTAAGAAATCAGGTATATATGTATATTATGTATCTTGCATTCTGGAAAAAATGCAAGATAAGCACGGTTTTTAACAGCAACGGCTCTATCAGGTAAATCCAGGACAGGTCTACTAAACCTCACAGAAGATAGCACAGCCTAAACCTCTTGGTCATCCAGTCACGGTGCAAATAAATGTATGCACACAATTGGAGTTGCCCCAAGGAGAGAGAAGGGAAGAGTGGCATTACCCTGTTTTCTTGTTACAAATACCTACTAATTTATATATATAAATATAATGTGCAGTACAGCACCTCTCTATAAGGAATGTTTGCCTATAGGTGCCATCTTCCTCAAGCATGGTTCAGACCTACGCCTTATCCCTCGAGACAGAGTAGGAACACGAGACTGCTGGTCACTATAAATAAGCCAATATCATCAAGCTTTTTTAAAATAAATATGTATCGATAATTATATATATATGTATTGATATCTATATAACTATCATTACAACACTCATGATAATCCAATAATAAATTAATTTGAAGAATGATGTGAGTTTATTTTTATTTTTATATATGTATATATATATACGTAGCAGATTTCAGCTCATTTTGTGTCTGTCTTTGTCAACCTCCTCCACTGTGGGTTCCTCTTCCTCTGGCTTCCAGAACATATCCCTCAGCTTCTGGAGGAAGCCTTTTTTATGTTTGATGGAGACTGCCTGTGACTTGGATGAGAACTGTTGGGAGTTGTGTCCTTTTCTGTCTGTTTTGTCCTCACTACCTGGCAAGAAAGTCAACCATTAAATGAAATACTACTTACACAGGTATCACTATTACTGTAATCCACCTAATGGTGTTGGTTAGTTAATGTGTTTTCAATACTGATTGAGGGTGTTGACACTACTGAAACCCAGGCATAGTTAACTATTTTGAGTGAAATAGAATGTACCCTTGAACATGTACTCAAGTTTTAGCACATGTACTCAGTTTTAGCACATGTACTCAAGTTTTAGCACATGTACTCAAGTTTTAGCACATGTACTCAAGTTTTAGCACATGTACTCAAGTTTTAGCACCTAATGACAAAAAACTCTAATGCATTAGATCTTCCTCTAGCCACTGGTGCCAATTTCAGCTGTCTCGAGACAGCACATGGCAATCTGGAGATAGACTTGTTGAAAAATCAGGCAGTCGTGTTTTGAGGTACCCCCACAGTAACTTGGGTATAGTTATACCTATGAAAAATGTTTTTAATATCAAAAGATAGCATACAGAGAGACCTATCTTTATATCAAGCCCATGCCATGAAGTGTGCAGAATCTATGGAGCTATAAAGTGTTAAAACCACAAGGGTTTTTTATCGCCTACTAGTTCATAGTATCGTACCCTAAGGGTAGAGAGTCCCTCAGCAGGTGCATGCTAGTGATTGGAATCAAAGCACACACTATAAGATGTCGCCTTACACCAGGTTTTAGCTCCAGTTTTGTAAGATGTCGAGAGTGGACGGAGATAAAGCCTATCAGCACTAGCACTGTTGGGAGTACCTTACACCCCAAACCAAAGAAGACTGTCCTCTCAGAACACCATACTCTCACAAGCAAGTATTTCTAAGGGAAGGAGTCATTTACATTAATCTCATATGGAAAAGACTATCGCAATTTGAACTTATTCTGGTTGGAAAGGGAACCCCCCTAGCATGGAGAGCAGTTGCTCGTAAACAGATGTGCCAACTACAATGGAAGAACCTCTGGACAGCATTTGAGGGAAAGTTTAAGCAATTCTTGCACCAACAGAGCACAACATGTTAGAAACATTAAGCCAGTATTAACCTGATCTCTGTATGCCAGTCACTGTGCTCCCATCACACAAGGTCTCTTCCACAGCATACTGAAGAAGAGTGTCTCTCTGTCTCTCAGAAATACTCCTAAATACAGATGAAAAAATGTGTGGCCACTAGGTTACGACTAGGTTACATAATGATGGGACTAGGTTACATAATGATGGGGTCACTAGGTTACATAATGATGGGGTCACTAGGTTACATAATGATGGGGTCACTAGGTTACATAATGATGGGGCCACTAGGTTACATAATGATGGGGTCACTAGGTTACATAATGATGGGTCACTAGGTTACATAATGATGGGTCACTACGTTACATAATGATGGGGCCACTAGGTTACATAATGATGGGGTCACTAGGTTACATAATGATGGGGTCACTAGGTTACATAATGATGGGGCCACTAGGTTACATAATGATGGGGTCACTAGGTTACATAATGATGGGTCACTAGGTTACATAATGATGGGTCACTACGTTACATAATGATGGGGCCACTAGGTTACATAATGATGGGGCCACTAGGTTACATAATGATGGGGCCACTAGGTTACATAATGATGGGGCCACTAGGTTACATAATGATGGGGCCACTAGGTTACATAATGATGGGACCACTAGGTTACATAATGATGGGGCCACTAGGTTACATAATGATGGGGCCACTAGGTTACATAATGATGGGGCCACTAGGTTACATAATGATGGGGCCACTAGGTTACATAATGATGGGGCCACTAGGTTACATAATGATGGGTCACTACGTTACATAATGATGGGGCCACTAGGTTACATAATGATGGGGTCACTAGGTTACATAATGATGGGGCCACTAGGTTACATAATGATGGGGCCACTAGGTTACATAATGATGGGGCCACTAGGTTACATAATGATGGGGCCACTAGGTTACATAATGATGGGGCCACTAGGTTACATAATGATGGGGCCACTAGGTTACATAATGATGGGGCCACTAGGTTACATAATGATGGGGCCACTAGGTTACATAATGATGGGGCCACTAGGTTACATAATGATGGGGCTACTAGGTTACATAATGATGGGTCACTACGTTACATAATGATGGGGCCACTAGGTTACATAATGATGGGGCCACTAGGTTACATAATGATGGGGCCACTAGGTTACATAATGATGGGGCCACTAGGTTACATAATGATGGGGCCACTAGGTTACATAATGATGGGGCCACTAGGTTACATAATGATGGGGCCACTAGGTTACATAATGATGGGGCCACTAGGTTACATAATGATGGGGCCACTAGGTTACATAATGATGGGGCCACTAGGTTACATAATGATGGGGCCACTAGGTTACATAATGATGGGCCACTAGGTTACATAATGACGGGGCCACTAGGTTACATAATGATGGGGCCACTAGGTTACATAATGATGGGGCCACTAGGTTACATAATGATGGGGCCACTAGGTTACATAATGATGGGGCCACTAGGTTACATAATGATGGGGCCACTAGGTTACATAATGATGGGGCCACTAGGTTACATAATGATGGGGCCACTAGGTTACATAATGATGGTGCCACTAGGTTACATAATGATGGTGCCACTAGGTTACATAATGATGGGGTCACTAGGTTACATAATGATGGGGTCACTAGGTTACATAATGATGAGGTCACTAGGTTACATAATGATGAGGTCACTAGGTTACATAATGATGAGGTCAATAGGTTACATAATGATGGGACTAGGTTACATAATGGTGGGGCCACTAGGTTACATAATGATGGGGCCACTAGGTTACATAATGATGGGGCCACTAGGTTACATAATGAGGGGCCACTAGGTTACATAATGATGGGGCCACTAGGTTACATAATGATGGGGCCACTAGGTTACATAATGATGGGGCCACTAGGTTACATAATGATGGGGCCACTAGGTTACATAATGATGAGGTCACTAGGTTACATAATGATGGGGCCACTAGGTTACATAATGATGGGACTAGGTTACATAATGATGGGGCCACTAGGTTACATAATGATGTCACTAGGTTACATAATGATGGGGCCACTAGGTTACATAATGATGGGGCCACTAGGTTACATAATGATGGGGGCCACTAGGTTACATAATGATGAGGTCACTAGGTTATATAATGATGGGGCCACTAGGTTACATAATGATGAGGTCACTAGGTTACATAATGATGGGGCCACTAGGTAATCAGTGAGGAGTCCACCAGAACTTACTTGGGTATTCTAATTTTGACTTGAATGAAGTGGTGTCCATAACCCCCACTGTCTAGTCTGGGGATGCCCCTGTTTGATAGCTTAATTGTGTGATGAGACTGCACCCCCGGGGAAATCTTATGGAGGGGGAAAAGAGAGAGAGAGAAAGGGGAGAAAAACATGAAAACTTATTCATTACATGTGACATAATTGGCGAGCAGAGTGGCCCCTCCAAGGGAGGCTGAACAGGAGCTTCACATGCCATAAGCCCCATATCACTGGACCACTGTGCATGGACCACCAGTCAAAAACTAACAAGACATATCTGAGGTGTGCAGTAGCATACCTGACTATTTTCCAAAATGGCAGATCCCCCCCCAAGCACAACCCAAAGCCCCTGCCTCGGCTAAAACTCACATTGGCTCCTTCTTAGCTGATATTAGCTCCAAAAAGACTCCAATTTGCTAGAGTGAGTTTTAGCCGAGCTATGAAGTCAGAGCATCACTTTTTTTTGTATTTTTGGAGTCCACTATTTTTAAATAACATCTAGCCCATTACAAACCTATCTAGTCCATAGACACACATGTATTACAAACCTACCTAGTCCCCAGACACACATGTATTACAAACCTACCTAGTCCCCAGACACACATGTATTACAAACCTATCTAGTCCCCAGACACACATGTATTACAAACCTATCTAGTCCATAGACACACATGTATTACAAACCTATCTAGTCCCCAGACACACATGTATTACAAACCTATCTAGTCCCCAGACACACATGTATTACAAACCTATCTAGTCCCCAGACATACATGCATTACAAACCTATCTAGTCTCCAGACACACATGTATTACAAACCTATCTAGTCCCCAGACACACATGTATTACAAACCTATCTAGTCCCCAGGCACACATGTATTACAAACCTATCTAGTCCCCAGACACACATGTATTACAAGCAGTTTACCTGGTTTTGTTGAGGGTTTGTGTTAACTATTGTCACAAGAGTAAGCTTCTCAGTAAACCAACAGATTGTTAAGTTATTTGCAGCCAAGACGTGCAAGCAGCTGCTGAATCAGTTCAGCTAAGCCACACAAGCGTGTTTATTAAGTTGACGATATTTTACCAATTTATGGGTGCTCGACTGAATCGAGAAACAGATTCGTCACTGCAATGCATTGGTTGACCTTTGTACAAGATTATGTACGGCAAAAATAGATAAATGCAAGATCCTCGGAGACAAATCTCACAGTTTTTAAAGTTTTTTTGGTGGGGTTGCTAGTTAGTGGAGGATTCAAGGCAAGTTTGGAGGGTTTTGGGAGCTAAGATTAGTCACAACTACCGTTTAGGTGCTAAAAAACTACCTGAGCAGATTGCGTGGTGTAGGCCGTCGTCCTCGATGGGCTGAGGGGAGGCGCAGTGGATTGCCTCATTGGCTGAGTCCTGGCTTCCTGGGCAGGCAGGGCTGGGTGCTGGGATGTCATCTGGGAGGTGGAGTCGTGGTGGTGTTCGGGTCCCGGATGGGTGGCGTGAGAGGGCATCGCTGGTGTGATTCCTTACGCCAGGGATGTACACCATTTATAGCTAAGACATGAGCTTTGTTATATTTGTGGCGTCCACCATTTTGGAATAGGAGTCAAACCAATAGAGGGAGTGCTAGCATACTCCGTGAGACGAACAGGGTGCACCCATCCTGAATATTAATGGGAACTTAACATCCTGCCTGCTTCAACCCAATATTCGAGTGATGAAGGAATGCATTATTATTGTTTTGTTTGATAATTCTTGAGCAACCCCCCTTGAGCCTTTAGGCCAACAGTGTGTGCAACCTCAAGTGTTTTTGGTATTGCAACCTTCTGTGGTAAAGCAAAATACCAACCAATTTCTGAGCTTCCTGCAGAGGACCATGCTCACACCCACCAATGCTCCTCATTCATCCTGGTATACCATTAAATTTGGAAGAGCATTAAAAATATTATTGACCTTGTATTTTCGTTGAATATGAGGTCCACAATTTTAGTTTTTATTATTACTTATTATTACTATTATCACCACCATCACAAATAATTATATTTCTATATATTTCTATGTTATTACAGATTTCTCAGCCTAGTACACCAGCCACAAAGAGTCGAAGGGATAATTTTTTATCTGCACATGCGTATAACCCTGACACACTAATGGATGGACGGACAAGCTAGTATATATGACCACCAGTTCACTTCTTCTAACCAAGCCACCTTTCATCACCAGATCATGTGCCTTTTTTTTGGCGAGAGTGTGAAAAATTATAACCAAGATTTCCAGGTTTATGGCATCTGAAGCATCTGGGCACACAACACGCTAGAGACAGACCTTGAGAAGGATGGGGCCCTTCAGTCCAAGTGTCTTCACTTCTCCTCCAAGCACAGCTTGAGTGAAGCTGATCGTCACATTGGAGTGAATGTTGAACCCATCACGCTCAAATGCGTCACTCTTAGCAACCTAACACATAACAAGTTATAGCACGTTAAATACATTCACCATACTCATGACATAATTATATGTTTACACCTACTCACTTAATACATGACATTTATACCATGTTACTCTTACTCATCATATGACATAGTTATACCATGTTACACTAACTCACTTAACACATGTTACACTAATTCACTTAACATACGTTGTTAGAACTGATTTAGAACTGATATTTCAGCTAGCATGCTTTTCTGAGGAACAAAGCATGTGAATTGAAAACCTGGCCCTGTAATCACTTGCTAATTTGATAGAAAGTGAAGGGCAGCCATTTACAAAAGCATACTTTCAGAGAGGGAAAATAACAATTAGCAAGGGAAGCAAGCCATCGACCAAGATGGATCTGTCCTCAATATGAAAAGGTTCTGTCCTGAATATGGACTGGCTTGTATATGCATGTGCAAATTGCATGAGAAATAGGCAAGACAATGAGCCAGGGAGAGATAAGTGCTGATGATAGGGACCATAAATAGACAGCACAATGAGCAAGAATAGACAGTGGAGAGATAAGTGCTGATGATGGGGACCATAAATAGGCAAGACAATGAGCAAGAATAGACAGTGGAGAGATAAGTGCTGATGATGGGGACCATAAATAGGCAAGACAATGAGCAAGAATAGACAGTGGAGAGATAAGTGCTGATGATGGGGACCATAAATAGGCAAGACAATGAGCAAGAATAGACAGTGGAGAGATAAGTGCTGATGATGGGGACCATAAATAGGCAAGACAATGAGCAAGAATAGACAGTGGAGAGATAAGTGCTGATGATGGGGACCATAAATAGGCAAGACAATGAGCAAGAATAGACAGTGGAGAGATAAGTGCTGATGATGGGGACCATAAATAGGCAAGACAATGAGCAAGAATAGGCCAACCAAGCTGCCTCAGTGTTACCATAATAGTGGTTATATCAACACACAAGAATGCATCTTGGCAACCCTTACCAAATAGCTCGACTAGAGCTCTGCAAGGGTAATTCCACGGAAATTGTTTTCAAGTGAGGCTGCATCTAGCCCTACTCGACTAGAGAAATACCACTTTGTTTGAAATATAAGGTGTACTGTGGGCAACATCGTCATAAGACACTTTGACAACAACTTAATTTTTTTACACTAACCTCAATAATCAACTTGAACAACGTTTCGACTAGATGTTCTAGCCTTCATCAGGAATAATGAGATGCTTAACGTGGGCTTGATACATACTGGTAGCTAGCTATCCACCATGTGAAATAAACCACACCCTGGCACATGCGTCCAGCACGTGAACTGGATGTGGCAAAAATAATAGTAAAAGACACGCTGGACTTACAGCCACGACCACTCATTTTTTTTGTATTCATCATACTTTGTTAATGTTTAGTTAATTTTTGACACATCTGGTCGGTCACATGTCAGATGTGTTGCATGGTGTGGTTTCTATCGTGTGGTAGATAACCAGAGCTGCCTGTATATAACAAGCTCACGCAAGTGAAGGCTAGAGCGTGAGAGTAAAATTCAAGTTGATTGATTATTGAGGTCGTTGTAATTTTGTTATGAAAAAAAAAGGAAACAAACTGATTAACTGCCATAAGCATCTATTGGTGCAAACTCACACATTTTAATCAAGCGCACTGATATTGGATTGTTTAGCCTGCACTTACCTCGGCGACTTCTCTGTTGTATAAACTAGTCATAAAACTTTACTACCTGTTTGAGAGGGGGAAAAGGGAATTAGAAAAATGAAAGTTAAAAAAAAAAGATGTCAACTGTTGTAATGAATCTTCCTAGCCTTTAATGCTGTTTCTGGAAGCCACGCATCTTCGCTTATACACATGGAATCATTCTGAATCCCTTTGCTCTTAAGAAAGCATTTGCTCTTGGATGAATTTCTTTGCTCAAGTTTTCTATGTAGTGCTGTATAGCTTTTGTTTGCTTACCTGAATGAAGCTGAATCTTATACATGTACCAAACTTCAGCTTACTATATTCTGAACAGTTTGAAAAGTTTAGTCATGACAAAAGGGTTATACTATAAATCTAACTGCTATTAAAAAACAACCCCCCCACACAAATAAAGCCGGTGGTCAATCGGTTATCAGCTAACATGACAGAGCAACAAGGGACACAGAAAATCTTGCCATTCCAGTGCCATGTCACATCAGGACATTTTGAAATACTAACGGCAAAGTCAGTTGTGAAGTTGGACACTTGACAACTGGTTTCATAATGACTGAGGTCAGCTTCTCATCCCGACATTTTATTTGACTTGTGAGCTTGTTTTACATAATGTACATAATGTAATGAGATAACCCCTTAACTCTTAACTCCTCTCCCCAAGAAAATAAGCTTTAACCGCTTCACCGTCGTAGACTTCATATGGCAGTTGTTGCTTTTTACATGACTGTGACAAGATGACTGTGACAACATATATAAAATCGTTATGTTCAAGCTATGCACGCACTCAAGATATGTCAGGATGCCCAGTGCTCTGCTTGAGCTGTATTTAAAATATCTAACTTATAGCGCCTAGGTAACTAAGGTAATCATAAGTTAAACTCACCTGTTCAAATGTGGGGGGAAATGGTTTCTGGGCTAAATGTGGACAATGTTTTGGTGATGCAGATAACGACGATTTTGGACTCACTGAAGTTGAAAGTAGTGAGGAGGAAGGAGAAGGGATGTTTGCGTACCACAGACAACATACTAGAGACCCACAATAGCTACCCTCTATGAGTGAAATTGTGGATTCATAATCCATTTTTTCCCCAGGCCAGATATAATTGTGCTGACTTGCCTAGGGATCAAAATATGGACTGTGATGATGGTGAATAACAGGAACAAGAGCTCCCATGCTAAGTTAAAAAAGCCATGCTTATAAGCTAGCTGAATGTACTGTTTTCTCACAAGTACCAATCTGAGAAAAATAGCAATTTCCTGGGTACTAACTAGTTAAATATAGTAAAATATATATCTATGCCAAGTTGAATCATTGTTGCCTCCTTCCCTTCCTTCCCAAGCACGACAAACTCCACAAGCATGACTTTCACTCAGCTGCCTCAGCTGACCTATTTGTTTTTGTAGTGTTGTATTGGCTTATTGGCTAAATGGCTGTAAAAAAATTCCAGAAACATTTTCATTTAGAAAATATAGCAAATATTGAGTGTGCGATTAATCTTGTGTGTAACCTCCAGTAATCTATTAATATTCTGCCAAAGAAGTCGCAGAAATTAAAAGGCTTTATTCATTATTTGTGTCAAGCAATCGAGTAGCAAACTAATCAACCATGATGGTCTGGTCTTATATTCTTAACTGTGTTTACAGGTTGCAGGAGGCACACTGGACTAGATATACATGTAAAAGAGCTATGAATCTGTATCATGCAACAAGCAGTACATAATACGATTGACATTCATATTCTACAAATTATACTGAAGCCTGAATGCTCATATTATAATAGTGAATATAATATTTCATGGGTGAAGTAACTGTTGTGCACTGTTTACAATTTACAATGATGATTCTGGAAGAGAAATGTTTTCAAACACCAAGAGAGAGAGAGAGAAAAAAGAAGACTCTTTAGGCGGAAAGTGAGGGCTAGGCTACAATATCTCCTCCCATCACCTCAAATCCAAGTCAGCATACCATGATGTAGCACTCATTTTTTGCATGCTTCACTAGCTCTGCCTTGTTAGAGTCATGCGAGGCAAGTTGAGCCATCTCGCTCGACCGATGGTGACCTTCCTTGGCCTACGATTATGTTCGAATATGCCACACCTTGCCCATCCTCCAACTCTATAACATCCAGGGAGAGTTCAACTTCCAATACCAGCTTTTGTGTGCTTGTTGAGCTCTGCTAGCAACACCCTCGTCTGGACCTCTATGCTTTGGTAAGTCTCACTTGCGAGAGGGAGCTAGTGTGGAGCTAGAGCTGCTGCAACTTCACCAACCACACCCACAATATGTATAAATAAAATTTTATGAAAATGAATCTTGAACTGTAATAGTGCAACAGTATGTATCAGTAAGGCGTATCAGTAAGGCATATCAGTAAGGCATATCAGTAAGGCATATCAGTAAGGTGTATCAGTAAGGCATATCAGTAAGGAGTATCAGTAAGGCATATCAGTAAGGCGTATCAGTAAGGCATATCAGTAAGGCATAAGGCGTATCAGTAAGGCATATCAGTAAGGTGTATCAGTAAGGCATATCAGTAAGGCATATCAGTAAGGCATATCAGTAAGGCATATCAGTAAGGCGTATCAGTAAGGCATATCAGTAAGGCATATCAGTAAGGCATATCAGTAAGGCGTATCAGTAAGGCATATCAGTAAGGCATATCAGTAAGGCATATCAGTAAGGCGTATCACAGTAAGGAGTATCAGTAAGGCATATCAGTAAGGCGTATCAGTAAGGCATATCAGTAAGGCATAAGGCGTATCAGTAAGGCATATCAGTAAGGCGTATCAGTAAGGTGTATCAGTAAGGCATATCAGTAAGGCATATCAGTAAGGCATATCAGTAAGGCATATCAGTAAGGCATATCAGTAAGGCATATCAGTAAGGCATATCAGTAAGGCGTATCAGTAAGGCATATCAGTAAGGCATAAGGCATTAAGGCATATCAGCAAGGCATATCAGTAAGGTGTATCAGTAAGGCATATCAGTAAGGCGTATCAGTAAGGCATATCAGTAAGGCATATCAGTAAGGCATATCAGTAAGGCATATCAGTAAGGCATATCAGTAAGGCATATCAGTAAGGCGTATCAGTAAGGCATATCAGTAAGGCATATCAGTAAGGCGTATCAGTAAGGCATATCAGTAAGGCATATCAGTAAGGCATATCAGTAAGGCATATCAGTAAGGCATATCAGTACGGCGTATCAGTAAGGCGTATCAGTACAGCGTATCAGTAAGGCGTACCGGTTGATACACCTTCAATTTCGAAGGGATATCGGACTGATACGCTTAAGGGGGGACATCTGCACTTTTTAATTTTAATTTTTTTAACCTGTGGTTACAACTTTAGAGCTCAGTAGATTCTGCAAACTTCATGGTATGGACTTGATATATAGCTCAAAAGATAGGTCTCTCTGTGTGCTCTCTTTTGATACTAAAATATGTTTCATAGGTATAACTATAGGCAAGTTACTACACCCTAAAGCGGAGGGACTTCAAAAACCTGCACCCCAAAACCGCCGTTGGAAACCATTCTGAGATGCGAAGTGCAAAAAAATTAAAAATGGTACGAGTGGCTAGAGGAAGCTCTAGAGCATACAATGACTATATTGAGTAGGCGTGAAAAATTGATTACCTGGTCAAGCGCGTGGTTGGAAAATTGAAGGCGTTGACAAGGCGTCGCCAAATCAACGCCTTCAATTTTCCAACCGCGCGCTTGACCAGGTAATCAATTTTTCACGCCTACTCAATATAGTCATTGTATGCTCTAGAGCTTCCTCTAGCCACTCGTACCATTTTTAATTTTTTTGCACTTCGCATCTCAGAATGGTTTCCAACGGCGGTTTTGGGGTGCAGGTTTTTGAAGTCCCTCCGCTTTAGGGTCTAGTAACTTGCCTATAGTTATACCTATGAAACATATTTTAGTATCAAAAGAGAGCACACAGAGAGACCTATCTTTTGAGCTATATATCAAGTCCATACCATGAAGTTTGCAGAATCTACTGAGCTCTAAAGTTGTAACCACAGGTAAAAAAAAAATTTAAAAAAAGTGCAGATGTCCCCCCTTAAGCGTTCTGGGAAGAACTGGCCCACAGTGCTTGTCAACACCAATGCTACATCAACCATGGTTGCTAAGGACATTTGTGCACTCCTCAAACAATTCAAACAATATGGTCACAAAATGCTACGTAAATCAATTTAATTTAATTACCTTCTACGTGGAAGGGTTAAAATCTACTACACCACACTGCAAATATTCTCTACACCTTTCTCATGGCTGACCTTCAGGCGGACGTAAATTTCAGAACGGTTGTGGGGTACTCTCAGTGCCTGGCCGTCATCCACGCCAGGTGGAATCTGCACCTGGATCTTTTGTGTCTTTGTAGTGGTGCCACGCCCACTACATTGTCTGCAGGGCGTATTGATGATCTTCCCTTGCCCATGACAGTGTCGACATGTGGACCGCATGTGGAAAAGGCCGGTGTTGATAGACTCCTGCACCAGCAGCATAGACAGAGAGAATGATTAAGGAGGGAATACATGAGCAGTCTGCTGGTAAAGAATAGGAGTTTAAGAGTTTATGTAGAGATAATCAGGGTTTGTGAAATTATAGGGAGATAGACATGATATACTTGAGTAGGCGTGGGGGGGGACAAAAGCCATCCAAATCCTCCAGGCATGAGGACCCAAGAATACCAAGAATATGGAATGAAGAAGGAATAGTGATACATGGAGAGAGAGAGAGGAAGGAAATGAAAACCTTGTAAATATCTTTCTTCTCACCTCTCCACTGCCCCTGCAGTATGGACACTTCTGCTCCTTTGTGCCTGGCTCCCCACCATAACCATGACATCTACTACACACACCCTGGATCCGCACCGACACCTCCCGGGTGCACCCTTGTACTGCCTCATCAAAGCTCAAGCTCAACCGGAACTCGTTGACCTCTGTCTGGAAACCTTCACCAAACATGCCATTAAACATGCCCATATCCTTGCCAAAAAACTGGCGGAATATCTCTTCTGCCTGAGAGGCAGTAAAGGGTGAGCCCCCTCCTCCCCCACTGGCCTCGTTGGTGTACTGAGAGTGGCCAGCTGCATCGTATATTTGCCGCTTGTTCTGATCTCCGATTACCTGAGGCAGACCCAGATAAGAAGAACTTAAGTTGAAGTAGCCACATCATGCGAGTATAATTAACCTCATAAGCCTCGCCTATTTCAGTGAACATTGCGGCTGCAACAGAATCTCCCTTGTTGCGGTCTGGATGGTACTTCTTCGCCAGCTACAGGAGCATACCACCTTATCAATGTAAACACCATTACTGTCTGTCTCTCTCATATAGACACACTAACCTCATAGTAGGCACTCTTGACCTCTTTCTGGCTGGCATCACGAGGCACTCCTAGGATACTGTAGTAGTCTTCCTTCTCCAGCCAACCTGCAAGACAAAAATTAACACTAACATTGTGGTTTGGACAAGTGAAAGCTTACTCGAGTTGTGCACTCTCCTGACTCCATAGATACAGTTCACCGGTGGCGATGCAGCAAGTACTGAACTCTTGGGCACCACACTCGAGTGTGCTCTACTTGGGAGTAGCCTTCGAGTAGGTACCGTCGAATGACCCAATGACATCCTGCAGCTGACTAGGTGTACGCCACGGACACACTTCCTACCAATAAATACTTGGAAACTCCTCATGGTTTGTGGAGTTACTAACCCTAGGCTGGCAACTACCTAAACCACACACGTGTGTTGACTCTTAGCAAAACCCTTTACCTAATAATTCAAGCGCGCGGGTGGAATTTTTTTTATAAAAAAAAAAAAAAAATTTAGTATAAGAAAATATAATAATATGCTGACATACATAGTACAATGCAGTATAGAGTACAATGTCCTTTTAAGTAAGTAAGTAAGAACAATAAATAAATAAATAAATAAGCCGTCACCACCGTCACGCTGCAATGAATGATATTGTCCACAGGGCACTCGCCTCAGCCAAAGTGCCTTCTCGGCTGGAGCCTTCTGGTCTTTATCGCTCGGATGGAAATCGACCAGATGGCGTAACAGTGGTGCCGTGTGTCAGGGGCCGCCAGACATGGCCAAGCCTGGCCATAACCTGTAGCTAGAGGTAGCTTATATCTGTTAGTTCTAATTAGCTAACCATGGTTAATTACTGTTAATTGATGTGGTTCACACCTGGATTTATACAGGCTTATGTGTCTCTACCTGTCATCTGTATGTTTGACTTTGGACTGTGCATTGTATGGTGTTAGCCATATGTCACTTACTGTGTGCAGCTGGGAGTGGTTATAAAAAAACCCTGCCAGCCAAACTGTTTTAGTCTACTGTTGTTGCTTTGAGTAATAAAACTTAGTCTAACTTTATACCCTAAATTTCTCTGGGTAGACTAGGCGACTTACTCCTAGCTGTTAGGCTCTGGTGGCAGCAATACCTACCATATTGGGACTAGGCAGAAGTTGAACCCCAACACCGTGGATGAGAGGGAAGTTGCTAGTATGGGACGCGACATGCCCTGATACGTTTGCCCATTCATATGCTTCCAATGCCACCAGTAAGGCAGGGGCAGTTGCAGCTTTGGCAGAGGAGAAGAAGAAGGCCAAATATTCCCACCTGGACCCATCCCATGTCTTCAGCCCTATTGCCATCGAGACTTCTGGGGTTTTCGGTCCCATGACTCTGACACTCCTGAAAGATCTTGGCCGCCGACTAGCCCGGATTACGGGTCAGGAGAGTTCTACCACCTTCCTCATCCAGAGGCTCTCTGTTGCTGTACAACGTGGTAATGCGGCCTCAGTGTTGGGATCGGCTGATATGTCAACCGCTACTGACTTCTTCAACTAATATCATTACTTCAACTTATATAAATTAATTGTATAACTATCAATTGATTATTAATAAACCAACAAAAAAACAAAAAAACAAAAATATATATATATATATATATATATAATAATATATGTATAATAATAATAATAATAATAATAATAATAATAATAATAATAATAATAATAATAATAATAATAATATTAATAGCAAGAAGAGCAAGGTCATGGTAGTAGGGAAGAAGGAATCAGAAGTGCATTGGAGGATTGGTGAGGAGATATTGGAAGAGGTCAAAGAATTCAAGTACTTAGGAATATGGTTTGATAGGAAGCTAAGGGGTAATGTTCAGTTAGAGAAGTTGGCAAAGAAGGCAGAAGAGTGGGTTGGAAAGGTAATATGGATGAGTAGAGTGAATGGGCAGGTGGAAGTAGACAGAGGAAGAATGGTGTGGGAACTTCTAGCGAGACCCAGTATGGAGCATGCAGCCGAAGTGTGGTGGACAGGAGGACGGAATGCTCGCAAGAAGTTGGAGTCAGCACAGATGAGAGTGGGTAGGAGACTGTTGGGGGCAAGTGATACAGTAGCAGGAGTGGCAATACGGGGAGATATGGGGTGGAGGAAGCTAGAGGAGAGGAGGGAAGAGATGAAGGTTTTGTTTGGCAAGAGATTAGAGGTGTTGGAACAGAGCAGATTGGTTAAAGTTGTTGTAAATAAACTACGAGAGGATGGAGGAATTGGATGGTGGGAAGAATATGAGATCTTGAGGAGAAAGTACAAGATAAACAACGAGGATGGGTCAGTGCGCAAGTGGAAGGGGAAAGTGAAGGTGAGAAATGAGAAGGACTGGGAGGAGGAAGTAGACGGAGAAAAGTACGCTGAATTATTATAAATCGGCAAAGAATGGTGCAGGGGTGGAGAGGTATGTGAGGTCCATGCATGGTCAGGAAGGTGTGCGGCTGCAATTTAGACTGAGGACTGCATCAGCTGGGTTGTTAGAGGATAAGAAGAGATGTGGGATAGTTAGGGATGAGAGGTGTATAATGTGTGATAGTGGAGCAGGGGAGGATGTGGAACATTTTTTGGTGACATGCGGGGAATTTGAGAGGGATCGGCTGGTTCTGATAGATGAGGTACGCAGAATTGCAGGGGCAAGACAGTGGCTGGATGAATTAAGAAGAGTGAGTAAGGATGGAAAGGTGGCATTGCTTTTGGGGAAAGATGTGGAGGGAGTAAGTGATGCAGTGATGGAGGAGGTGGGTGAGTGTGTTATGTATTGGGTAGGGAAGTGGTGGTAGAGGAGAAAGGAATTGTTGTATGGTCAGCTGAGGAATGATCTTTGGTCCACTCCTGTCCCCCCCTTCCTGAGCAGCGGGACACTCGTAACTTAATATTGTGGATAATTTTATTCTGTTGACTTCTTTTTAAAATATAGATTGTTATTAGGTTAGTTACTAAATAGTTTCACACTGTGCTGTATTATATATGTGATGGCCTTAACAGGCTCAGCAATAGCAACATTAAATCATCATCATCATAATAATAATAATAATAATAATAATAATAATAATAATAATAATAATAATAATAATAATAATAATAATAATAATAATAATAATAATAATAATAATAATAATAATAATAAATAAATAATCTAAAGAGTTCCATCAACCTCAGCCCCAACTGGAGGGTTGCGGCTAAGCCAGAGCGTAGCATTTCCTCTCCAGAGGCTGACCGACAACCGTTGGAAAATATGCCGAATTGCATCCACTCTGTGCTTGGTGACGACCGATGTCCGAGATGGTTCGGACAGCCTCCTCACTCCAACCCCAACGCCTAATGATCGTTGCATGCTCCAGGGCTTCCTCTAGCCACTCGCACTTAGCAATCTGGAGTTATTTTGGCGGAGGTTGCAGGGATTCAGGTTTTTGAGAGTAACTTGCTTATAGTTATACCTATGAAATATATTTTAGTATCAAAAGAGAGCATACAGAGAGACCTATCTTTTGAGCTATATATCAAGTCCATACCATGAAGTTTGCAGAATCTACGGAGCTCTAAAGTTGTAACCACAAGCCAAAAAAATATTTAAGTGCAAGCGGTCCCGTGTTCTCACACCCAGGTCTGTGCAGGAATATGCCTGCAGAGCCAGAACCCTTTGATCTATGTGCATGCTCATGTATGAGCTATCTGGTTGGGTATTTAAAGCCGCAAGAGTTAGAATCTTTCACAGTAAGTGTCAGAGAGAGAGTTAGCTATGGCATTTTCACAACCCAGTACTTCAAGGTTACCAGAAGAAGGTTCTTCAGATATGGATTCTGACTCTGATAATGAGGTTTCACAAATTGACATTGACAGTGAAATCTATCAGTTCTTCTAAGTCTGTGATTGTGTGTCTATCGTAGACAGTATGCAAAGACTTTCCCATGGGCCACAACTTCGAGAAAGGGATCTTCTTCTGCCTTCTGTATGAAGTGCTCTCGTGATATAAACCTTGGAAGAGGTGGGACTAGAGATCTCAGGAGACATCAGGAAACGAAATTACACAAACACTCAGAAAAAGATGGTGTGGGTGTATTGCCTCTACAGTCCTACTTTGGGCCGATAAGAGAGGAGTCTGTACCGTGCAGAAGTACTCTTTGCATATTTCCTTGGAGAGCATCATCTTGCCTTTCAATTGGGAGATTATTGTACCAAGTTGATGTTTCCTGATTCTTCTATTGCTAAAGACTTTAAGTGCAGTCGTACATGTACTAAAGCAACAGCTGTGTTGAAAGTTATTGCCCAGGATTGTTGGAAAACCATTTCCGAGCAGTTAGAGAGACTAAATACTTCAGCCTCCTAACTGATGAGACAACTGATATTACCATTACACAACAAGCTGCTATATATTATGCTTCAATTCTTCGAGGACAGGACAGGTGAGATGTGTCTTCTTTGCCCTAGAGAGTGTAGAGAGGGCAACTGCAGAGCTAGCATTTTCAAGAATCCACTACCCTCCTTTATGATAATCTTGTTGGATTAGGTACAGATGGGGCCAATGTAATGTTGAGAGCATGAAATTCAGTGATGTCACGATTACGATGTAAGCAGTCAGCTTTAGTTGCTCTGCATTGTCATTGTCACATAGCAGCACTAATAGCAATGAGGACTGCAAAGTCTTGCCTATTGGAAGATCTGACAACTGATGTATGGTATTATTTCCAGAAGAGCCCAAGGAGGCTGCGACAGAGTTTTGTGGAATGCAAGCCACACAAGTTGTTAAAAGCATGCCAAACACAGCCTTGAAGCTTGTGTAAATCGTCTTATCGAGCAATATGAAGCCTTACTCTCATACTTTCGAAGTACTGAGGATAAGCAGGCAGTAGTGTGAAGAGTAAAAATTGTACTTGAAAAGCCTCTGACCAAAGCTCTTTCTATGTTCTGCATTACCAATTGTTAATAATTTCAACAGGTACATGCAGCAGCAATCTCCAATTCTTCATGTTCTCTAACAAGAGCTCGATGGCTTAATACGAAAATTTCTGTTGCGGTTCATGAATTCCGAATTCCAAGTATGTGTGTGCTGCTGAACATGTTTCACAAGTCTGATAACTCAAATTTTTTCCGGCCATTTTAAATGTTCGTAGAATTTTTTCAGAAGAGTATCTCCCTTTACACAAAGTTTTCGTAGGTCACCACACACTATCATACCTTGAAGAAGAGGATGGATTATCATCTGAAGATGTGAGAACATTTAGGGAGACTATCAGCTTGGTGGATTGCTGCAGCCAAGGGAGCTGTCAAACGATTACCTATGAGTCACAAGTTACTCTCCAATCTCAAATGGCTTCAACCAGGCTTATATGCAACAATACAGTATGGCTGGTCAGGTGCTTGCTGCAGCAAAGTGTGTTCCTCAGTAGTTCAAGTTGGTGACAAACCCAGCCTTCAAGAGGAATTTATGGATTTCTGCACGTCGCCATTACCTCCTAAAGTCATGGCCTCACAGAGGTGGATAAGTATTGGCATGCAATCAGCCAAATCAACTGCTTGGAAACTGAGTATCGCTACTCCATATTGGCAAAACTCGCAAAAGCCATTCTAGTTATACCCCATGGCAATGCTGATATATACCGAACGTTTATTCAGCCACATTGGTCTCAACAAAACGAAGCACAAAAACAGAGGAATTTCTCCATTAAATTCACTTTCAACAGTGCAATTCAATATTCTTCAAAAATGTATATGAATATAAACCGAACACTGAACTATTAAAGACATGTGTAAATGCTATGAACACACTTTAGTATGTTATTTCTCATGAAATTTGGGGGGGGAAATTGCCACCAAACACAGGCGAGTAATTTGGAAATTACCCCAAAAAATTATGGCAGGTCTGAAGTTGGAAACCCACAAGCTTGGCCAATGTGCATGCTCGAACACAGGTCCTCCGAGATAGACTCCCGGGTACCTGAAGGAAGACACCTGCTGTATCTGCTCTCCATCCACCACAGAAGACATTTGGTCTTCTTAATGTTGAGGTGCAGGTTTTGTGATTTCACCCACTCAGCAATAAGATCAACGTCGCATTGCACAGCTAGCAGATCTCCATCACAGGTGAATTTTCCCACCAAGAACTGATTCACCTCCCCTAATCTTCCTGCTTTTGGGCTTTGAGCCTGAAAAGAAGCCTACCAATCAACTCAAGTAATATGGAGTAAGCCCCCAGATCAGTTACCCTGAAAGCAAAATCTGTATCCAAGTTCCCACATCCCCTCCCCCCCCACCGGCATTGACTGATTGGATGTGCTATATATTAATCAGCTGTTAAAATTACTCCATATGAACAATAAGCAGGGGGGGGGGGGGGGGGGGATGACTTGAGAACATTTTGTTACACTTCATGGGAGACTTCACACTGCAATAGTTAGTGTAACAACAGGTGGTTTTACTAGTTTGTATATACAATATACATAAACTGAAGTACTCTACTTTGGGAGCCTTATCTCAGGCAGGTTCATACCTAAATACAGTTTTATTGCCAAAAGAGTAGTTAGTTCATAATAAATTACCCCGTTTAAATTAACCACATTAAAAAAAAAAATTTCAAAATACACAAATAAAAATTTCCTTGAACAATACCTAAAGTTAAATTGTATTTTGGGGGGGATGGCTAATGATGCTGCAATATCAACATTTTGTGTGTATACATGAAAAGTGAAAGCCCAAAGCAAATGTCTAGTGTAACTGAGTTGGAAACACCAAAGAGAGATGATTGCACACAACATGTCTAAGACTTTCTTTTGCTCCCTCCTCCAAATCCAGTGAAGCCCATCATGGCCGTCATGTCGGGGTCTGCTGCTTGTTCCTCTTCCTCCTCCCATGCTCGGTCCTTCCTCTTTTTTTCTTGTTTCTTCTCTCTCCGATATTCCTTGTACTTCTCCTCCTTGCAATCCAAAACAAAATATCAACAAGAGGGAACAAGCAAGCTGGAGCAAACCCAGCACTCACATCTTCTCTTAATTCCTTCATCCTTTCCTCAAAGTCTATAATGTGATAATGATAATAATAACCATCAAGAATAAATTAAATGTAAATGTAATAATAGGCTAATTATTCGATGGTGGAAGTTCTTGATTTTTATGTTATTATAATTGTTATTATCATTATATCAAGCTATGCTTATTATCGTTATCATCAACTAATAATAACGCACCGATTATTCAATGGTGATTTTTTTATACTTGTCATAATTGTTATCTCTTTATCAATGCTTATTATTGTTATCATCAATTAATTGTTATCATCAATTAATAATAACGCACCAACTATTCAAACCAAGTACTGTACTCAATGGTGGTGGTTCTTGATTCTTATGCTTATTATTAGCATTGTTACTATTACTTCTGTTTAACGGTATTTTTTTTTGAGGAGTTCAGTATTTGCAGGTGGTGACAACACAAATCCTTGTGTGGGAAATATTCATGAGTTGTGTAACAGTATATAGTGGTTAGCGGAAGCCACACCCTCCTATGCTGCTCTTTGTCATGCCTATTCATAAACTGGATTGTAACCGTGAAAACCACAAATATCAACCCCCTGGAAATATAGTGGAATACCATATTTTTTCTTTTCTTCCTCCTTCTTCTTCTTGTTAAATTCGAACCTCTCCTTGATCTGGTCTACAGTGCTGCGCTCAACCTTCATGGACATGCCCATATTACGCTGGTCTGTGTAAGCATGAGGAACAATGAGATGCATGTATAATGGTATGCTTGCTCAACCTTCATGGACATGCCCATATTACGCTGGTCTGTGTAAGCATGAAGAACAATGAGATGCATGTATACTGTATGCTTGCTCAACCTTCATGGACATGCCCATATTACGCTGGTCTGTGTAAGCATGAAGAACAATGAGATGCATGTATAATGGTATGCTTGCTCAACCTTCATGGACATGCCTATATTACGCTGGTCTGTGTAAGCATGAGGAACAATGAAATGCATGTGTAATGTGTGCTTGCTCAACCTTCATGGACATGCCAATATTACGCTGGTCTGTGTAAGCATGAAGAACAATGAGATGCATGTATAATGGTATGCTTGCTCAACCTTCATCACTGACATGCTCATATTACACTGGTCTGAGGAACAATGCGATGCATGTATAATGTATGCTTGAGGTCCAGAAGCAGTAAGCTCACGTTTCCTTCCGTTAATATGATCCAGAAAGTTAATGGAATCCTTTACCACACAGTCACATACATTACAGAAATACCTGGGAGGACGAAATAAGGAGATGGAGCGTAGGAGAGGGAGGACAGAGAGAGGGAAAAGTGAGGTGTGAATGAGTGAGGTGGTAAGAAAGGTGATGGAGAGGTGAGAGGAAGATCATGAAGGCTAAGGCCCCGAAATGTCACTCCCTGGCTAGAGTCTATCAATAAAGATACGACATGTTCGACGCCTTGCCTTGCAAGGAGAGCTCAGCCCTCCCACAAGCAGTGCTACTAACTTTTGTGGATCATTATCTTACAGGGATTTTGGTGAAAAATCCTCCAAGAATTTTGAAATCCTCACTACATTCTGAGTGAGAAGGTACAAATCTCAGAGGATATCAGCTCAAGTTGGGGTACTTTAAAATCTTGAGTTCTTGAATTTGCTGTGGGTGTGGTTCTTTATTGGACAGCTGTGATTACCAGAGTGGCGATGTTTTCAAGTCACGCTTGACACCTAGCCACTCATAAGCTCCTTTAAAACACATTACAGCTTCCTCTAGCCACAGTTTTAATTATAGCTACCTAGCACTTTCCAGCGATGCCTGCAGCAAATTCAGGCACTTAGATTTAGAGGTACCCAACTCTTTGGCTGCATGTAACTTTGGCATGGTTGTACCTATGCAACATTTTTAATATCAGAAGAGAGCAGACAGAGAGATCCGTCTTTTTATGCTATACATGAAGTTCATACAGTGAAGTGTGCAGAATCTATGTAGCTCCAAAGTGATAACTACAAAAAAACAGTCTTTTTATGTCTATCTTTTTATGTCTAGCTGCTAGATCCTCATGGCAAATAGTGATTGCGTATCCACAATTACAATAACTTGTATCGACTTCTAGACTGAAACATTTGCGGAGCCAATCTATTGTCTTGTTCTTGCAATCAGGAAAGTATATTGGATGCGAGGGGGAGGTTAGGGTGAAGGGAGAAGGGGGAGATGAGGAGAGGAGTTGAGGAAGGAGTGAGCATTGAGGGGTGAGGGTTTGGAGAGCGAGACAATGTTTAGGGAAGAAATATGAGGTAAAACACGAGAGCACAATGAAGGCAAGAGGGATGAGAGTTTGAGACAGGAGAGGAGAGAGAAGGAGAGCAAGGGAGGGAGGGAGGGAAATCTCAGGAATATATCGCTCTCCACCTACCCTCCACTCTGTGATTGCGGTGTGTTCTTGGTGACCACAAGAGTTTTGCCCAGCTTGGAGTCCAGATCCACCTATAATACATTTTTATTATAACATTTTATCAGTTGTCAATAAATAACTTCGCTGCATACTCCTCAAGGCAGCATTTCTACGGCTGTTCGCAGATGGTGAGCTAAACATCTGATGACACCATCTACCCCCTCACTGTTCGCTCTCAAGTATTTACACCACATCTATTTGAGGATGAACTACATGTAGCCATGACTATTAATACCTTATAATCTCTGGCCTTTAACAACTCTCTCTTCACAGATTCAGAGTTTGTTAACTTATCCCCTGCACATATGGAAAAGAAAAAGAAAAGTACTTACTTCTGATCATCCCTCACCCCCCAAACTCAATTTGGATTATTCACCTTTCTTCTGTTTATCCTTAGCCATTTTCTCGTACTTGTCTTTGTCCCATGTTCTCCTGAAGTTGTCCACCACCCCTTCAAGAGTGGGGGGATCCTACATGACACATTCACATAGTACACACACTCACTGCAACGCGGTGTACAGACACCCACCGTAGCCATTTCTATGAGCCTTTTAGTCAGTTGTACAGTTTACATTTCACCTGTTGAAACTCTAAGTATTGCACACCATCGAACAAAGGCTACCAATAACCATGTCAGCTGGTAGTGAAAGCGATGACTTTGCTAGCGCTGAAAGTGACACGGAGGTAAGTTCTTGTTTTCCTTGAGTCCTCCTTCGTTTCGTGTGTAAAGCACCATCAATTTATTAGGAGCAGTCGGCTCATTTGAGAGGCACAGAAGCAGCAGAAAGGGATGAAGGGAAGTCTAAAGTTGTGGACAATAGCTCGACACTGAAAACATCCTCTCTGGAGTCATCTTCTCTGGAGTCTCCTCCTGTGAATGAAGATAGTGGTGGCAATGATGTAGATAGTTCAGAAATAATAGAAAAGGATCCAGCTAAGCCTTGTGACAAGATTGAGCCGAACTCCCTGCACTCGCCTCCGACAGAAGACACCCATCTGCTGTCCAGCAGTCTCCCTGAAGAGATAAATACTACTTCACAGTCAGCCACAGTTAGCAAGACAACAGTCACTGAGTCCTCCACTGTTAGCAAGCAAACACCTCCCAAGATTATGTCAGTGGGTGCAGAACTGGGTTTGCTAACAGATGTCGTTCATGAAAGAGAAGGAGGTGGAGGATGGGGAGGATGGGGAGACTGGGGGAGCTCATTATGGTCCTCTGTTTCCACAGTTGCAGAGTCTGCTCAGGCCATTGGACAAAAGGTAACTTTTAAATATTATTTAGAGGTGGACAACCTTTATACTCCTCCCATCCATCACTCTCAACACATATATAACTAGTTGTTTTATTTATCTAATCCCTTGCCAAGTTCTTTCTCTCTAGGCTCTGCCTAGAATAAGGTCACTTGTCTTTTAATGACCTCGTCATAACTACTGTTCTACGCCTTCACTTGTTGCTTAATATAGTTCTTCTTCTTTCTCTCTCTTCTGATTATTGTGAATCAAAACAACAGTGAAGTGGGTGGTGCCATTCCCAGAACCTCTAAGTTGAGTGATGTTCCCTGTCTCTTTTCACTTGTCGTTGTGGCACTTATGAATGAATACAAGAATTACAAATATATACTCTGAGTGCATGTAGTTGTTTTAGAGCAACCGGTTAGAGTGAGTAGTCTTTTATACAAGAAAGGGAGGAAGGGAGGGGAGAAGGGGGGGATACTGTGAGGGATCTTCCCCACCTCAAATAGTACCAAAAATACATGTACCAAAAACAGGTAAAACTAAAACAAAAAAAACAAACCGTGGCTATATTCCTCCCTCCAGGTAACCTCTGCCATAGCCACAGTGGAGAACTCGTTGGGAGTGCCCTCTCCTCAAGAGCTGGTGGAGAGAAGTGAAAGAGACCAAGTGTTGGAGGAGAAGACCCGACAGCTAGCTGAGAGTATGTTGCTCAGACACTTGTGTAACAATAAGCATCCTGGCATATTCAAATTTATTGCGTGACAGTGTTTGTCAGGGGGAAATTGCAATGGTACTCTGGTTTGGAAGCATGTTATATAGAGGGATATTCCTGAGAGGTTTGGAAGCATGCTTTATTGAGAGATATTGCTGAGTGGTTGGAAGCATGCTATATACATTGGATATTTCTGAGAGGTTTTGGAAGCATGCTTTATTGAGTGATATTGCTGAGTGGTTGGAAGCATGCTATATACAGTGGATATTTCTGAGAGGTTTGGAAGCATGCTATATGGAGGGATATTCCTGAGAGGTTTGGAAGCATGCTATATACAGTGGGTATTCCTGAGAGGTTTGGAAGCATGCTATATACAGTGGATATTCCTGAGAGGTTTGGAAGCATGCTATATACAGTGGATATTTCTGAGAGGTTTGGAAGCATGCTATATACATTGGATATTCCTGAGATGTTTGGAAGCATGCTATATAGAGGGATACTCCTGAGAGGTTTGGAATCATGCTACATAGAAGGATATTCCTGGAAGCATGCTACATGTATATACAGTGGATATTTCTGAGAGGTTTGGAAGCATGCTATATGGAGGGATATTTCTGAGAGGTTTGGAAGCATGCTATATACAGTGGATATTCCTGAGAGGTTTGGAAGCATGCTATATACAGTGGATATTCCTGAGAGGTTTGGAAGCATGCTATATGGAGGGATACTCCTGAGAGGTTTGGAAGCATGCTATATAGAGGGATACTCCTGAGGGGTTTGGAAGCATGCTATATAGAGTGGATACTCCTGAGAGGTTTGGATGCATGCTATATACAGTGGATATTCCTGAGAGGTTTGGAAGCATGCTATATACAGTGGATATTCCTGAGAGGTTTGGAAGCATGCTATATAGAGGGATACTCCTGAGAGGTTTGGAAGCATGCTATATAGAGGGATACTCCTGAGAGGTTTGGAAGCATGCTATATAGAGGGATACTCCTGAGAGGTTTGGAAGCATGCTATATAGAGTGGATACTCCTGAGAGGTTTGGATGCATGCTATATACAGTGGATATTCCTGAGAGGTTTGGAAGCATGCTATATACAGTGGATATTCCTGAGAGGTTTGGAAGCATGCTATATAGAGGGATACTCCTGAGAGGTTTGGAAGCATGCTATATAGAGGGATACTCCTGAGAGGTTTGGAAGCATGCTATATAGAGTGGATATTCCTGAGAGGTTTGGAAGCATGCTATATCTAGATATTCACAGGTTGTGACTGACAAAGAATTCGCGAAGGAGATATTCATGTATTGTGTACATATAGTAGAAGCCAACGCTATGCTGCTCTATCTCCCCACCCCCCACCCACCCACATGTGCAGATATGGTGGAGCATGATGTGTCGCAAGCACTAGTCAATGAAGAACCTCACTCCCTTAGCAAGCAAGGAAACACTGAAAGTGGCTCTGAGGAGCAGACAGGAGAGGGGGATGGTGAGGAGGGAACATCTCCCGGCAATGTAGCAGAAACAATGTCTAGCTTCTTCAGTGGATTTGCAACTGTCATACAGACCACTGTGAGCCTTGTGTGTGTGTGTGTGTGCATATGTGCAAGTGTGTGTGTGCGCGAGCATGTATGTGTGTGTTAGCATGTATGCGTGTGCCAGCATGTGTGCGAGCGTGTGTGTGTGAAATCACTATTCTGTATGTACGAGATACATATATGTGTGTGTGTGTGTTTGTGTTGCTGATATAGGGTCAAGGGTTTGTGAGTGGAGGTTTAGATGCTCTGGAGACCTTGGGCAAGAAGACAATGGAGGTTCTGTCTGAAGGCGACCCAGGTTGGTTGGTCCACCACAGAACTCCATGCATGTGAATGCTGGTTTGACTTGCTCTTTAGAGTGGCAGGTGATCACACTATATCTCGTGTCAAACATTTGCGCTGCCTAACTGTTGGTCTCACACTATTAACCTCAGAAGTAGTCCCAGCATGGTAGTGAACCAGCAGACCTGAAAACCATTATGAGGGGGGGGGACCATTTGAAATTCGCCTCAAGGACCAATCTGTCCAGTTATGCAGTAGTACTGCATATATTGGTTAGACTCACTTATCAAAAGATGGACAGCAAACCCTCCCCAAACCATATCTCAGCTAAAATTCACATTGTCGGTCTCTTAGTTGCCTAAACGGCTGATATATTAGCTCCCGAAAGACTCCAAGCATGCCTTGAATCCTTCACTAAGGTCGTAGAACTGATGTGAACCCCCAGCAACATTGAAAATGTGAAATACCTAAACCTTGATCCTTGGTCTTCAAGGATCCATGTTCCTCTTTCTGTCCCCTCTCGGACAACCTGCAACCAATACGTCCACTCATAAGAGTTTTAGCACTGCAGGACTCCAAATGTTCCAATGCACGTCCATGGCCACTTTGCTTTGTTGATTGTACAGAAGGTGTGGGTAGTGGTGGTTGTGGTCAAGCGACGTAGCTGGCGTGCTGTTTTAGAATCAGAATAGAGACGGCATGTGCTGTATTATAAGCAGAATAGAGTCTAGACTGCATGTGCTGTATTATAAGCAGAATAGAGTCTAGACTGCATGTACTGTATTATAAGCAGAATAGAGTCTAGACTGCATGTGCTGTATTATAAGCAGAATAGAGTCTAGACTGCATGTGCTGTATTATAAGCAGAATAGAGTCTAGACTGCATGTGCTGTATTATAAGCAGAATAGAGTCTAGACTGCATGTACTGTATTATAAGCAGAATAGAGTCTAGACTGCATATGCTGTATTATAAGCAGAATAGAGTCTAGACCGCATGTGCTGTATTATAAGCAGAATAGAGTCTAGACTGCATGTGCTGTATTATAAGCAGAATAGAGTCTAGACTGCACGTGCTGTATTATAAGCAGAATAGAGTCTAGACTGCATGTGCTGTATTATAAGCAGAGCATGCTCAGTTCTCCTGTGGATTTGTGGAGTTTTCCCCCTGGGCAACTGTACCAAGTCCAAAGGAAATGCTCATCTTGGGGAGTTCTCCTATGTAACTGAAGGCTGCACATGGGCAGTCAGAAATAGCATCAGGATATGGTCTGTACTGTAGTGGACCACGCGGTGTACAGTCAGCAGGACATGACTGCAACAAGAGTTAGCCGAAGTGTTGGACTTCATAGATCTCTGACTTGGTGCTGTCCTCCTCCGCTCAACCAGAAACAACAAAACAAACAAACAACTTGAAACAACAACGAAAATGTTTTTACAAACAACTACATATTAGACTGCCCTGTTAATTAAGAGAATATCTGTTAACAGACTCTTTACCATTTTGAAATCCTATACACTAATATTGTACTGCTTTATGATTGGTGCAGAATGATTTGGGTCATCTAAACTGTGGCCAGTTTCATTAGGGACAGAAAATTGTGTGTGAGCTATTTGAGGCCATCTAAACTGTGGCCAGTTTCATTAGGGACAGAAAATTGTGTGTGAGCTATTTGAGGCCATCTAAACTGTGGCCAGTTTCATTAGGGACAGAAAATTGTGTGTGAGCTATTTGAGGCCATGAAGTTATCGATGATACTTGCAAACAATATACCACATTAGACCGCACCCAACTTTAGACTGCAGCCTTGTTTAGACAGTGCGCATCATTTTATTATAATATCTTGAGTAGAATAGTGTGTGTCCTTGGTTAGACTGCACACGCCCACTTATATTTGCACGAAAGTACCTGCCTCGTAAGTGAAAGGGTCTAGTATTATGAAACGGTAATCATAAATATATAGTGTCAACTACAGGCAGAACAGCTCAGAAGGTTGCATCTTCTGCAAGTCTGGGGTGGTAGCAGTCAGTGCAGCACCTGCTATCACCAGTGAGACAGCTGAACTGTAAGTCTGGGATGGTGGCAGTCATTGCAGCACCTGCTATCACCAGTGAGACAGCTGAACTGCAAGTCTGGGATGGCCCTGTTTAGTGGCACACTTAGTGTGTGTGTACATGTGTTGTCTGTTGCTATAGCATTGGGTGATGTCCTGTATAGTGGCACACTTAGTGTGTGTGTACATGTGTTGTCTGTTGCTATAGCATTGGGTGATGTCCTGTATAGTGGCACACTTAGTGTGTGTGTACATGTGTTGTCTGTTGCTATAGCATTGGGTGATGTCCTGTATAGTGGCACACTTAGTGTGTGTGTACATGTGTTGTCTGTTGCTATAGCATTGGGTGATGTCCTGTATAGTGGCACACTTAGTGTGTGTGTACATGTGTTGTCTGTTGCTATAGCATTGGGTGATGTCCTGTATAGTGGCACACTTAGTGTGTGTGTACATGTGTTGTCTGTTGCTATAGCATTGGGTGATGTCCTGTATAGTGGCACACTTAGTGTGTGTGTACATGTGTTGTCTGTTGCTATAGCATTGGGTGATGTCCTGTATAGTGGCACACTTAGTGTGTGTGTACATGTGTTGTCTGTTGCTATAGCATTGGGTGATGTCCTGTATAGTGGCACACTTAGTGTGTGTGTACATGTGTTGTCTGTTGCTATAGCATTGGGTGATGTCCTGTATAGTGGCACACTTAGTGTGTGTGTACATGTGTTGTCTGTTGCTATAGCATTGGGTGATGTCCTGTATAGTGGCACACTTAGTGTGTGTGTACATGTGTTGTCTGTTGCTATAGCATTGGGTGATGTCCTGTATAGTGGCACACTTAGTGTGTGTGTACATGTGTTGTCTGTTGCTATAGCATTAGGTGATGTCCTGTATAGTGGCACACTTAGTGTGTGTGTACATGTGTTGTCTGTTGCTATAGCATTGGGTGATGTCTTGTATAGTGGCACACTTAGTGTGTGTGTACATGTGTTGTCTGTTGCTATAGCATTGGGTGATGTCCTATATAGTGGCACACTTAGTGTGTGTGTACATGTGTTGTCTGTTGCTATAGCATTGGATGATGTCCTGTATAGTGGCACACTTAGTGTGTGTGTACATGTGTTGTCTGTTGCTATAGCATTGGGTGATGTCCTGTATAGTGGCACACTTAGTGTGTGTGTACATGTGTTGTCTGTTGCTATAGCATTGGATGATGTCCTGTATAGTGGCACACTTAGTGTGTGTGTACATGTGTTGTCTGTTGCTATAGCATTGGGTGATGTCCTGTATAGTGGCACACTTAGTGTGTGTGTACATGTGTTGTCTGTTGCTATAGCATTGGGTGATGTCCTATATAGTGGCACACTTAGTGTGTGTGTACATGTGTTGTCTGTTGCTATAGCATTGGGTGATGTCCTGTATAGTGGCACACTTAGTGTGTGTGTACATGTGTTGTCTGTTGCTATAGCATTGGGTGATGTCCTGTATAGTGGCACACTTAGTGTGTGTGTACATGTGTTGTCTGTTGCTATAGCATTGGGTGATGTCCTGTATAGTGGCAGACTTAGTGTGTGTGTACATGTGTTGTCTGTTGCTATAGCATTGGGTGATGTCCTGTATAGTGGCACACTTAGTGTGTGTGTACATGTGTTGTCTGTTGCTATAGCATTGGGTGATGTCCTGTATAGTGGCACACTTAGTGTGTGTGTACATGTGTTGTCTGTTGCTATAGCATTGGGTGATGTCCTGTATAGTGGCAGACTTAGTGTGTGTGTACATGTGTTGTCTGTTGCTATAGCATTGGGTGATGTCCTGTATAGTGGCAGACTTAGTGTGTGTGTACATGTGTTGTCTGTTGCTATAGCATTGGGTGATGTCCTGTATAGTGGCACACTTAGTGTGTGTGTACATGTGTTGTCTGTTGCTATAGCATTGGGTGATGTCCTGTATAGTGGCACACTTAGTGTGTGTGTACATGTGTTGTCTGTTGCTATAGCATTGGGTGATGTCTTGTATAGTGGCACACTTAGTGTGTGTGTACATGTGTTGTCTGTTGCTATAGCATTGGGTGATGTCCTATATAGTGGCACACTTAGTGTGTGTGTACATGTGTTGTCTGTTGCTATAGCATTGGGTGATGTCCTATATAGTGGCACACTTAGTGTGTGTGTACATGTGTTGTCTGTTGCTATAGCATTGGGTGATGTCCTGTATAGTGGCACACTTAGTGTGTGTGTACATGTGTTGTCTGTTGCTATAGCATTGGGTGATGTCCTGTATAGTGGCACACTTAGTGTGTGTGTACATGTGTTGTCTGTTGCTATAGCATTGGGTGATGTCCTGTATAGTGGCACACTTAGTGTGTGTGTACATGTGTTGTCTGTTGCTATAGCATTGGGTGATGTCCTGTATAGTGGCACACTTAGTGTGTGTGTACATGTGTTGTCTGTTGCTATAGCATTGGGTGATGTCCTGTATAGTGGCACACTTAGTGTGTGTGTACATGTGTTGTCTGTTGCTATAGCATTGGGTGATGTCCTGTTTAGTGGCACACTTAGTGTGTGTGTACATGTGTTGTCTGTTGCTATAGCATTGGGTGATGTCCTGTTTAGTGGCACACTTAGTGTGTGTGTACATGTGTTGTCTGTTGCTATAGCATTGGGTGATGTCCTGTATAGTGGCACACTTAGTGTGTGTGTACATGTGTTGTCTGTTGCTATAGCATTGGGTGATGTCCTGTATAGTGGCACACTTAGTGTGTGTGTACATGTGTTGTCTGTTGCTATAGCATTGGGTGATGTCCTGTATAGTGGCACACTTAGTGTGTGTGTACATGTGTTGTCTGTTGCTATAGCATTGGGTGATGTCCTGTATAGTGGCACACTTAGTGTGTGTGTACATGTGTTGTCTGTTGCTATAGCATTGGGTGATGTCCTATATAGTGGCACACTTAGTGTGTGTGTACATGTGTTGTCTGTTGCTATAGCATTGGGTGATGTCCTGTATAGTGGCACACTTAGTGTGTGTGTACATGTGTTGTCTGTTGCTATAGCATTGGATGATGTCCTGTATAGTGGCAGACTTAGTGTGTGTGTACATGTGTTGTCTGTTGCTATAGCATTGGGTGATGTCCTGTATAGTGGCACACTTAGTGTGTGTGTACATGTGTTGTCTGTTGCTATAGCATTGGGTGATGTCCTGTATAGTGGCACACTTAGTGTGTGTGTACATGTGTTGTCTGTTGCTATAGCATTGGGTGATGTCCTATATAGTGGCACACTTAGTGTGTGTGTACATGTGTTGTCTGTTGCTATAGCATTGGGTTATGTCCTATATAGTGGCACACTTAGTGTGTGTGTACATGTGTTGTCTGTGCTTGCAGGCTTGACTAAGAAGAGGGCGATGTTGAGTGTGGGTGTGGTTTCCTCCTCCTTGTCCCAGCTCCTGCGAGAGGCCAAGGCAGAAGGCTTAGCCAGAGCAGCTATGAGGGACGGAGGAGGCGAGGGAGCGATGGATGTTGCTCCTCTCAACTACTCCAGGCTGTTTGATGAGTACCATGGTGAGCGTGGGAGGAAGGGGCTTGCTCTTTGGAGTCTTCTGTGCTCTCTTGCATGCACCCTCAGCCAGGCTCTTTGTGTAATACTGTGTTACTATGCATCATTACACTCTTCATCACACTGATGCATTGTGTTATGCTGTGTTATTGTACATTAGCATACTTAACTCATTGTGTCATGCTGTGCACCACACTGTCATTGTGTCATGCTGTGTTACTGTGCATCATCGTACTTAACTCGTGTTATGCTGTGTTACTCTGCACTATCACATTTCTACATGCATGTATAATATATGTTGTAGGAGTTGGACATTTGGAAGCTCTGGAGCTTCTCTCTAAAGAATGTGTGGCCAAGGTTTGTGTGTGTATATGCCCCTCCCCTACATATACGTACATATTGTGTGTACTTTGCCTTCTTGGCGAGCTCGGAGATAGCGAAGGTTAAGTGAACGTCCTGATGATTTTTTATTTCCCCCCCCCCTACAGAGTCGCAGTATGTTGTCAGAGCTGAGTGAGGCTGGCCTCCACCATCTGCAGGGGAAGCTGGAAGAACTGACGGAGGCATTTGCCGTGGATGAAGATCAGAGCAGTGAGTGATAGTGAGTATGTTGTGAGTAAGTGATGGAGTGAGTGATAGAGACTATAGTGAGTGATGTGAGTGATGGAGTGAGTGATGTTGTGAGTGAGTGATGGAGTGAGTGAGTGAGTGATGGAGTGAGTGATAGAGACTATAGTGAGTGATGTGAGTGATGGAGTGAGTGAGTGATGGAGTGAGTGATAGAGACTATAGTGAGTGATGTGAGTGAGTGGAGTGAGTGAGTGATGTGAATGAGTGAGTGATGGAGTGAGTGATGGAGTGAGTGATGAGTGAGTGATGGAGTGAGTGATGTAGTGAATGATATATGGAGTGAGTGAGTGATGTAGTGAGTGATGTGAGTGAGTGAGTGATGTAGTGAGTGATGTGAGTGAGTGAGTGATGTGAGTGAGTGAGTGGAGTGAGTGGGTGATGGAGTGAGTGAGTGATGTAGTGAGTGATGTGAGTGAGTGAGTGATGTGAGCGGGTGAGTATGTGAGTGAACAAGTGAGTGATGTGAGTGAGTGAGTGAGTGAGTGATGTGAGTGAGTGAGTGATGTGAGTGAGTGGAGTGAGTGGGGTGATGGAGTGAGTGAGTGATGTAGTGAGTGATGTGAGTGAGTGAGTGAGTGATGTGATTTAGTGAGTGATGTGATTGGGTGGAGTGATGTGAGTGAGTGAGTGATGTGATTTAGTGAGTGATGTGATTGAGTGGAGTGATGTGAGCGAGTGAGTGTTGGAGTGAGTGAGTGATGGAGTGAGTGAGTGATTTAGTGAGTGATGTGAGTGAGTGGAGTGATGTGAGTGAGTGAGTGATGTGATTTAGTGAGTGATGTGATTGAGTGGAGTGATGTGAGTGTTGGAGTGATGGAGTGAGTGATGGAGTGAGTGATGTGAGTGAGTGAGTGATGTGAGTGAGTGATGGAGTGAGTGAGTGATGTGAGTGAGTGAGTGAGTGATGGAGTGAGTGAGTGGAGTGAGTGAGTGAGTGATGAGCGAGTGATGGAGTTGCACCTGTGGAAAAAGAAGAACTCTGACAACTGCTCCCTGTGCCATGAGGATAGCCAGAATCTTGTCCATTCCCTAAACTCATGCAAGGTAGCCTTGAAACAAAGTGGCACAATGAGCAGCTGACTCTGTCCTGGCTGTCATCTATGAAACCATCTCACAACACCTCCCTAACGCAGCCTTTAGCACGCTGACCTGGCCAATGCATACAATTTCCCCTCCCACATCACCCCTACTGAACTCAGACCTGACATTGTCTGGTAGGATGATGAACACTAGTGTGCCTGCCTTGTAGAACTAACCGTGTGTTTCTACACCTTATTCCATGAAGCTGTGACTAGGAAGGAGAGCTAATACCTACCACTACTCTCTGCATGTCAACAATCAGGCTACACAGCCAAGCTGATTACACTGGAAATTGGTTCACCATTGCCTGCCAAATCTGTGTGGCTTCATAAAGCTCCAAGACCAACTAAACATTTCCACAACCAAGATTCGTATCCTCTTGGTGCAAGCTGCTCGAGAAGCAATAATTGGCTCCTTTAACATCTGCTGCAGAAATAGAAATAATCCCTTTATTATTCCTTAATTATCCCTTAATTATCCCTTAATTATCCCTTAATGGTTTATTTTTGTTTTGTTTCTGTTTTTCTGCATGTCACATGACATAAAGTCACTTAGTTTGCGGTTCGGAGCAAGTGATTGTGCAATGTTTTTGTAGAAGATTATGACAAGCTAAGCTTGGATGACTCCACCCCTCATTGCTTTGTGCACTACAATTCAATGGTTTATATATGTGGGTGATGGAGTGAGTGAGTGATGGGGTGATGGAGTGAGTGAGTGATGGGGTGATGGAGTGAGTGATGGGGTGATGGAGTGAGTGAGTGATTGGGTGATGGAGTGAGTGAGTGATTGGGTGATGGAGTGAGGTGTTTTGTACATATTTATTGGATGTCTGGTCTCACTAACTATGTTGCCAGTAGTCGCCATTGGCTAAATACTTTGTCCTTAGAGACAACAAGAATATCTTAAAAGATGAAGATGCAGTGTTGCTTGAGTGTGCAGTGTCCCTGAGTGCTCATGAAGATAAACTTCTCTTCCTGCAGATCTGGAAGATGACACCTGTCAGTTGGCAGAGATGAAGCCGCTGCTCTCCAGTACCTCACTTCCCATCAAGTCTGATAAGCTACTCAAGGCATGTGGCACAGTATGGGGTAGTCTTCTTGACTTGACAAACGTGTTGTTGTTGCAGGTGAGCTCCTGCTGGAGGCAGAGGGTAGATACTGTCCTTCACCAGGACAGGGGGAAGGGACAGACTGAGAAAGATAAAGAGGGTCAGGACGAGGGAGAGACTGGTGAGGGAGATGACGATGACAAGGAGAATCATGAGAAAGCAGATGGCAGTGGAGAGCCTGGTGCTGAAGGAGGTGCAGAGCAGAGAGGTTCTACTGGTGGAAGGGACAAGAAGATCACACGCGAGGTGTGTATCTGTTATTCTTAGAATAGATGCTGACCTTATTTGGGTTGTTGTAATATATTTTTAGCTGCAACTTTTTTTTTTTGAGCGTAAACTTCTCAAATCGTTAGAACGAAATGTTTGTATGAGAATCAGCGACGATGAAGTGAGCAAACAAAAGTTCTGCAGCGCTACGTTGCTACATGTCTACAACAAACCTTACAGCAAGGACACCCATCCAGGAGCGCCTCCTTGCTCAATAACGAAGGAACTCAAGAGTGATTCCTGGTGAGCATAGCTGCTTGTGCTGCTTTCACCGAAGAAGAACTTCCAGAAACAGTAGCAAAAGCCAGGAAGAGGCCGATCATGAAGGCAGTTGCGATTGGCAGCCATTAAAAATTTTACTCGCTCGCCCCGTCCAACTGGAAGTAATGCCATTTAAAACCAATAGACCAGTTAATTGGGCATGTGCATACAGAGAAGAGGTGCGTAATAGAAGAGGTGCGTAATACAAATTCTTCAATTTAATATTCCCTGACGATGTCTGAGTTTGCACCATATGTCACTTATGGCAGTTAAGAATAATGTCTTACTTGGTACTGCTTTGTTTTCTTATACTTCTGTTTCCCCCTGTGCCTTGCTTCCCTGTGGCTCTGATTCCCCTGTGGCTCTGTTTCCCTGTGGTGTGGTTCTGTTTCCCTGTGGTGTGGCTCTGTTTCCCTGTGGTGTGGCTCTGTTTCCCTCTGATGTGGTTCTGTTTCCCTGTGGTAATGTTTCCCTGTGGTATGGTTCTGTTTCCCTGTGGTGTGGCTCTGTTTCCCTATGGTATGGTTCTGATTCTCTGTGGTTCTGTTTCCCTGTGGTATGATGTTTCCCTGTGGCTCTGTTTCCCTGTGGTGTGGTAATGTTTCCCTGTGGTGTGGCTCTGTTTCCTTGTGGTTTAGATTTTGTATGAGAATGGACTACGCTCCCTGGCAGAGCTCACCTCTGCTTCAATAGAGCTATTTAGGAAGATAGCTGAAATCTGCTTACTCCCCGAGGTATGTTGGTTCAGACATTTCATATGAAATGCTTTGACATGACTATGTCTAGTAACTGTCCAGTTCCCTGCAGTTGTGCTCTATGGAGATACTAATGGCTGGTTCATAATGTGACGTTTGCTGAGCATATTCTGTTGTATTGCTTCGTGCATGATTCGCAATAATATGGAAGCAATCTCGAACTTCAGCCTCATCTCTACATGGACAACAGTGACATCAGATCCAGCTGGAGCAAACAGGATGGGGTTGTGGTTGTCTGCTGTAGCCATTGCTGATATACGGCCTCACCATCTGGTAAGGTATCATTACTAAACAAGCTGCTACACCATCTGGTAAGGTATCACTACTAAACAAGCTGCTACACCATCTGGTAAGGTATTGCTACTAACAAGCTGCTACACCATGGTAAGGTATCACTACTAAACAAGCTGCTACACCATCTGGTAAGGTATCACTACTAAACAAGCTGCTACACCATCTGGTAAGGTATCACTACTAAACAAGCTACTACACCATCTGGTAAGGTATCACTACTAAACAATGCTACACCATCTGGTAAGGTATCACTGCTACTACACCATCTGGTAAGGTATCACTACTAAACAAGCTGCTACACCATCTGGTAAGGTATCACTACTAAACAAGCTGCTACACCATCTGGTAAGGTATCACTACTAAACAAGCTGCTACACCATCTGGTAAGGTATCGTTACTAAACAAGCTGCTACACCAGCTGGTAAGGTATCGAGCTACACTGTAGCTAGCTATAGTGCTACAAGTGAGTAGCAGAAGTAATCAAAACTACTAGCTACCAAACTGCTATAGTCAGATCAGGTTGGAAAGCCACTAGCCAGCTGGAAAATGACCAGCCAGCTATGTAACACACCACCTGTTGACAGGCATTGTCCTTCACCATGCATGCTTGAGCAGATGCCTGCCACAAGCAGGGCAGGGTCTTCAGAGCTCCAATGAGCTTGTTCTCATCCACAAATGCCGCAATGTTTACTTGAAGCTGAACACCTGACGCTATAGTTCATCACATGATAAATTCTAGAATTTTGATTTTGGTTGGACGCTGGAATAGAAGCAGATCCCATTCCATCGTATTGTAACATTTCTGGTTCACAATACGATAGATACATTCGGCAGGCGTCATATTGTGAACTGGCCTTAATTAAACACCATTTATATTAGTGTCTGACCAGGTCTGAGCTCAATGTGGTTTTGTTATTAAAGTGCCTATCGTTGCACAGACTCGTGCTATGGACCTGATCTATATAGACCTGATCTATATACAGTGTAGCCCATTCAATATGCTTTCTGATGGAGTGGTACCTTTGCCATCCTGTTTTTAATCTGAAAATAGGTGGAATGTGAACTCAGATCACCGCCACAAACTCTGTCTTTTTGATTGCTACCGTCTATCATCAAGTCTTGAGTGACTTTATCAACTGTGGTGGCTAAACCAATTAAAAGCCTACATTATGTTCACATGAAGGGGGGGTGACTAAATTACAAACTTTTGTGGCTATGACTTTAGAGCTCCATTTCTGCCCCCTTCACTGATATATAATAAATCTCTCTGTGTGCTCTCTTGTGATCTAAAGAGTTGTATGGGTAAGCTAAAGTTACATGTAGCCAAAGTGGCGGCACTTCAAAATCTGAGCACCCAAATTGGCTGTAGTTGTGGCTCCTGATCAGAAAGTGCTGGCAGTTGAAATTAAGTGTAGCAAGGCCTACTCTATAAAATGATTAGGCGATAAAATAATATGATGTAGTAGTCAAGTGTGTGCGGTGAAAATAAGTTTTCTGCGATGGGAAAAAAATGATTTTCTGTGCCCATCCTTGACCAACACACTTGAGTGCCTAAATCAGCAAGTCAAGTTGTAGAGTAGGACTTCCTCTAGCCACAGATACTAATTACAACTGGCTAGCCAATCAGAAGCCACGACTACAGCCACTCAAGATTTTGAGGTGCCACACTTTGGCTGCGGGTAACTTTGGCGTGGTTATTCCTATGCAACAGTTTTAATGTAAAAAGAGAGCACGCAGAGAGATCCATCTTTTGAGTCATGTATAATGGTCATGCAGTAGAGTGTGCAAAACCTATGGAGCTCCAAAGTCATAACCACAACATTTCATTAAGTTATAATTTAGTCTCCCTCCCGTTCATATGAACATAGTCGACTTATAAAACATGCTTTCAATAAGCCACCATACAGGCCTTCTCTAGTGCTCCCTTGACCTTTCTTCCTCTCTATTTTTGTTCGGCATTTCTACGCCATTAAAAAAAGAAGTAAAAACTGAATTGGTTATATATATATATACCACTCCCAAAACTTTAATTATTTGGTTGTTGTTGTTGTTGTTTATATTATTATGATCATTCACTGGTACCAAATATAAGCTGGTGACAGTTTGTTATGCTATCGTGTCTATTTTATGCCTAGGTTGCTGCTGGAGAGCCACTGTTCCTAGCACAGACATTCAACAGGTAAGGCTGCTACTGGTCTAGGAAGCAGTTACTGCCTCATGTTTGTCATTTTACTGTCACTGAAGAAGACCACAGCATGTTGGCCAAAGTATCGCTTCTTTGTGCTGATATGAGGAGGAGTTTCACGGCCTCCGGGTAATGGTCATCTCTTGTACAAGTCATTGGATAGGGTGAAGTTGAGAGAAAAGAGTTGATTTATCGTTCGAGTAGTTATGAGATGGCTGGATATTTCTTCAAAGATATGAAGGCACACTTGCCTCTACGTAGGGAGATGGCCAACATTCTGAAGCAAGCATCATGAATGTGCTTCTCTGCCAATGCTGGGTGTATGCGTGGGCGGGCACGTAGCATCAGTTACTGTAAACTCTCTCTTTGTGCATTGTGGGAAATAGAATTCTGTCACCATTTAATAGAATACTGTTCTGAATTCATAGAAAGCGACGCATTAGTTAGAAAATGCATTTTTTTCACTGCTTGTTGTCAGATGAGTCTGAGGAACTCGTCCGCTGTGCTGTCAGACAATCCTTTGGTATCCACTTGACCTGCTAGAGTAGGCTGCACTAGACCTGTCCTGGAGATGGTCACATTCTGAAGCATATTCAAATATTCCGACACACAAGGCTATCAAGTTTCCATAATAACAGCTGTCTCTTGATGGCAGAGGCTAGAACAAAAATGATTGCTAGTCGCATGCCTGCAGAAATACACAGACTTTGGCAGTGACGCAGCATTAGAAACTGAAGAGAGAAAAATATGAACCAAAGACTCGTAATTGGAATGATGCAGAAATGGAGCTTTACAGCGGTAAAAAAATAGGCACTGGCACCAAGCAAGTGTTTAACAACCAACATGTGTGCAGTATATAAATGAGTGGCTCTAAATATCTCACTACGTAGCCAGCTAAAAGACTAGATGATGGATGAGCAGCCAGCTAGAAAGATGATGGATAATCAGCCGGCTAGAAGGATGATGGATCAGCCAGCTAGAAGGCTAGAAGGATGATGGATGATCAGCCAGCTAGAAGGCTAGAAGGATGATGGATAATCAGCCAGCTAGAAGGATGATGGATAATGGATGATCAGCCAGCTAGAAAGGTAGAAGGATGATGGATGATCAGCCAGCTAGAAAGATGATGGATAATGGATGATCAGCCAGCTAGAAAGGTAGAAGGATGATGGATGATCAGCCAGCTAGAAGACTAGAAGGATGATGGATGATCAGCCGACTAGAAGGATGATGGATGATCAGCCAGCTAGAAGACTAGAAGGATGATGGATGATCAGTGACCAAATCAGATCACTCTTTTCTACCTATCCAGAAAATTATGATGATGTCCTTAAAGCCTTCCAGGTATGGACCACTCTTTACTAGAGCCTTCTTTCAGCATTTCAGCAACCCTCAGAGCAGCTACAGACACACCACATGACACACACATGACACACACATGACACACACATGACAAACACATGGACACACACATGACACACACATGGCACACACATGACACACACATGACACACACACACATAAACACATCCAGAGTAATTCACTATTAAGAGTTGTCAACTGAATGGGGGGATATAGAGGGTCTGGAAGCATGTGGTTTTGTCATCATATCTGTGCACGCATTCATTGTGGTACTGATGTATGTAGCCCATTTAATATATTTTTGTTTTGCTGTACGTATTTTTGGTGGAATGTGAAGTGAAGTCACATCACAAACACTATTTCGATTCCCACTTTCCAGCATCTTTGTCTTGAGTGGTTACAACTATTGTGATAGCTAGAACAAACACTACAGAACGACTGTTTTGATTTTTTATAAGTCGACTTACGTTCATATGAAGGGGTGGGGACTAAAACAAATACTTGTGGTTTTGGAGCTCCATAGATTAACTAGTATGAACTAGTATGAACTAGTATGAACTAGTATGAACTAGATATGTAGCTCAAAAGATGACTGTATGTGCTCTCTTTTGATTAATTTTAAAAATGCATAGTAGAACTATGCCAAAGTTACCTGCAGCCAAGTTGGAAGTACCTCGAGATCTGAGTGCCTGAACTGGTTGCAGTTGTGCTAGGCAGTTGTAATTAGTATGAATGGCCAGAGGAAGCCGCTTGCTCTACAAAATGAGTTGTTTTCATTAGTAGGCAAGCATGGGCACAGAAGATCAACAAAAATAACCATCACAGGATAATTGATTTTCTGTTCACAAAACATGTGGTTACCTCCCATGTTCTAAGGGGATTCTTGGCTGTTGATGCTGATTGGCATGTGTTCAGAGTAGCTAAGGGACAAGTGTCTCGATGTTTTCTCGTGGAACTTGGGGCTGATCATTCAGCAGTGTTAAAAGTCTAGAGTGGAACATTGTGTGTTTATATACATGTACGTATGTATGTATGTAGGTTGATGGTTCTTCTACTGAATGAGCTAGATGCCTTGGCCTCAGTCCACTCTGAAGGCATCACTGAGCTGGTATGTATAGGATGCACTTACTCCTTAACCTCGAGAGAAAAGATAGATATGTTTGACTTGTCTCTCCCTCTCCCCTGCTCTCTGTCGCCTTGCTTCTCTTCCTCCCCCCACCCCCGTGTCTTTCTTAGGATGTTGCAGGAACCAACTCCAGTGTGACTAGTTTATACCTGGAGGTAAGCTCTCGTGTGTCTCTAGGCTACTGCTCTTCATTGCCATGTCACTGGTCTGGAAAGGGATGGCCATTGTATAGTGTATAGTAATCAGAAACTTGGCTCACTCACATTTCTTGCAGTTATGCTTCTCGATGCTAATGTATTGAATATTCAGCTTCAGTGGATGGTAGCAAAGGATGCGTACTTGTAAGTACCCCCAAAAGAATACCTTACGCCATCTTGAAATTACAATGCAGCCAAGCTAAAGCTTTTGTTGCTAAGAACAAGTTAAAGAGCATTGCCCTAGTGTGGTATGACTGGCATTGTCACAGCAGACACCTAGCACCTATAGATGACAGGACCAGCTTTACATTCAACATTCAACTTGCTTCTGTACTGGGTATAGTGACATAAACTTACATGCTTATTTTGTGATGGCTATGTAGCATCCACTCTAAGATGCTTTTGCTCAGCCTTGTAGTTTTTCAATCCAAGATGGAGGATACCAGACCTCCCCCACCTTCTTTATACTCAAGTTTTTATTTTTTTATTTTTATTTTTTTAATGATGGCTAATGTCCTGGTGTTGTGCTGCATGTGAATATCCTGGTATTGTGCTGCATGTGAATGTCCTGGTATTGTGCTGCATGTGAATGTCCTGGTATTGCATGTGGATGTCCTGGTATTGTGCTGCATGTGGATGTCCTGGTATTGTGCTGCATGTGGATGTCCTGGTATTGTGCTGCATGTGGATGTCCTGGTATTGTGCTGCATGTGAATGTCCTGGTATTGTGCTGCATGTGGATGTCCTGGTATTGTGCTGCGTGTGAATGTCCTGGTATTGTGCTGCATGTGAATGTCCTTGTATTGTGCTGCATGTGAATGTCCTGGTATTGTGCTGCATGTGGATGTCCTGGTATTGTGCTGCATATGAATGTCCTGGTATTATGCTGCATGTGGATGTCCTGGTATTGTGCTGCATGTGGATGTCCTGGTATTGTGCTGCATGTGAATGTCCTGGTATTGTGCTGCATGTGAATGTCCTTGTATTGTGCTGCATGTGAATGTCCTGGTATTGTGCTGCATGTGGATGTCCTGGTATTGTGCTGCATATGAATGTCCTGGTATTATGCTGCATGTGGATGTCCTGGTATTGTGCTGCATGTGAATGTCCTGGTATTATACTGCATGTGGATGTCCTGGTATTGTGCTGCATGTGAATGTCCTGGTATTATGCTGCATGTGAATGTCCTGGTATTGTGCTGCATGTGGATGTCCTGGTATTATGCTGCATGTGGATGTCCTGGTATTGTGCTGCATGTGGATGTCCTGGTATTATACTGCATGTGGATGTCCTGGTATTATGCTGCATGTGGATGTCCTGGTATTATGCTGCATGTGAATGTCCTGGTATTGTGCTGCATGTGGATGTCCTTGTATCGTGCTGCATGTGAATGTCCTGGTACTGTGCTGCAGTGGATGTCCTGGTATTGTGCTGCATGTGGATGTCCTGGTGTTGTGCTGCATGTGGATGTCCTGGTATTGTGTTGCATGTGGATGTCCTGGTATTGTGCTGCATGTGGATGTCCTGGTATTGTGCTGCATGTGGATGTCCTGGTACTGTGCTGCATGTGGATGTCCTGGTATTGTGCTGCATGTGAATGTCCTGGTATTGTGCTGCATGTGAATGTCCTTGTATTGTGCTGCATGTGAATGTCCTGGTATTGTGCTGCATGTGGATGTCCTGGTATTGTGCTGCATATGAATGTCCTGGTATTATGCTGCATGTGGATGTCCTGGTATTGTGCTGCATGTGAATGTCCTGGTATTATACTGCATGTGGATGTCCTGGTATTGTGCTGCATGTGAATGTCCTGGTATTATGCTGCATCTGGTATTGTGCTGCATGTGGATGTCCTGGTATTATGCTGCATGTGGATGTCCTGGTATTGTTCTGCATGTGGATGTCCTGGTATTATGCTGCATGTGGATGTCCTGGTATTGTGCTGCATGTGGATGTCCTGGTATTGTGCTGCATGTGGATGTCCTGGTACTGTGCTGCATGTGAATGTCCTGGTAATGTGCTGCATGTGGATGTCCTGGTATTGTTCTGCATGTGGATGTCCTGGTATTATGCTGCATGTGGATGTCCTGGTATTGTGCTGCATGTGGATGTCCTGGTATTGTGCTGCATGTGGATGTCCTGGTACTGTGCTGCATGTGAATGTCCTGGTAATGTGCTGCATGTGGATGTCCTGGTATTGTGCTGCATGTGGATGTCCTGGTATTGTGCTCCTTTTAGGTGAGGTGAGTTTTATGGATGTGGCAAAACAGAGCTCATATTCCAGTTAAAACTCAACCTCGGCAGCTTCTACATGTAGTTGCCTAAATGGTTCTGGCTGCAATTAGCTTCAATTATAGTAAACCGACAGACAGGAAAAAAACTGTAGCAAGTGTGAAAACCTCTTGAAATTCAACATATTCAAGGGTCTTCTATGGGTCCATGCATCTATTGCACACAGCAGGTCTATTCATTAAAAAAATTAGTACCAGAAGACTCCAAATGCATATCCATGACAACTCTTGTTTCTCAATTAAGCATTTGGAGCATTTGGTAAGGATAAGCTGGTGAGAAATTCCATCGGTGACACCATCAAGCATGTGCTGTCTTTTAAGCCGAACAAATGATGTGGACTCAGTTATGCTGTTTGGGTATGGAATTCGCACTTCTGGGAAACTGTTACTAAGTACAAAGACTGCTGTAGCTGATCCTGTAACAAAACATCTGTTGTTGGTGTGGTGGAGTTCTCCATGCAACTGTTACCAAGTCCTTGAAGGAGGGTGTAACTGGATAGGTGTGGTCAACATAGCGAGACTGTATGGCATGTGGTGATATGTTTAGTGCCCCAACAAGTACGCCACCAGGGCTAGGGCTGGGGACTAAGGGTGGGGCTAGGGCCAGGGCTAGGGCTAAGGGTGGGGCCAGGGCTAGGGCTCAACTAGACAGGAAAACAACAGCAACAAATCCTTGAAAAAATGTTTTTACAAAAAGAAGGAAGCAAGATCGTACCCATTTTGACCACAACGGCAGATCCATTACCATCTAAAATCATTTTGCGGTACTTAAAATTCGTTCAATGATAAATGTTAAAAGGTCGTCTAACTGGTTGTGGATATATAACATGGGGACACTTCCGTTTCCTTCCTTTTTTTTTAACAGCATTTGTTTAAGAAGCATTTTTGTTATTCTTGGCAGTGATGACTAATTTGTGTGTGTGTGTGTGTGCGTGTTGTGTGTGTGTGTGTGTGCGTGTCAGTCATCCAACAGTGGGTCGTATGTGCAGGATGCCTTTCAGCTTCTGCTCCCAGTGCTGAAGGTTGTCCTAGTTCAGGAGGTCAAGGTCCAGCAACCGGCTATTAATGTCATCAACAGAAACTGAATCAACCTTAACTAGTACACATGTACAGTATCTCAATCTATAGCAAGTACACATGTGCAATGCCTCCATCTGTAAGGAACACACATGGACAGTACCTGGACTCACCAACTGCAAGTCTAATAATGCTGTCTTCACTGCATATTCATTTCCTTACATTAAAAGTTCTCCCTCCTTCATCAGTAGAGTGCATGCACTCACTGCTCTATTAACAGTCATATGCGTGTAAACTGGTTGTATATCATTTACCAAGTAACTTGAAGTAAATATATATATCGGGAGTGCGCTAGCATTTTGGTTTGACCCACTTTTTAAGTGGTAGACGGCTAACACCTTTTTGTGTGCATATGCATACTCTATGTGTATATATGTAAACAGACAAATTATCTGAGCTACTCTGAGCTATACAGAAATAACACATTTTGTTAAGACACTCTTTAATGGTTGTTCATGAGTTGTGGCTTCAAAGTTGTGGATTGTGTCAGCTTGTGCAGGATCCTCTTGCGTATTATGTAGCTATAAACTGCATAGGCTGTGTTTAACTTACCTGAGATGGGTGGGAGCATAGGAAAATCAACCCCAAGAAAAGGAGGCTACAGAAACTGACACATAAAGTGCTCTAGTCTTGCGAGCCACACCTTCAGACAAGTGGAAGCTCATGAGCCTACTGGCAGAGTGCATGGGCATGGAGGCGAGGGGGGCAATCTGTCTTGTGGGTGCACTCCTGGTGCACTTGTCTGCATAGAGATGATGTTTGGGGGGAAGAAATTGAAAAGGTTTTGTCGATTTTGTATTAGCTACAAGTAGTTGATAGAATATCAGGAAGGAAGGTTGTGGCTGAACTGGCTGCCTTTGACTGCCTGGCATAAATGTGTTGTATATATATGGAGACTTAAGTTTAATTTAAAAAGGTGACTGAATACTTAGAATTCATGCTAAATGTTTTATAATCTGTTAAGCCTTGAGATGGTTTATCACTAAATACATACAAACAATGAATGGCAATGACTGCAGAAGTCTTTATATCATTATCATTATTACAGTACATGTACTACATGAGTATAATAGATGATTAATTGATGGTGTGATAGTATAATTATAGTACTGAAGGAACTTGTGCTGAATTCATGTTTTTATTCTAGAGCTGTGATAGCAGGAGCCAGCATGGCTAAATTAAATCCATAGCCAGCTAGTTTTTATTGCTTTGCGCCAGAACATGGTTCCTCGTCGTCTGTTAGGTTGCTGACCCGAGGACCTTGTTTATTGTCAGCAAATCTTCAGAAATGAAGATGCACATGTTTCAAGGTGAAGTTTTGTCCACACAGACTTAACTATAATGTATATACACACTCACATCTGAGCTGAGCATTGTTGGTTTATTCCTGATGGTGGCTAGAGCATCTAGTCGAAACGTTGAGAGAATACAAATTACTGAGAAGGCTATTGTATTTTAATGCAGACACACTTCTTCGTGTTGCAACTAGAGCATCCCTTGGTGAGACCAGAAACTTATTCTCTGATTGTCTTTATGTTGTCCTCCATATATATCCAATTGTGAGTAATTTGTTGATGCTCCATCTTTACTGGATGAAGCTTCAAGCATCATGTGGTTATGATGATCTGCTTGTTTCCACGTGTTTATGATCCAAGATCTCGATATTAGTGCCTCATTGGAGTGGCATCTCATCAAATTGCAAATTGTCCGTCAAAATTAATATTGTCTGACCATCGGAAGTGATGTTCATCATAGTTTTGGATGGACAGCCAAACTGGTATATAGAAATGTGAAACTCGCATGTTAAAGTCCGATGAGTGCGTTTTAAAGTATATACACTGGGCCAGTTAGCCTAAGAAATGCTAGCAGGACAAGTTTCTGGCTGTTGTCAGCTAGATCAGTGTTAGCTAGCCACCAAGACTGGAGGAATCTGTTTCTCCAGTTATGAAAGAAGCATAATGCAAAGAAAATAAAAACCTCATGAATATGGCCTTTCCAATATAAAAAGAAACCTAATCACATCCTGTTCAAACGTATGGCTTGAAGTAGTTGAGAACTTACTCATCCTAGGTCAGGACCATTTTTAATACTTTTCTAATAAGCAATACAAGCTTCTGCATATGCCACATCTCTATCTGGAGACATCACAGGATTCTTGTGGGCCTTATTTTTTTAATGTGTTTTTCTACGGCAACCATATCCTTGTGTCTGTTTCTTTGGCATTAAAGGGTCTGCTTAGTTATAATGACTTGTTGTTCGTATGGTAGCATTTTCATCGTGGCATTTCTGTTCAAAATCAAAAATATTTTGCTGTATTTCGGAGTCTTCCAGGGTTGTCAAACACAACATACACTTTTGAGCTTCCCCAGTGATGATGAGTAGAAAATTACTATCATCTTTCATGTTGGTTTGATAGTGGTAGTGTGGTTTATCAGAAACATTCCTTTTAACATTGAGCATGGGAAGTACAGTGCAATAATTGGATGAGAATCATGAGATGCACTTCTATACTGTCCTTCTAAAGTTGTCTAATGTATCCGTATTATATTCTCTATGGTAAATTTATGCAGTGATATGAATTCCATGCTTGTGCACTCATTTAAACAACATTCACTTGCTATTTCAGAGGAATGTAACTTTGATGGCCTTGGAACAACTATACTATTGGCAGGAACTCGCGTTACATCCACTTCCTATAAGCGTCAAACTACTCCATTCTTGGGCATATTGTTGGCCAAAAACGTACTGTTGTGCATCTTTCTTTTCCTCGTGAGTTTTGGTGCTGTGCAGAGGAAACACAACACCTTTGGAAGTGGTGTCTGCTGGACCAGGTGTCAAGTAGTTTGAGACGGGCTGCCTTGCTATATACTCGTTGTTCATTCATTACGTTACAAATTGTTATTGTTACCTAATTTTACTGCATCACGCTTTATTACACAATTATTATGGATTGGCTACTGAAATCTGTGAGAGTGTTTGCTTCTCGTGGGGTGTGAGGCAATTGTGCATGCTGTTAAATGTGCGAGGAAGACTTGAACATCAGCCGAAAGGAAAAGTGGACATTGCTTTTAGATTTTTCAGAGTTCTTTTGATGGCGGAATACTGTTATGGGGCCCAGCCCCTCCTGGATGCCACATCCTCGGCCAATATGGAGCCCAAAAGGGTACCTGCTTGGACCCCTGGTCTTTGCTCTAGTACATCTAATCATGGAGAATTTTTTAATTTTTTAAAAAAGAGGTCCCTGGCTTTCATCTGAACACCTGCTGCTTGGATGACGGGACATTCTGTGGATTGGCCACTGATTTGTGTGCTGCTTTGGCTATTGTTGAGAGAGAAGGGCCTGCCAGAGGGCTTCATCTGAACATGTAAAAGTCTCTGCTGTTTATTCCAGGGGATGCCATTTTTGAATACAATCCCCTTCCATCATACATTCCTGTCAGCAGGACCGAGTTTGACCTCCTCGGTGCACCCATTGGACCCCCTTTACATTGTGAAGACTGTGTCTAAGAGGGTGAAGAAAATTGCAGAGGTTCTTGATCATCTTCCTGACCTCCAAGACTCCCAAATAGAAGCTACAATTCTCAGGCACTGTCTCACTCTTCAAAAGGTCTTTTCCCCTCAGAACCTGCCCTGCCCTTTGGCTCGCATCAAGGAAGCTGCTTCTGCTTTTGACACCAGCATGCAGGAAGCTTTATCTGACCTAGTCGGTGGGTTCCTTCTTTACTGGTCCGCCTCCCCACTTCACTTGGTGGCATGGCCGTCCATCGAGCCATTTCATATCCTCAGCGGCTTCATTGGATCTCTAAATTGATCCAGGGAGTTGGTGGCAGCCAGAATAGACCTGGCAAGGCTGCAGGCACATCCACCACCCTCTGTGGGAGAGAATCGCAAGATGGATGCCCATGCAGAGGCTTGCCGTTCTGTGAGCATCACCTTTGTTTCAATGGTTGTGGAGTCCCTTGGTGGCTGGAGTTCTAGTGTAGCAGAGGTCAGAGCATGGGGGGGGGACTTCAAGGACAGAGACTGAGTATTTCCTCTGTTGACTCCATAACCCACCTCTTCTCTATTTGCCTCTGAGGGGGAATGCTTGCATGTGGACCCCAATCAGGCCTCCTGACAGAACATTGATGGGGTTACGTCCAAGCCAGCTGACATCCTAGCCAGCTGACATCGCAAGTTTTCCACTGGCATAAGTACTTATAGCCGTAATTAGGGGAATGCCAATTCTGTAACGCAGCGCCATCCTCTAAAGCCAGGAGATTGAGACGAGAGGTGTGTCTCGGTTAACCGAGTACTGGACTCGACAATGGCTAACAAAATCTTCCTGGAAATGATATTTGAAGACGCTCTGGCGTCTGGATTAGCTCGTGAGCTATCTATGGCACAGAGGCCCCCTCCAGACAATTTCTTTGTGTTACCGCCTGACGTTAAGTCCTGGAGACAGGTCCAGGTCGCCTGCAAGAAGGAGAACATGGTGATTTGCATAGAGGTTACCAGGAAACAGAATGAGAATTGCCAGAAAGTGCAGGGTATCTTCATGAATTTGGCCAGAAGGTTTGAAAACATCCCATTCCTACGAGTTTTCATCGAATCACAGATTGCCACTTTTGATGAGGTATGTATACATTGATGGAAAACATAATCACACTATCCTGCTTCACTTTATCCTGCTTCTTCTTCACACATGCATGGCACGTGGATATCGATATGAATTTGGTAATCCTGGTATCTTACTGAGGTTTGGGCAAAACGCCACCACTGTCGTCCCACTAGTCAATGTATGGGAACATGGTGGGGGGAGGAGGAGAAGTGAGTCATCCATTGCTGTAGTTGTGAGCCTCTCATTGGATTTATGAGAGAAGTATGGGAGTCATCCATTGCTGTAGTTGTGAGCCTCGCATTGGATTTATGGGAGAAGTATGGGAGTCATCCATTGCTGTAGTTGTGAGCCTCTCATTGGATTTATGAGAGAAGTATGGGAGTCATCCATTGCTGTAGTTGTGAGCCTCTCATTGGATTTATGAGAGAAGTATGGTGAATCATGATGACGTTTCCTCCTGTGATGATAGTTATAGTGAGCATGAATCATGATGACGCTTCCTCCTGTGATGATAGTTATAGTGAGCATGAATCATGATGACGCTTCCTCCTGTGATGATAGTTATAGTGAGCATGAATCATGATGACGCTTCCTCCTGTGATGATAGTTATAGTGAGCATGAATCATGATGACATTCCTCCTGAGGTGATAGTTATAGTGAGCATGAATCATGATGATTGTTCCTCCTGAGGTGATAGTTATAGTGAGCATGAATCACGATGATGTTTCCTCCTGTGATGATACTTATAGTGAGCATGAATCATGATGACGTTTCCTCCTGAGGTGATAAGTTATAGTGAGCATGAATCATGATGACGTTTCCTCCTGTGATGATAGTTATAGTGAGCATGAATCATGATGACGTTTCCTCCTGTGATGATAGTTATAGTGAGCATGAATCATGATGATGTTTCCTCCTGAGATGATAGTTATAGTGAGCATGAATCATGATGATGTTTCCTCCTGTGATGATAGTTATAGTGAGCATGAATCATGATGATGTTTCCTCCTGTGATGATAAGCATGAATCATGATAATGTTTCCTCCTAAGGTGATAAGTTATAGTGAGCATGAATCATGATGATTGTTCCTCCTGAGGTGATAGGCATGAATCATGATGATGAGCTATGTATTTTTTTAATGTCAAGTTCCAGTTTTGACTTGTTATATGATGGCCACAATGTAGCTCGCCTCCACCACCACAAACCAGTCTTCTATAAACTGCTTAGCCCTCTCTTAGCAGCAGTTCTTCTGGAGTATGGGACACCTCTTCTTAGCTGCTTAACTTGAAGAGTCAGACTCCGCTCGAAGGAATAAAAATAATAATATGACTCATTTCTAAATTGAGATTTTGCGAATTCTTGGACTACAGAAACTTTTACAAGTGTCTGTGGGAGCAGAGGAAAGGTGTTGTGTTTTAGAGGGTGTGTGGTGATGTGAAGATTCTATGATGACTGGATTATCTTAGGCTTCACTCAGTGCATACTGGACAACCTTCTCTACCAGGAAAGAGGTTGTGGACAAAATCAATTTTATACTTGAGCTCAGAGCCATTACTGACTGACCTGCTAGAAATGGATATACTTCAGAGCCCTCTCTACTAGGAAAGAAAGCTTGTGGATAATGTCGATTTTATCAAGAAATAAAGAACTACCGTTTAGCTCACTATACAACTCATTCCTGCCTTTCATTATTAGTGGTTAGTGCAGGGGTGAATATTCCTGAGGGAGCTCATTATATGTGGTTAGTGCAGGGGGTGAATATTCCCGAGGGAGCTCATTATTAGTGGTTAGTGCAGGGGGTAAATATTCCCGAGGGAGCTCATTATTAGTGGTTAGTGCAGGGGGTGAATATTCCCGAGGGAGCTCATTATTAGTGGTTAGTGCAGGGGGTGAATATTCCCGAGGGAGCTCATTATTAGTGGTTAGTGCAGGGGGTGAATATTCCCGAGGGAGCTCATTATTAGTGGTTAGTGCAGGGGGTGAATATTCCCGAGGGAGCTCATTATTAGTGGTTAGTGCAGGGGGTGAATATTCCCGAGGGAGCTCATTATTAGTGGTTAGTGCAGGGGTGAATATTCCCGAGGGAGCTTATTATTAGTGGTTAGTGCAGGGGGTGAATATTCCCGAGGGAGCTCATTATTAGTGGTTAGTGCAGGGGGTGAAATTCCCGAGGGAGCTCATTATTAGTGGTTAGTGCAGGGGGTGAAATTCCCGAGGGAGCTCATTATTAGTGGTTAGTGCAGGGGGGTGGTTAGTGCAGGGGGTGAATATTCCCGAGGGAGCTGCGTGACTTAGTTGGGACAAGGTATCCTGTCCCCAAACACGTCTAGGTTGCATTTACTGCAACATGAGAGCTTCTCTGAAAATTGATCTCATCTAAATTTCCTGATGGAATGTGGGTGTCTGAGCTTATGGAATGACTGTCTCATCTAGCCATGCTGCTAACATTGAAGGTGTTGCAGCAAGTACTCTAATGAGATTCATAGAGTAATGATCCCACAAACTCTAGACCCAACGAGTTTACTCAGTGTTTGTGCCTAGTGCTTTTGGGAGGGTCCATCACTGAGCATGCTGGTGAGAGTGGAGCAAGGAAGTTTATGATGATTAAGCAGCAGCTCCTAGTAACCAGTCTTGCTGCAACTCTAGGGAGGAACCAAGTAGGTAACCTTAAGATCACTAACATAGAGCGTTAGAATTAGCGAGGTCAGGCAGAGGTGACTTAAGATCAGTGGGAGTTAAGATCAGTGGGAGGCAACTAGATTTTTAGCAATAACTTTTCCAAGTTTCAACTAAGGCTGGTTCATTATTTGACGCTCACCTATCATATTGTTTCGACCTATCGTATCGTAGTGTCATATTGTGAACCAGCTGCATTAAATATGAAGTTCACAATGCGATAGGATGATACGATATGTAACCATGGAACACGATGTATTTGTATTCCATTGTTGAGCGTCTGACCAATCAAAATGCTAGAATTTATCTGAACTGCAGCTTCAGGTGTTCAGCCTCAAGTAAACATTGCGGCATTTGTGGATGACAACAAGCTCATTGGAGCCCTGAAGACCCTGCCCTGCTTGTGGCAGGAATCTGCTCGGGTGAAGGATCATGCCTGGAAATAGGTGATGTGTCAGGTTGAATATGTTACGTAGCTGATAGATCCAACCATAGGTTATTAGAGGTATAGCTTGTTGGTGGCAATAGCTAGCTAGCTAGCGAGATATAGCTTGTTGAGAGCTTGTTGGTGGCAATAGCTTGCTAGCTAGCGAGATATATCTTGTTGAGTGGCAATAGCTAGCTAGCTAGTGCAATGTTTCTAAGTCATTGTCCACAGCTGACATAATATCTACACTCTACCGCCATCACTGTCCATGGATGGTGGTGTCTGAGGTCGAAGTTAGAGATTGCACATTGCCATGTTTTATTGTGAAGGGACTGTGTGCAATAGCTAGTTTAAATGTATTCTGTTGCTGGGAACCTAGGAAACCCGTCTCAACCCTGAATATTACAGCACAGGTTCTGTCAAGTAATCATTAATTAAAGCAAATATCCACTCCCGTTACACTTTTCTTTTCTTAATTAAAAAAAATCAAAATCACAACCTCCTCAAGTGCACTGTGTTTCTCTGGACCTTTATGTTCTTTTTTCTCGATGTCTCCGAGTAGCCATTACTCATGAATATTCATATACAACAGGAGCAGACTATCACAGTACCATAGCTTCATCCCTGGGACACCTTGCAGGAGAGCAACACTAGTAGCAGCTATGGATACCTTGCAGGAGAGCTACACTAGCAGCTATGGATACCTTGCAGGAGAGCTACACTAGCAGCTATGGATACCTTGCAGGAGACTACACTAGCAGCTATGGATACCTTGCAGGAGAGCTATACTAGTAGCTATGGATACCTTGCAGGACAACTACACTAGCAGCTATGGATACCTTGCAGGAGAGCTATACTAGTAGCTATGGATACCTTGCAGGAGAGCTACACCAGCAGCTGTGGATACCTTGCAGGAGAGCTACACTAGCAGCTATGGATACCTTGCAGGAGACTACACTAGCAGCTATGGATACCTTGCAGGAGAGCTACACTAGCAGCTATGGTATACCTTGCAGGAGAGCTACACTAGCAGCTATGGATACCTTGCAGGAGAGCTACACTAGCAGCTATGGATACCTTGCAGGAGAGCTACACTAGCAGCTATGGATACCTTGCAGGAGACTACACTAGCAGCTATGGATACCTTGCAGGAGAGCTACACTAGCAGCTATGGATACCTTGCAGGAGAGCTACACTAGCAGCTATGGATACCTTGCAGGAGAGCTATACTAGTAGCTATGGATACCTTGCAGGAGAGCTACACTAGCAGCTATGGATACCTTGCAGGAGAACTACACTAGCAGCTATGGATACCTTGCAGGAGAGCTACACCAGCAGCTATGGATACCTTGCAGGAGAGCAGCTATGGATACCTTGCAGGAGAGCTACACTAGCAGCTATGGGCTACACTAGCAGCTATGGATACCTTGCAGGAGAGCTACACTAGCAGCTATGGATACCTTGCAGGAGAACTACACTAGCAGCTATGGATACCTTGCAGGAGAGCTACACCAGCAGCTATGGATACCTTGCAGGAGAGCTACACTAGCAGCTATGGATACCTTGCAGGAGAGCTACACCAGCAGCTATGGATACCTTGCAGGAGAGCTACACTACCAGCTATGGATACCTTGCAGGAGAGATACACTAGCAGCTATGGATACCTTGCAGGAGAGCTACACTAGCAGCTATGGATACCTTGCAGGAGAACTACACTAGCAGCTATGGATACCTTGCAGGAGAGCTACACTACCAGCTATGGATACCTTGCAGGAGAGTTACACTAGCAGCTATGGATACCTTGCAGGAGAGCTATACTAGCAGCTATGGATACCTTGCAGGAGAACTACACTAGCAGCTATGGATACCTTGCAGGAGAGATACACTAGCAGCTATGGATACCTTGCAGGAGAGCTACACTAGCAGCTATCGATACCTTGCAGGAGAGCTACCAGCAGCTATGGATACCTTGCAGGAGAGCTACACTAGCAGCTATCGATACCTTGCAGGAGAGCTACACTAGCAGCTATGGATACCTTGCAGGAGAGCTACACTAGCAGCTATGGATACCTTGCAGGAGAACTACACTAGCAGCTATGGATACCTTGCAGGAGAACTACACTAGCAGCTATGGATACCTTGCAGGAGAGCTACACTAGCAGCTATGGATACCTTGTACACTAGCAGCTATGGATACCTTGCAGGAGAGCTACACTAGCAGCTATGGATACCTTGCAGGAGAGCTACACTAGCAGCTATGGATACCTTGCAGGAGAGCTACACTACCAGCTATGGATACCTTGCAGGAGAGCTACACTAGCAGCTATGGATACCTTGCAGGAGAGCTACACTAGCAGCTATGGATACCTTGCAGGAGAGCTACACTAGCAGCTATGGATACCTTGCAGGAGAGCTACACTAGCAGCTATGGATACCTTGCAGGAGAGCTACACTAGCAGCTATGGATACCTTGCAGGAGAGCTACACCAGCAGCTATGGGCAGGAGAGCTACACTAGCAGCTATGGATACCTTGCAGGAGAGCTACCAGCAGCTATGGATACCTTGCAGGAGAGCTACACTAGCAGCTATGGATACCTTGCAGGAGACTAGCAGCTATGGATACCTTGCAGGAGAGCTATACCAGCAGCTATGGATACCTTGCAGGAGACTAGCAGCTATGGATACCTTGCAGGAGAGCTACACTAGCAGCTATGGATACCTTGCAGGAGAGCTACACTAGTAGCTATGGATACCGCTACACTAGCAGCTATGGATACCTTGCAGGAGAGCTACACTAGCAGCTATGGATACCTTGCAGGAGAGCTACACTAGCAGCTATGGATACCTTGCAGGAGAGCTACACTAGCAGCTATGGATACCTTGCAGGAGAGCTACACTAGCAGCTATGGATACCTTGCAGGAGACTACACCAGCAGCTATGGATACCTTGCAGGAGAACTACACTAGCAGCTATGGATACCTTGCAGGAGAGCTACCAGCAGCTATGGATACCTTGCAGGAGAGCTACACTAGCAGCTATGGATACCTTGCAGGAGACTAGCAGCTATGGATACCTTGCAGGAGAGCTACACTAGCAGCTATGGATACCTTGCAGGAGAGCTACACTAGCAGCTATGGATACCTTGCAGGAGAGCTACACTAGTAGCTATGGATACCTTGCAGGAGAGCTACACTAGCAGCTATGGATACCTTGCAGGAGAGCTATACTAGCAGCTATGGATACCTTGCAGGAGAGCTACACCAGCAGCTATGGATACCTTGCAGGAGAGCTACACTAGCAGCTATGGATATCTTGCAGGAGAGATACACTAGCAGCTATGGATACCTTAGGAGAGCTACACTAGCAGCTATGGATACCTTGCAGGAGCACTACACTAGCAGCTATGGATACCTTGCAGGAGAGCTACACTAGCAGCTATGGATACCTTGCAGAGGAGCTGCACTAGCAGCTATGGATACCTTGCAGGAGAGCTACACTAGCAGCTATGGATACCTTGCAGGAGAGCTACACTAGCAGCTATGGATACCTTGCAGGAGAGCTACACTAGCAGCTATGGGCTACACTAGCAGCTATGGATACCTTGCAGGAGAGCTACACTAGCAGCTATGGATACCTTGCAGGAGAGCTACACTAGCAGCTATGGGCTACACTAGCAGCTATGGATACCTTGCAGGAGAGCTACACTACCAGCTATGGATACCTTGCAGGAGAGCTACACTAGCAGCTATGGATACCTTGCAGGAGAGCTACACTAGCAGCTATGGATACCTTGCAGGAGAGCTACACTACCAGCTATGGATACCTTGCAGGAGAGCTACACTAGCAGCTATGGATACCTTGCAGGAGAACTACACTAGCAGCTATTGATACCTTGCAGAAGAGCTACACTAAGCGATTTGAACGTAGTTGTTTGTGCCTCAAAACAAGAGTAATCTTTAAAAGGACTCGAGTCTCTGCATGTCAAGAAGTGTAGCAGCATTCTGTATATTTTCCTATTTTCAAAATGGCCCAGATGGCAAACCTCCTCCCCCCCAAACATATCCTCTAGCTTCTTATATTAACTCCAAAAAGACTCCCAGAATTAGATAATAAGCCTGCGCAGCACAAAAGAAAAACCTTAAGATTCCTCTTCAAGATCATCTCTGTTTATACATTTGCATAACTCGTGCACATTCATAGCAAGTCTAGCACCAGGAGACTCCAAATGTTCCAATTCGTGTCCACAACTACCTGTTTGTTGTTTTGCAGAATAGAAGCGTGGGGTAGTTGCAGATGATTCAGTGAAGCTATAGCTCTCGTCCTATTTTATATGATCAGATTGTAAAGATTGTCCTCTACATGACTCTAGTCATAAGCAGAACGAATGACACGTGCTCAGTTCTGCTTCGGCATTCTCTCTCCTGGGCACTTTCCAAGTCCAAGCTACTCCTCTACCGGGCTGTAGCTCCTCCTCTACCAGGCTGTAGCTCCTCCTCTACCAGGCTGTAGCTCCTCCTCTACCAGGCTGTAGCTCCTCCTCTACCAGGCTGTAGCTCCTCCTCTACCAGGCTGTAGCTCCTCCTCCATCAGGCTGTAGCTCCTCCTCTACCAGGCTGTAGCCCCTCCTCTACCAGGCTGTAGCTGATCTACCAGATCCCATCATTGTTCCCTCATGGCTACTCTCTTGCAGGTAGTGATTATATACATGCATGCACACGTGCTACTCTCTGGCAGGTAGTGATTGTATACATGCATGCACACATGCTACTCTCTGGTACACATGCATGCACACATGCTACTCTCTGGTACACATGCATGCACACATGCTACTCTCTGGCAGGTAGTGATTGTATACATGCATGGACACATGCTACTCTCTAGCAAGTAGTGATTGTATACATGCATGCACACATGCTACTCTCTGGCAGGTAGTGATTGTATACATACATGTACACATGCTACTCTCTGGCAAGTAGTGATTGTATACATGCATGCCCACAAGCTACTCTCTGGCAGGTAGTGATTCTACTCTGGCAGGTAATGATTGGTGTACATGCATGCACACATGCTATTCTCTGGCAGGTAGTGATTGGTATTTAATTTCCTGTCGTGCAGTTGCGAAGAGATGTGGGTGGGATAGAGTACACGCCCACTCTTCTGGCATTATTTTTTGACGACGGTGACTCAGTTTCTCGAGCAAAATATGAAGGATACGATAAGATCATGCCGGCAATTGTCAGGTGAGAGCTGTGAAATCATGCCATGTGTTAGTTGTGACACGTGCTAGTCATAGAGTGGTTAATTGTGGCACGTGCTAGTCATGGAGTGTTAATTGTGGCACATGCTAGTCATAGAGTGGTTAATTGTGGCATATGCTAGTCATAGAGTGGTTAATTGTGGCACATGCTAGTCATAGAGTGGTTAATTGTGGCACGTGCTAGTCGTGGAGTGAGTTAATTGTGGCACGTGCTAGTCATAGAGTGGTTAATTGTGGCACATGCTAGTCGTGGAGTGGTTAATTGTGGCACGTGCTAGTCATAGAGCGGTTAATTGTGGCACGTGCTAGTCATAGAGTGGTTAATTGTGGCACGTGCTAGTCATAGAGTGGTTAATTGTGGCACATGCTAGTCATAGAGTGGTTAATTGTGGCACGTGCTAGTCGTGGAGTGAGTTAATTGTGGCCGTGCTAGTCATTGAGTGTGTTAATTGTGGCTATCATAGAGTGTGTTACTTGTGACAATGTTAGTTGTAGAGTGTTAATTGTGGCACATGCTAGTCATAAAGTGTGTTAATTTTTGCACATGCTCTACATGTTTAGTGGGCGTATCATTGAAGTAATTAAAGAGCTTCTACAGCGCAGAGCAAAACTGAAGGCCATTGAAGGGATTGTCGGACATTTGAGCAAGCAGATGTCGGACAGGGAGAGTCGAGTGCGGGAGGAATATGAAAGGAAACTACAAAGGTAAGCCTGCCAGTTAATCCTGTCGGGTTGCTTGCCGATTTACGCTTGCCAGTTTAAGCTAGGCGGTTTAAGCCTGCCAGTTTAAGATTGCCAATTTAAGCTTGATGTTAAGCTTGCTGGTTTAAGCTTGCCAGTTTAAGCTAGGCGGTTTAAGCTTGCTGATTTAAGCCTGCCAGTTTAAGATTGCCAATTTAAGCTTGATGTTAAGCTTGCTGATTTAAGCCTGCCAGTTTAAGCTTGCCAGTTTAAGCTTGCCGAATAAGCTTGCCGGTTTAAGCTTTCCTGCCGGTCTAAGTCTGCCAGCCTAACCTGTCAGTCTAAGCTTGCTGTCCTAAGCTTGCTGTCCTAAGCCTGCCGGCCTAAACCTGCCGGCCTAAGCTTTCTGTCCTAAGCTTGCTGTCCTAAGCCTGCCGGTCTAAGCCTGCCGGCCTAAACCTGTCAGTCTAAGCCTGCCGGCCTAAACCTGCCAGTCTAAGCTTGCTGTCCTAAGCTTGCTGTCCTAAGCTTGCTGTCCTAAGCTTGCTGGTCTAAGCCTGCCGGCCTAAACCTGCCAGTCTAAGCTTGCCGGCCTAAGCCTGCCGGTCTAAGCTTGCCGGTCTAAGCCTGCCGGCCTAAACCTGCCAGTCTAAACCTGCCAGTCTAAGCTTGCCGGCCTAAGCCTGCCGGTCTAAGCCTGCCGGTCTAAGCTTGCCGGCCTAAACCTGCCAGTCTAAGCCTGCCGGTCTAAGGCTGCCGGTCTAAGCCTGCCGGTCATTAAGCCTGCCGGTCTAAGCTTGCCAGCCTAAGCCTGCCGGTCTAAGCCTGCCGGTCTAAACCTGCCAGTCTAAGCCTGCCGGTCTAAGCTTGCCGGCCTAAGCTTGCCGGCCTAAGCCTGCCGGTCTAAGCCTGCCGGCCTAAACCTGCCCGTCTAAGCCTGCCGGTCTAAACTTGCCAGCCTAAGCCTGCCGGCCTAAGCCTGCCGGCCTAAGCCTGCCGGTCTAAGCTTGCTGTCCTAAGCTTGCTGTCCTAAGCTTGCCGGTCTAAGCCTGCCGGCCTAAACCTGCCCGTCTAAGCCTGCCGGTCTAAACTTGCCGGCCTAAGCCTGCCGGCCTAAGCCTGCCGGTCTAAGCTTGCTGTCCTAAGCTTGCTGTCCTAAGCTTGCCGGTCTAAGCTTGCCGGCCTAAGCCTGCCGGTCTAAGCTTACCGGCCTAAGCTTGCCGGTCTAAGCTTGCCGGCCTAAACCTGCCGGTCTAAGCCTGCCAGCCTAAACCTGTCAGTATAAGCTTGCTGTCCTAAGCTTGCTGGCCTAAGCTTGCTGTCCTAAGCTTGCTGGCCTAAGCCTGCCGGCTTAAACCTGTCAGTCTAAGCTTGCTGTCCTAAGCTTGCTGTCCTAAACCTGCCGGTCTAAGCTTGCCGGCCTAAGCCTGCCAGTCTAAGCCTGCCGGTCTAAGCCTGCCGGCCTAAACCTGCCAGTCTAAGCTTGCTGTCCTAAGCTTGCTGTCCTAAGTTTGCCTGCCTAAGTTTGCCTGCCTAAGCCTGCTGAGCCTGCCGGATCAAGCCTGGCCTGTTGTGAATTATTCAGTTTTTCCCCCTTGTTAACAGTCAAATGAAGGAGCAAGAGGAAACACTTAAGAAGAAAGAGGAAGATCTGGAAAAAGAAGCGGACAAGAAAAAGAAGGAAGAGGAAGAGGAGTTAGAGAAAGTCCAGGAACGACGTCAAGCCGAGGAGAAGCTCAAGAAGGAACGTCCAAGGTATGTGCAGGAGCTTCTTGGGATGGATCTGGATACAGCTTCCAGTGGCAGTTTGAAAAGGATCATGAAGAACCTGGGCATCAGCACAGTGGGCTATTTTGAGAAGCAAGAGCTGAAGGGGGCACTCATTGCCAATGTTCCCGAGCTACGCATCAGGAGCACCTGCGAACCTCGGGAGACCAGCAACCATGGCAACAGAATTGGTGAGTGAGTGTGAATTGATAATAATCAGTGGCAGCCCTACAGCATTGACACTCGTTGAGCCTACCAGAACTAAAAGCAAACAGATTCTGATGTACCCATGTGGACCACAACCAGTTATATAGAAGACCCTTTACCATTTAGAATCATGTACACCCAATGATTCTAAAAGCAGTTCATGTCCTCTCATAATCACACTACACACAAACAAAAACAAGAACAACAAATGTTTTATATATAAATTTAAATAAATATATTTGTGACCTAAAAAGGAGGGAAACAAGACTGTGCCCGTGTAGACCACAGCAGATAGATGACCCTTTACCATTTAGAATCATGTGTACCAATACTGTCCTTTTTTTATTACAATTATGGGAATTATGGGGTATATAAATGGTAAAGGGTCATCTTAATCTACGTGGGTACAGTCTTGTTTCGTTGTAGGTTTGTGTTAGTGGCAACCCACACCAAGTGGAGCTTCGTTGTCTCCAGAGCTTTTAAACACTTTTTTTCAAACTTGTTTATTGTTTCTCTTTCGATCAACTTCCTGTTTTTAGTGAATAAAATACAGCGCAACATATCCACACTCGCTGGCAACGCATGTCACACCACAATGGTTGGTGAGCCATCTGAATAACAGTGTATATGCACAACAATACATCACAGGCAGAGATGGGTGTGGTTTTACATGCATAGTCTTGAGATGAGACCCAGCAATCGGGTAGCTTCAGCCCTACATATTGATGGAAGTGCTGATCCCGAGGTGTGACGTGTTTGCTTCCTTCACGAGCAACTGTCTAAAAAACAAAAACAAAAAGAGCAAGAAACCTTTAAAGTTGAGGGGGGCCCGACACCATATTTTTTCAAAACAAACTGTGTTTATGACTTTGGAGCTCCATAAATTCTGCTCACTTCACTGTATGAACTTGATATATAGCTCAAAAGATAGCTCTCTCTTCTATGTGCTCTCTTTTGTACTAAAAACTGTTGCATAGGTATAGCCATGCCCAAGTTACAAGTTACAGGCAGTCAAAGTTAGGTCCTCAAAACCAGCATGCCCATATCCCCAACAGTTCAAGCTCCTACTGTAACTGGACAATGCTAGACAGTTGAAATTAGCACCGAAGAAGCCCTGCTCTCTATTTGAGTTTTTCTTCCATTATTGAATGCAGAGTACTGGTCATACTGGTCATGTGGTAATGCTGATCGGTTGAAAATCAATTTCCTAAAAATTCATTTTCAAACCCACTCCCGCACTTGACCACAGACTTAAGTTTTAGTGCCTAATAAGCAGGGCTTCCTTTAACCACTAGTACTGGGGGGGCTGTCCGCCATTTAAAAAAGAGTGTCAAACCAATACAGGGATATAGGAAGTACTAATCTACTCTCTGATACTGTAAATTCTGGTTGTTAAACCTCTCAATGTTTAGTGCCCAGTAAGCTGTTAAGCCTCTTGTTGTTGTAACAACAAACCATCTTTATTGGCATTCTTACGCACCTTGCTGGAGGTGTTGGTCTCGCGCTGGTGATAACAGAGTGGTTATGTGCATGCCTATTAAGGCTGGTTCACAACACGACGCTGGCTGAGCGGAGCATTGCGTTGCATCCGAGCGTGACGTTGCATCGTGTTGTGAACCTCAAACGCAACGGAACGCAACGCAATAGAGCTGTATTCTCGATTAGAAAAAAGTTCTAATCCAGCGTCTGAAGCATCTGAAATGCAGCGTCGGACCAATCAGAATGCTATAATCTATCACGTGCCACTGACCTGCAGTTTAGCCAGTATCAAAGAAGTCTATTGATTGAAGAAAAGTTGCTGTCAGGAGCTTCCCTGTTTGTGGCAGGTGACTGGAAGTCAGTGGCAAGTCAGGTAAGAATGGCCTAGCTATAACTATCTATATAAAGAATGGCCTAGCTATATAAAGAATGGCCTAGCTATAACTAGCTATAGAAAGAATGGCCTAGTTACAACTAGTTTCATTAGAGTGACTACAATTATCCACATATTGATATGATAGGTTGGAGAAGGAGCAACCTCAGAACAATGTTGCAAAAAGTGGAAGACGCTGAGGGTAAGGGAACTGAAGAAGAAGAGGCCCAAGAGTGTGATGCAGGCCCATGGTTATTTCATGCTGGCCACTGTTTTCTGTCATCATTTTACAGGACACCATTTGTGAACATTGAATTTCCCAAGAACCCTATTCCACATGAATTTATGTTAAGCCAATTTTGTGTACTGACATGTTGAAAATATTTACTAGATAATTTATTATTAGCATTGTGTGTTTATGTATGCCAAAAAACATAGTTGTATTGCCATGGAACCTTCTCCAGCTGTGCTTCTGAAGGCATCTCTCGTGGAAGCAGCAGATCGTGAATACCTCAAGATCAATTGGACTTAACAAGGTACAAAAGGGAAAACCCTGCTGCTTCCAGCATGTGATGGGGACTCCATTCCAGTACATTGCTCCTCGTCGATGGTACAAACTGTTTATCGTCCCGTACGAAAGTTGAAGGACAGAGAGGTCTGCAAAATCATCGGGGATGCTTCATGGCAGAGAGACCTAACAATTAATTTTTTCAGCACTATACTTGTGAGTTGCCTGTAGCAAGAAATCTCAGAGCGAGTGCCAACCTTTCACCTGGGGAGATATCAGCTCTGACAGAGCTGTCGTGACTCTGATGGGTCAGGTATGAACTGACCTATATATATATAATTAGGTAACTTTTATTATTTATACTATGGCACATACAAAGCATACCGCTAAAAGAGAGTCAAACTTCTCCCTAGACATCCTCAAATATCTGAAATGACTCTCTGGGTCAGACAGTCTCATCTCTTGTAGGAGATTGTTCTAATCTCCATGCTGGGTACAGCGAGCGAATATAGGGCGTACCCACATCCTTCTCTTCCGCTTTATTAGTCTCCTACTAGCCAATAGCAAGATTAAATCAAACTCTTCTTCGCTGCTGCTGTCAGTGTCCCTTTTGTTGAGTGCAGTTCGAAATGAATAGGGTCAAAGGTCAATTGACACAACGCTGGCCGAGCGGAACATTGTGTCATTTATGTTGTGAACCGGCAAACGCAACGCAACGCTTAGCCAGCGTCGTGTTGTGAACCAAGTCTTCACCATCTAGGAAACTTATTAGCATTGAGTCAACAAGAATTGCAGGCATGGCCATGAATATTATTATTAGCTACAATTACCCAGTTTCATTTGCAGGACACTTCTGTCTCTTGGCACGGGCTTCTAGCAGACGTTACTTGACAGGGTAAGGATATCAACAGAATGCATGTCGCAAGAATCTTTCGGATTCTAAGCTATGGGAAAGAAAACAGGCCTAGATGGAATTTTCACCATGAAGGCCAAATGTTTTTTAAATGAACTTACTTTGCAATACTTAGCTCCTTTTTTAATCCACCTGCTCCTTCTTAGTCTGGCTTGAGGGACTGGCTCTTTCTTAGTCTGGCTTGAGGGACTAGCTCTTTCTTAGTCTGGCTTGAGGGACTGGCACTTTCTTAGTCTGGCTTGAGGGACTGGCTCTTTCTTAGTCTGGCTTGAGGGACTGGCTCTTTCTTAGTCTGGCTTGAGGGACTGGCTCTTTCTTAGTCTGGCTTGAGGGTGGCTCTTTCTTAGTCTGGCTTGAGGGACTGGCTCTTTCTTAGTCTGGCTTGAGGGACTGGCACTTTCTTAGTCTGGCTTGAGGGACTGGCTCTTTCTTAGTCTGGCTTGAGGGACTGACTCTTTCTTAGTCTGGCTTGAGGGACTGGCTCTTTCTTAGTCTGGCTTGAGGGACTGGCTCTTTCTTAGTCTGGCTTGAGGGACTGGCTCTTTCTTAGTCTGGCTTGAGGGACTGGCACTTTCTTAGTCTGGCTTGAGGGACTGGCTCTTTCTTAGTCTGGCTTGAGGGACTGGCTCTTTCTTAGTCTGGCTTGAGGGTGGCTCTTTCTTAGTCTGGCTTGAGGGACAGGCTCTTTCTTAGTCTGGCTTGAGGGACTGGCTCTTTCTTAGTCTGGCTTGAGGGACTGGCTCTTTCTTAGTCTGGCTTGAGGGACTGGCTCTTTCTTAGTCTGGCTTGAGGGACAGGCTCTTTCTTAGTCTGGCTTGAGGGACTGGCTCTTTCTTAGTCTGGCTTGAGGGACTGGCTCTTTCTTAGTCTGGCTTGAGGGACTGGCTCTTTCTTAGTCTGGCTTGAGGGACAGGCTCTTTCTTAGTCTGGCTTGAGGGACTGGCTCTTTCTTAGTCTGGCTTGAGGAACTGGCTCTTTCTCTATGCTCTCCAATAGTTCAGTTTTTGCAAATTGTCTAAATCATTGGCTGCCTTCAGCTAGAGCTAGCTATATATGTGTGTATATAGTAGCTATATACTATTTAGTAGCTATATATAGTAGCTATGTATACATATATAACTATATTTAGTAGCTATATATAGTAGCTATGTATATACATATATAACTATGTATATATAACTATATTTAGTAGCTATATATACATATACAGTAGCTATGTAATACATATATAGTATAATAAGCTATATATACACATATAGTAGTATAGTAGCATATATAGTAGCTATGTATATACATATATAGTATAATAAGCTATATATACACATATAGTAGTATAGTAGCTATATATACATATATAGTAGCTATGTATATACATATATAGTATATGTATAGCTACTCAATGGTTGTTTTCTAATCAAGCTACTAATGATGATGCAGTGGTTTTCTAGTCAACTGGTTTGATGTAGCTCAGTAGCAAACAGATCTCAACGAGTGAGTTCTGGCATGGCTATAGTTACCAACCTTCTTTATCCTGAAATATTCACTATTGTCAAGATTGTGAGACTCACATGCGCGGATGTATCCCCAATCAGCCATAATGAGTTAATAATATTTGTATGTATGGCGAAGTGCTAAGTCAGCAGTGTGTCATGATGTAATGTTTGTGGAAGTGCTGAGTGAGCATTAGTGTAATATTTGTAGGTGGAAGTGCTGAGTCAGCAGTGAGCAGAAGTGATGTAATATTTGTACGTGGAAGTGCTGAGTCAGCAGTGAGCAGTAGTGATGTAATATTTGTAGGTGGAAGTGATGAGTCAGCAGTGAGCAGTAGTGATGTAATATTTGTAGGTGGAAGTGCTGAGTCAGCAGTGAGCAGTAGTGATGTAATATTTGTAGGTGGAAGTGCTGAGTCAGCAGTGAGCAGTAGTGATGTAATATTTGTAAGTGGAAGTGCTGAGTCAGCAGTGAGCAGTAGTGATGTAATATTTGTAGGTGGAAGTGCTGAGTCAGCAGTGAGCAGTAGTGATGTAATATTTGTAGGTGGAGTTGATGAGTCAGCAGTGAGCAGTAGTGATGTAATATTTGTAGGTGGAAGTGCTGAGTGAGCAGTGAGCAGTAGTGATGTAATATTTGTAGGTGGAAGTGCTGAGTCAGCAGTGAGCAGTAGTGATGTAATATTTGTAGGTGGAGTTGATGAGTCAGCAGTGAGCAGTAGTGATGTAATATCTGTAGGTGGAAGTGCCGAGTCAGCAGTGAGCAGTAGTGATGTAATATTTGTAGGTGGAAGTGTTGAGTCAGCAGTGAGCAGTAGTGATGTAATATTTGTAGGTGGAAGTGTTGAGTCAGCAGTGAGCAGTAGTGATGTAATATTTGTAGGTGGAAGTGCTGAGTCAGCAGTGAGCAGTAGTGATGTAATATTTGTAGGTGGAAGTGTTGAGTCAGCAGTGAGCAGTAGTGATGTAATATTTGTAGGTGGAAGTGTTGAGTCAGCAGTGAGCAGTAGTGATGTAATATCTGTAGGTGGAAGTGATGAGTCAGCAGTGAGCAGTAGTGATGTAATATTTGTAGGTGGAAGTGCTGAGTCAGCAGTCAGCAGTAGTGGATGTAATATTTGTAGGTGGAAGTGATGAGTCAGCAGTGAGCAGTAGTGATGTAATATTTGTAGGTGGAAGTGCTGAGTCAGCAGTGAGCAGTAGTGAAGTGGAGACCCTCAGAAGAGAATTGACTAAGAGAAGTAGTGAAGTGGATACCCTCACAAGGGAACTGGCCAAGAGGAAGAGTGAACTGGAGCAGGCTGATTTGCAGCTGGCTGGTCTAAGGAAGGAGACCAGCAAGAGTCGCACTATGGTATATGATAAATACTAATGTTGGTGGTATTAATTAAGATGGTTTCTTGAGTCCAGGTGTCCAACAGCTCATGTGGTTAATTTAATATACAGTAGTCCCTCCTTTGAGAGGCCACCTTCAACTAAAATAGTCTCTTAAAGAAGGTGATCTGTCACTATAGGTGGGTGGAGCAATGGGATGCTCTAACTTTATATTGCAGTGTGTGTATGACCAGGTACATGAATAATGCATGGTTTGTTTGCTGTTCTTAATGCTTAATCTGACTTTTTGTCTAAAACAACTTTTAGCTAACTATTATGACTAACTACTGCACAGAACTATGTAGTTAAATGTGTCCTAGCAACTGCAGCAGTGGTGCTGTACACTATACTTTCGTAGAGATTATCTACATGCAGTATCAGGTTACTGAGTGGTGCAGTATCCTATGGACTACCATGTATAGGGCAGTATCAAGTGGGTGCTTCTGGCTTGTGGAAGTTGTTGAATTAATTGGAACACCTGGTTTATTGGGGTCCACTCATAGTAGTGTGATGGTGCCTGGGGAAGACACCTCACAGTGAACCCTTACCTACTTGCATTGGTACCAGCAGATTCCGCCATATAAATGCACAGGGAGTGGTAGACCAGAGGAGACAGATATCTTCATGGTATAATTTGAGGGGATGCTAACAGGATGTCCATTAGTGCAGACCGTTCCTTCATGCTTCAACTCATGGGATGCTTCAACTCATGGGGCGCTAATATGTGGTAGTGCCCTCAAGATGTCTGAAAGATGATTGGCTATGGGAAGGAAGTAGGCGGAGCTTTAGCTTTTAAATACAGAACATGTGCCTAATCTATACACCGTGAATCATGGCTGCCAAGTTTCCAGATCTTACCGTGAATCATGGTTGCCAAGTTTCCAGATCTTACTGTGAATCATGGCTTCCAAGCTTTCAGATTTTTCTCTTGCAAAGGTCAAGTTTCTAGATGTTGCTAAGAAGGCGTGTCCGACCATATGCGCATCAACAGACACTCATGGGGTTCTGATGTCTACACTTGATAGGCTTCTGACAGACGAGGCAAGATTCGCAAGCAAGTAAGAGATGGGTAAGAAGTATCAACGAGACTGTCACCATCCTAAATGGAAGAGGCTCTGACAAGATTCACATGATGCGTTCCAAAGCAGTTCAACTGCTGGGACCTCTACTGATGCAGAAGGCAGACCGGAAGCAGCACCTTCGGAGGCACAGTAGGTGTGGCTAGATAGGATGAAGGTGTGCAATTCAGGAAGGAGCACGGAGAGAAGAGAAGACCTTACCAGTGCTGGGAAATGGCTGGAGACGACATTTCCAGAGCTTCTGCGGAAATATGCCCCTGAGGACATCTACAATGCTGAGGAGTGTGTTCTGTTCTATCGAGCCGCACCAATGAAACCCTCTGTGCAAGAATGAGCAAATTAGTGGCAGCAAGAAAGCCATGAACACGATCTCTCTCATGGTGTGTGCTAGCATGTTTAGTGTTGACAAGCAAAAGCTTTTTAATCATTTGGTCGCAGTGGAAATCCACATGGTGTTTCAAGGAAGTGACGACAGACTTCTTGTGTCACTTACAAGAGTGGCGCCAAGAGATGATGACCAGGAGGACAACCTCATCACCAAAGATGGAATAGCAGTGGAGGTCAGCTCACAAATTAGCCCATGATGATGCTGGTGCTCATGAGGAAGAAGTGGAGCCATTGGCTATTAAGAACTGCCTCTGGCTTCAAGTCACCAGGAGATGTTGACCTCACCCTGGCTGAGGAAGGTAGCGGTGAGTAGGTGGACGAGGTGACCGTGCTGGCTGAGGACCTGGAGGACGATATCGTGATGCGGGCCCATGTGGCAAAGTGAGTGTGCATGGAAATAGAAGACGAAGCTGTATCAGGCAGGAGAACCAGCGGCAGCCATCTCTTCCAAGATGGCTCATGACCGCCTGTTCATGGCATTTCAGAGCACTGTCGACCCAAACAAAGGTAGTCTTGTGAAGATGACATTGAGAGCTTGCGACTAGTGGAAGACAGGCTCAGCAACCACAGACCTCGTATTGATTAAATTTTGTTCAGCCTGGTAAGCAAAAGCTAGAACAAGGTGTTTGACAGTCACATCAGCGTAACCTTCTACATACCATCTGACTTCACCAGGTCACTCACAGTTATGGCTGTTGAAGTAACTTCAAAGTGCACCCCACTGACTGAGGAGGAGATTGATACATCTTTCAAGAGATAACCATCTTGCAGAACACTTCTTCCATGTCCACTCCAGTAAAGAAAGCCTCTACTTCTCTCACCTATTAGAGCTACCATGGAATGTATCAATGAGGTCTTCCACTGGAACATGGAGAGATTTGGTTGGATGGCTTGCACGAAGATTGGCAATGTGTGATACACACATGAAATTAAAACTCTATCTTCTGTCTACTCGAGATGTACAGAGTTATTTTCCTGGCCATCTCACTAGCAGTGTCAGATGAACATTCCTTGTTACTAGACAATGGGATGTATATAGTCTAGAGATAAAGTGTTTTCAAGGGTGTAGAGATTTGCACCTGTTGGAATGCTGCAGAAGCCATCCCCAGAAACCAACAACTATAACCGTGATAGGGTCAACCATTCTGGCAGGTGGCACATATTTGGTCATCTGAACGCTTATTTGTAATCACCCACCAGCTGCTGGTACAATCTCGTCCATGTATGAGGGGCCAAGGCTTTGTTTGAAACTGCAGACGTTCTTGTGTGATGCACTGAGCATTTCTGCTGTCTGGGAAAGTCTTCTTCACCAGTTTGGTCAAATGATTATCACCTGAAAAATTCTAATTATGCTCAGCAGTGGATTGAGTGAAGAGCACTTCTGCTCCAGTGACCTCATCTGTGCAGGAACAGCTTGACGTATGAAGTCCTTAATCTAGTCCTGGATGCCTTACGATTAATAATTACGATGAATAATTACGATGAATAATTACGATGAATAATTACGGATGAATAATTACCGATGAATAATTACCGATGAATAATTACGGATGAATAATTACGGATGAATAATTACGGATGAATAAACAGTCCCTCAGGCTAGACAAACGTTGTCCAAGTGGATGTCGCTCAACACGCCTTTTCTTGTCACTTCTGCCGCCATAACAAATGATGAAGTTCTCGTTGCAGTAAATGCACAAGACAAAAGCTTCACCTTTATACTTGTCTTTAGCCCACTCAACTCTTCCTCCCAAGATTTCTAAACACGTGCCGTCTACTGCAGATGCAAAACATGTGGGGCTGAACACGTGCTACAGATCTACTGCAGATGCAAAACATGTGGGGCTGAACGCGTGCTATCTACTGCAGATGCAAAACATGTGGGGCTGAACACGTGCTATAGATCTACTGCAGATGCAAAACATGTGGGGCTGAACACGTGCTACAGATCTACTGCAGATGCAAAACATGTGGGGCTGAATGCGTGCTATCTACTGCAGATGCATCTACTGCAGATGCAAAACATGTGGGGCTGAACACGTGCTATAGATCTACTGCAGATGCAAAACATGTGGGCTGAACGCGTGCTACAGATCTACTGCAGATGCAAAACATGTGGGCTGAACACGTGCTACAGATCTACTGCAGATGCAAAACATGTGGGCTGAACGCGTGCTACAGATCTACTGCAGATGCAAAACATGTGGGCTGAACACGTGCTACAGATCTACTGCAGATGCAAAACATGTGGGGCTGAACACGTGCTACAGATCTACTGCAGATGCAAAACATGTGGGGCTGAACACGTGCTACAGATCTACTGCAGATGCAAAACATGTGGGGCTGAACACGTGCTACAGATCTACTGCAGATGCAAAACATGTGGGGCTGAACACGTGCTACTGCAGATGCAAAACATGTGGGGCTGAGCACGTGCTACAGATCTACTGCAGATGCAAAACATGTGGGGCTGAACACGTGCTACAGATCTACTGCAGATGCAAAACATGTGGGGCTGAGCACGTGCTACAGATCTACTGCAGATGCAAAACATGTGGGGCTGAACACGTGCTACAGATCTACTGCAGATGCAAAACATGTGGGGCTGAACACGTGCTACAGATCTACTGCAGATGCAAAACATGTGGGGCTGAACACGTGCTACAGATCTACTGCAGATGCAAAACATGTGGGGCTGAACACGTGCTACTGCAGATGCAAAACATGTGGGGCTGAGCACGTGCTACAGATCTACTGCAGATGCAAAACATGTGGGGCTGAACACGTGCTACAGATCTACTGCAGATGCAAAACATGTGGGGCTGAACACGTGCTACAGATCTACTGCAGATGCAAAACATGTGGGGCTGAACACGTGCTACAGATCTACTGCAGATGCAAAACATGTGGGGCTGAGCACGTGCTACAGATCTACTGCAGATGCAAAACATGTGGGGCTGAACACGTGCTACAGATCTACTGCAGATGCAAAACATGTGGGGCTGAGCACGTGCTACAGATCTACTGCAGATGCAAAACATGTGGGGCTGAACACGTGCTACAGATCTACTGCAGATGCAAAACATGTGGGGATGAACACGTGCTACAGATCTACTGCAGATGCAAAACATGTGGGGCTGAACACGTGCTACAGATTTACTGCATAGATCTGCAGATGCAAAATTTGTAACTCTTCCAACAGTTTTTATATTTTTATTTGGTAAAAATATTGTCATTGGAAGCCACTGTGTATAGCTGCTGTATATATGTAGTGAGTTTTTTGCTACATATGTGAATGATTGCTAGGAATGGAAGTTTCATGGCATTTCGTTTGTCCCCTGCTAATGGTTCATTCTAGAACTGTTAAAGAATCCTCAGCCTTGATGCAGTCAGTTGCATGGCGAACTGAAGTTGACCATTGAAGGCCGAGACCCATAGCAAGGAATACAGCCATGCATGGCCCAAGCACCCTTAATATCTCTCTGTCTGTGCTTTCTTTTGGCACTAAAACTGTAGGTATGGATACTGTAGAGCGCTGGTTGTTATCCAGACCTGCAAGGTGCCAAACAGCGAATAGACACTTTCATAATAACAGACACCCATTCATTCTTCTACTTAAATTACGAGAATACTGCACATTAATTTTTAGGCATGGCAGAAAAAGGAAGAGGTGTTATGCGAACCGGAGAAGAAAAGGGAGCCCGGAGCCGTCTCGAGGTACAGTCTGCTGCACTGCTCCATGAGCTGTAATGCACTAGCTCTCAACTTGCCCCCAGATAGAGTGCAGGCACGAACAGCAGTCGATCTCACATGTGTTCTTCATAGGTTGCGTCTAATACACATGCACAGAGATACCTTGCACGCTTAACAAAGATGATCTAGAACGACAGTACAGGCTGCACCTACGTAACTGATAATAGACACTAATCATTCAGAGTTCTAAACCACCCGATTTTACGGTAACCATACCAAAGTTACATGCACCCAAAGCCGGACATTGCTTAAAAAGAAATGGTGAGAGCACCAGACGCTTCACAAATCTGAGAACAGCTGGAGCTTGTGTGTTTTAGTGGTACTATATTATATATGTTCCATGATAATATATTGTAGTCCCCTAATGGTATGTGAAAAGTTTGTATGTAAATATAATAGACATATTCACTGACTTTAAACACAATTTCTTGACCTTTTTCTTGCATATGCAGCTAACGACCTTTCTTCTGTTGAATGTGTACTGCACGTGCTATTATCAGATTATAACATGTATGTATGCGTGTGTATGTCTATGTACATCTTATTCTCAGTCTGTCGATAGCAGCGGGAAGGACTTGATCATTCAAGAGCTGGAAATGAAACTTCTGGAGACTAGAATGCTCTACACCACATGCTTGGACGACTTTAATGTGGTATGTTTCACGCAGAATAGCACACCCACACAAACCCCCTTTAATTTCCATTCCACAGCTAGGGACCATATATGTGCCTACGAGGGAAGACCAGAATGACAGTCTCATCTTGAGAGTCGAGTGCAAGAAGGCTAATGTTCCTCATAAAGACAGGGTCTATGCAATGAAAATCATCGCCAACTTCTTCAGAACTCAAACCTATTCTGAAGTAATTCTGTATAAACCTATTCTGAGTAATTCTGTATAAACCTATTCTGAGTAATTCTATATAAACGTGTGCTGTGGGTATCAGCTTTCTTGATGGTAGAATTTTAGAATGTTGTTGTTGTTGTTGTTGTTGTTAGGTTCGAAAGGAGTACCAGCAGGAGTACCAAGTCTTGTGCCATTTGCCTCCACACAAAAATATCATTCACATGTGGGCCTTCTTCTTCGATCGGTCAGATCCCAAGGCCAGCAAGCACTTCAAGAAGCTTGGGGACAATGCCAGGACCATGTCTCTGTTCATACTGATGGACGAACATTCTTCTAGTATGGCTGACCACCTGGGAAACTTGAAAACCAACGAAGGCCCCAAAGTAAGTGCTGGAGTCTTAGCCACCACACACACATCCACCATCGCATCTGATTCATTCATTGTCTGTGGCCCATCTAGAGCCCTCGAGTTCTCCAGTGGATCAAGGACTTACTGAACGGTCTCTTGTTCCTGGAAGAGCATTATGTGGTGCATCGAGACCTGAAGCTGGACAACCTTCTGCTCGGCTTCAATGGTGGCAGACTGGTCATCAGTGACTTTGGGAAGTCTTTGATCGTAGGCAGTAAAGACTTTCGTGTATCCCACGATGCAGGTTTGACACCAGTCTCATCTCACTGACCTGCCTGTTTTTCTTTTATTAATTATGATTTGATATGTAGCATTAGACATTATCTTACCCGCATTATCCTAGTTGTCTATGGTTCTCTGTGCAGGGTATGTGATTGGTGGCAATGAGGCCCACCTGGCTCCAGAGATCCTCAATTCGAGATCTGGCAGGGGAAAGTATTTGAACTACTCCAAGCAGCCAGTGTGGGCTGCAGGAGTTCTTATCTACGAACTCGCAGGTCATGAAAACCCCTTTCAGTCTTTGGAATTAAGCCAATATAGCTATTCTGTGCAAGACCTCGCCCCTCTGAAGAAAACTTATTGCACTCACCAGTCATTCTGTAAAGCACTCCCACGAGAACTGATGGACCTGACACGGGCCATGTTGGATCCAGATGAAGATAAGAGACCGACCTTGCAAAGATGTCTAAATGTTGTTGAAAGAATTGTGTAAATTTGTCATCACGTGTTGTTGGGTTTGCATTTGAGTATATGTAATATTTTGTGTACAATATTGTGCTATTTACAGCATAACTGGATTGATTCCCCACCACCAAAGTGATATTATTAATGTGTTCCAGTTCTGTACGCATTGTAATAATTATGTTAACTAGTTCTTCAAGGCTTCGCTAGAACTTCTGATGGTCTCTGTCCACGCCTTCAGCTCGGGTGGAAAAGGAGGGCTCTGGTAATAACCTGCTTTCTCGAGCATCTCACTTAGCACCCTTCCCCGAACAAACATCTTCAGCAGAGCTATGGCACACACAAAACCTTGTTTGTTGACAAACCGCTGCTCAAAGTAAAAACTCGAGTCGTCCCAACCGAGAATGCGAGTCTGTAACTGAAACCTCTGCCAGAGCTTGAGTGACCTTCGATATCTAATCATAGCAGCTGCCAACACTGCGTTGTCTGCTACTTCTTTGGCATGAAAATATAAGTTTGTTTTTACAAAATGACTTAACCTGCCGAAATCCATTTCCCTCAGGTACTTGGCGTTGTTCATATGTAATAAGAAGTCTAGGTCTGAAGGAAGCACCACTCCCTCCAGCGTACTGGTGCTCAGCAGAGCCTCTCGAGACATAGTCTGGGTGATAGTAGAGTGGCGCTGTGCTAATGCCTTTAGGATCAAGAGTAGAAGACGGACAAAGTACCATACGTCAAAGCAAACGAAAAGGAAGAGGAGACATAAAATGGCTAAAATCAACATCTTGACCACACCAGAGGGCAGGGGGTGGGGGGGGGAGTTAATCTATGTGGCGTGGCAAGTAAATCTCTACTTATTTTCACTATAATATTGATGTACTGCAGAAGCTTTAACCGTGGTTCGAAGGAGGTAATGCTGCGCCAACTGGAGCAGAAAATCTCAGCCGACTGTTGCAGAAACTACTTATTTTCACTATAATGTAGCAGAAGCTTTCCATCGTGCAGAAGCGGTCTGAGGAGGTAATGCTGTGCCAACTGTTGCAGGAATTCAACTCAACGAGTTCTGTAACAGTCTGCACTGCATTTCCCCTCTGAACCATGATGAAAAGCTTCTGCAAAGAAAGAATTCTCATCTTCAGACACTCATTTGACAATTGTCCCAATTCTTTCACACTTTCTTCAGCCCGTAAGTAGTATTGATATTGATATTGAGATATAATTCTAGAGACACTTTCACATGTGTATGTATAGAATATATGTATGTATAGAATATAGGATGGAGACACAACATTATATTGTTACTGCTGGATGGCAAGGTGACGATACAATTTATACTTAAAAGATTTCAAAGAGGTTGAACTCCTGATCAAGTTTGGTAAGGAGTTCCAGTCAGAGATTACTCTACAATTGAAAAAGTATTTTCTTAAGTCTAATCTCGATCTAGGTACAGTGAGGTGTCCACTCTGAGCACATCGGGTGTTGACACTATGCTTATCGGTCACATATGAGAAAAGGCTCTCTACTTCAATATTAGTGTGCCCACTCAATATTTTATACACTTCAGTAAGGTCAAATCTCCGACGCCTCTCAACCAATGTGGTTAGATTAAGTTCAATCAATTTGTCTTCATAGTGGGCTCCTTCAAGGCCGTTGATCAGACGCACCATTCTTCTCTGAACTTTTTCGAGTGTGTAGATGTCTTTCTGGAGGTGAGGGTTGTATGCTTGGACACAGTAGTCCAGATGTGGCCGCACGTAGATTTTGTAGAGTCGGAGCAGGACGTCCTTATCCCTCAGAACGAAGCTCCTCTTGATTTGTCCGATGATGCAGTTTGCAGTTGCTGCCGCCTTCTGTATCTGGTCCCTGAACCTGGCCTTGGAGTCAACAATTATTCCCAGATCTCGCTCTTTCACTGTTATTGCTAAGTCATGGCCATTCACAGAATAACTTCTTCTTGAGTTCTTTGCTCCGATGTGCATGACTTTACATTTAGCCACATTGAAGCTCATTTGCCAAGAATGGCCCCACTGCTCTAGAATTTTCAAATCATTTGAGAGAGATCCATGATCCTCCTCACTGTTTACCATCGCCCTCAGTAGCTTGAGGTCATCAGCAAAAAGAAAGGCAAAGCTTGAGACACCATCGCAGATGTCATTGACGTAGAGGAGAAAGAGCAATGGCCCGAGAACCGACCCTTGTGGGACCCCACTGGTGACACTTGTCCACTCCGAGCACTGACCATTCAGCACTATCCTTTGCTTTCTGCTTGTGAGCCACTCTCTGATCCAATCCCACACCTTTCCAGTGATGCCATGTGCTCCGATTTTCTCCATAAGCCTCTGATGGGGAACAGTGTCAAAGGCCTTCTTGAAATCGAAGAACACCACATCCACCGGAAATCCCTCATCGAGGTGTAATGTCATTTTGTTCAGGAATAACAGGAGATTTGTAAGTGTGCTCCTTTTGGGAACGAAACCATGCTGTTCATCGCATATCAAATTATTTTGGACCAGGTGGTCCAACAGCCGGTCTTTAATGATGGACTCCATAATTTTTCCAGCAATGCATGTCAGACTAATTGGACGGTAGTTGCCAGGATTGTCCCTAGCTCCCTTCTTAAAGATCGGGGTTATATTAGCTGCCTTCCATTGTTCGGGGACTACACCCCCTGACATTGAGAGATTGAAGATCATTGCAAGTGGGAAGCACAGAGTGCCAGAACATGCTTTTAGCACATGCGAAGCTATACTATCAGGACCAGGGGAGGAGTTGGGCTTCAATCTAGAGATCTTTTCATTCACCTTGTTGGGGTCGAAGTACACAGAGTTGCATGGCTCTTCTCCCATATAGTGCTGCCTTGCTTGGGGGATATTTGTCACATCTTCTTTTGTAAAAACGGAACTGAAGAACGAGTTGAGGATGTCAGCTTGCTGTTTATCATCATTCGTCACTTTACCATTAGCGTCTCTGAGAGGGCCAATACTGTCTTTAACTTTTGTCTTTGATCGCATATAACTATAAAAGCTCTTAGGTTTGGACATCAGGTCTTTAGCTAGACTCCTTTCAAACTTGACTTTTGCCTTATGGACACTAGAGTACACACTAGTAGTGTACTCTGACCCAAAGCACTCAAATGAAGAAGGGGGGATTTTTTTTTTTTAAAGTGAGTGAGGGGGGGGGGAGAAGGTGCTCCCCTCGCCTTCTCCCCTCGATCCCAATCCCCAAAAACTAACTTTGTCAGTCTCTGTTCATATTTCTGTTGTAATATGTAATATGTAAAGTGAATTCCTCGGCAGTCATTATTGCTATATATATGTATATATGTACTTGTGATGGTCTTGCTCAAGGTTCAACAAATTATAAAAAAGATTTTTGGGGGTTATAAGGAGAGATCTGATAGTGTCAGATTGGCAGGTGAGAGCTATGCGATGAAGAAATTGTTTATACTGTGGGAGTAGTGTTAGGGAAAGGTTATATTGAGAGGTGGAAAAATGGGTGGCAAAAAAAGGTATAAAGGCAGAGAGGTTTAATATATTGGTTAGATCTCTAGCGAGGGTTATGATGAGTCAAGTAAGTATAATATCTGAATGTTTGCCACCAAAGTATATAGTAGATCCCTTGTCTTGCCCCTAGCTCCTTCAAGTTGTGATGTATTATTCATTATTTTTTCTTCGTCAATTAAGTCGGACTATTTATATCCACTTAGTAATAGCTTAACTATCTCGAGCCACTATAAATAAATAAATAATCTCAATTTGTGCCGCTGTGTTGGGAACTTGGAAGGGTTAATCATATTATTATTGCTATATATTTGTTTTAGTAAGAAAAAACAGTTTTGCAATTAGACAACAATAATAACAACGATGTGGTAATGATAATCATCGTTTTCATCATCATCTACTATATATATAATAGGGACATTTTGTGTGTTTGTCCATTTCTGTGTTGGCCTTGGTACTTACTCTCAAATGGAATCATTATTTTATTTTTCTATTGTTTGCATGGCACTAGGTTTGCTGTTCAATCCTTGGTGGTAGAGTCATTTGGACAAGCCCCTGATCTGGGATGAAACCTGCCCAACACACTAGCACAGGACTGTCGGGCCATGCCACCAGGATCCTAGGTACTGTATATAGCTCTGCTGAGAAGAAGAAAGAGGCCAAGTGCACTGCTTCACTAGAGGAAGTTTTCTTTTGTGCCAGTTACTATAGAAACTCTTAGCGATTGTTCCAAAGTCCATGGCCTTCCTGAAGGGACCATCAAACAGTGCACCAGGGAGGAGAAGGCTCACCAATTCCTGCTCCAGCAATTGTCAGTAGCTGTACAGAGGGATAGTGCCCAGGCAACCAGGCAGTCATAAGCAATGGGTGCAGCAGCAATGGGATACTCTTCAAGCAGGAACAGCCTATTTCTTGAATATTAGTAATTTATAGAGTAACATCGAAAATATAATACATCAAATAAATAAAGAGACTTCAGGGGTCTTTGGCAGGAACGCCATGACCTTTCTCGGCCAGTTGATGGGGGAGAATGTAGCGATTTCCCATACCTGCTCCAAAGAAATTTGGTGGCTATGCAGAACGGTGGCCTGGATTCTTATGACTAATTTCCAAGTTTTATTTATAGTATTACTGTTGTTGTTGTTGTTGTTACAGTAAATGTCACATAAAATAAATAATAAGCAAACAAACAATAAATATAAATACAATAACAACAACAATATATAATAGTAATACTGTAATAATAATAATAACAACCACAATAATAAATACAATAATACAATAACAACCACAATATTAAAATACAATAATACAATAACAACCACAATATATAATAATAGCAACCACAATATATAATTATAATAATAAATACAATAAAAACCACAATATATAATAGTAATTAATAATAATAACAACCACAATATTAATAATAATAATAATAATAACAACCACAATATATAATAATAATAAATACAATAATACAATAACAACCACAATATATAATAATAATAAATACAATAATACAATAACAACCACAATATATAATAATAATAAATACAATAATACAATAACCACAATATATAATAATAATAATAATAATTTTTTGTGCCTGTGGCCATCGAGTCATTGGGGGTCATCGGGAACAGGTCGATGGCTTTCCTGAAGGAACTCAGCCTCAGGATAAGGCAAAGAACTGGGGAGGTGAATGCCCGTGCTTACCTCCTTCAGCGTCTCTCAGTGGCAGTCCAGCGGGGGAATGCCTTGTCTGTTTTGGGGTCAGTCGGGAGTTGAACGTGTTAGCTTTTTAGTTATTTATTTATTTATTGTTATTTAGTTATTATTTCAGTATTATTTAGGTATTTTTGTAATTGATTATTATATAAGTATATGTGTTAATTAGGTGTTAATGAACTTGGTATGTTGTGTTTGCTGTTTGCATTTATATATTATAATAATAATAATAATAATAATAATAATAATAATAATAATAATAATAATAATAAAAAAAATAATTATTATTATTATTTTTGCTGCAGTGCTTGGATCCGGATCCAGCTCAGTACCTGACGATAATTATTTCTTAAATTAAATGTATGCAATATGCATGTATTCTATATGCATGTATTCTATATGCATAATAATAAATAATTATAATAATAATAAAATAAAAAAATAATATAAAAAAAAATAATAATAATAATAATAATAATAACAACAACAACCACAATATATAATAATAATAAATACAATAACAACCCAATATATAATAATAATAATAATAATAATAACAACAACTCCAACATATAATAATAATAAATACAATAACAACCACAATATATATAAATACAATAACAACCACAATATAATAATAATAATAATAATAATAATAATAAACCACAATATAATAATAACAACCACAATAACAACCACAATATAATAATAATAACAACAACAATATATAATAATAATAACCACAATATATAATAATAATAAATACAATAACAACCACAACATAATAATAAAAATAATAACAACCACAATATATAACAAACACAATAATTATAATAACCACAATATTAAATACAATAACAACCACAATATATAATAATAATAATAAATACAATAACAACCACAATAATAACAACCACAATATAATAATAAAAACACAACAACAACAACATAATAATAATAATAATAATAATAATAAATAACACAATAACAACCACAATATAATAATAATAACAACAACAATATATAATAATAATAACCACAATATATAATAATAATAAATACAATAACAACCACAACATAATAATAAAAATAATAACAACCACAATATATAACAAACACAATATAATAACCACAATATTAAATACAATAACAACCACAATATATAATAATAATAATAAATACAATAATAACCACAATATAATAATAATAATAACAACCACAATAATAACAACCACAATATAATAATAAAAACACAACAACAACATAATAATAGTAATAATAATAATAATAATAAATAACAACCAGAATATAACAACCACAATATAATATAATAATAATAACAACCACAATATAATACAATAACCACAACAACATAATAATAATAATACTAATAATAACCACAATATTAAATACAATAACAACCACAACTAATAATAAAACTAATAATAATAATAATAATATAATAATAATAATAATAATAATAATAATAATAATAATAATAATAATAATAATAATAATAATAATAATAATAATAATAATAGTAGTAGTAATAATAATAATAATAATAATAATAATAATAATAATAATAATAATAATAATAATAATAATAATAATAATAATAATAATAATAATAATAATAATAACAAAAAACAAGAACAGCAAATAATAAAATTAATATTAAAATCACCTTAATAATCAACTTCAAATTGTATTCACTCAACGTTTCGACTAGATGCTCTAGTCTTCATCAGGAATAGCTTAAAATATATGACTACATAGCCTTGCATACTAATAGGGGGAGGGGAGGAAACTAAATCTCATCACAACGGAGGAAAAACTGGAAACAAATTCACAGAAAAAATGATATGATTTTGTTGGCTTGTAAGGAAGGGGTGGATTGTAAGGAAGGGATGGATTGTAAGGAAGGGATGGATTGTAAGGAAGGGATGGATTGTAAGGAAGGGATGGATTGTAAGGAAGGGATGGATTGTAAGGAAGGGATGGATTGTAAGGAAGGGATGGATTGTAAGGAAGGGATGGATTGTAAGGAAGGGTGGATTATAAGGAAGGGGTGGATTGTAAGGAAGGGATGGATTATAAGGAAGGGATGGATTGTAAGGAAGGGATTGTAAGGAAGGGATTGATTGTAAGGAAGGGATGGATTATAAGGAAGGGGTGGATTATAAGGAAGGGATTGTAAGGAAGGGATGGATTATAAGGAAGGGGTGGAAGGGATGGATTGTAAGGAAGGGATGGATTGTAAGGAAGGGTGGGATTATAAGGAAGGGATGGATTGTAAGGAAGGGATGGATTGTAAGGAAGGGATGGATTATAAGGAAGGGGGATGGATTGTAAGGAAGGATGGATTATAAGGAAGGGGTGGATTGTAAGGAAGGGGTGGATTGTAAGGAAGGGATGGATTATAAGGAAGGGGTGGATTATAAGGGATGGATTGTAAGGAAGGGTGGATTATAAGGAAGGGATGGATTATAAGGAAGGGGTGGATTATAAGGAAGGGTGGGATTATAAGGATTGTAAGGAAGGGATGGATTGTAAGGAAGGGATGGATTATAAGGAAGGGGTGGATTGTAAGGAAGGGATGGATTATAAGGAAGGGGTGGGATGGATTGTAAGGAAGGGATGGATTGTAAGGAAGGGATGGATTGTAAGGAAGGGATGGATTGTAAGGAAGGGATGGATTGTAAGGAAGGGATGGATTGTAAGGAAGGGGTGGATTATAAGGAAGGGATGGATTGTAAGGAAGGGTGGATTATAAGGAAGGGGTGGATTGTAAGGAAGGGATGGATTGTAAGGAAGGGGTGGATTGTAAGGAAGGGATGGATTGTAAGGAAGGGATGGATTGTAAGGAAGGGGTGGATTATAAGGAAGGGGTGGATTGTAAGGAAGGGGTGGATTGTAAGGAAGGGTGGATTATAAGGAAGGGATGGATTGTAAGGAAGGGGTGGATTGTAAGGAAGGGATTGTAAGGAAGGGATGGATTGTAAGGAAGGGGTGGATTATAAGGAAGGGATGGATTGTAAGGAAGGGATGGATTGTTGTAAGGAAGGGATGGATTATAAGGAAGGGATGGATTGTAAGGAAGGGGTGAATTGTAAGGAAGGGATGGATTGTAAGGAAGGGATGGATTGTAAGGAAGGGTGGATTATAAGGAAGGGATGGATTGTAAGGAAGGGGTGGATTGTAAGGAAGGGATTGTAAGGAAGGGATGGATTGTAAGGAAGGGATGGATTGTAAGGAAGGGATGGATTATAAGGAAGGGATGGATTGTAAGGAAGGGGTGGATTGTAAGGAAGGGATGGATCGTAAGGAAGGGATTGTAAGGAAGGGATTGATTGTAAGGAAGGGATGGATTATAAGGAAGGGGTGGATTATAAGGAAGGGATTGTAAGGAAGGGATGGATTATAAGGAAGGGGTGGAAGGGATGGATTGTAAGGAAGGGATGGATTGTAAGGAAGGGTGGGATTATAAGGAAGGGATGGATTGTAAGGAAGGGATGGATTGTAAGGAAGGGATGGATTATAAGGAAGGGGGATGGATTGTAAGGAAGGGATGGATTATAAGGAAGGGGTGGATTGTAAGGAAGGGGTGGATTGTAAGGAAGGGATGGATTATAAGGAAGGGGTGGATTATAAGGGATGGATTGTAAGGAAGGGTGGATTATAAGGAAGGGATGGATTATAAGGAAGGGGTGGATTATAAGGAAGGGTGGGATTATAAGGATTGTAAGGAAGGGATGGATTGTAAGGAAGGGATGGATTATAAGGAAGGGGTGGATTGTAAGGAAGGGATGGATTGTAAGGAAGGGATGGATTGTAAGGAAGGGATGGATTGTAAGGAAGGGATGGATTGTAAGGAAGGGATGGATTGTAAGGAAGGGGTGGATTATAAGGAAGGGATGGATTGTAAGGAAGGGTGGATTATAAGGAAGGGGTGGATTGTAAGGAAGGGATGGATTGTAAGGAAGGGGTGGATTGTAAGGAAGGGATGGATTGTAAGGAAGGGATGGATTGTAAGGAAGGGGTGGATTATAAGGAAGGGGTGGATTGTAAGGAAGGGGTGGATTGTAAGGAAGGGTGGATTGTAAGGAAGGGATGGATTGTAAGGAAGGGGTGGATTGTAAGGAAGGGATTGTAAGGAAGGGATGGATTGTAAGGAAGGGGTGGATTATAAGGAAGGGATGGATTGTAAGGAAGGGATGGATTGTTGTAAGGAAGGGATGGATTGTAAGGAAGGGGTGAATTGTAAGGAAGGGATGGATTGTAAGGAAGGGATGGATTGTAAGGAAGGGTGGATTATAAGGAAGGGATGGATTGTAAGGAAGGGGTGGATTGTAAGGAAGGGATTGTAAGGAAGGGATGGATTGTAAGGAAGGGATGGATTGTAAGGAAGGGATGGATTATAAGGAAGGGATGGATTGTAAGGAAGGGGTGGATTGTAAGGAAGGGATGGATCGTAAGGAAGGGATGGATTGTAAGGAAGGGTGGATTATAAGGAAGGGGTGGAATGTAAGGAAGGGATGGATTGTAAGGAAGGGGTGGATTATAAGGAAGGGATGGATTATAAGGAAGGGGTGGATTGTAAGGAAGGGGTGGATTATAAAGGAAGGGATGGATTATAAGGAAGGGGTGGATTATAAGGAAGGGATGGATTGTAAGGAAGGGATGGATTATAAGGAAGGGGTGGATTGTAAGGAAGGGGTGGATTATAAGGAAGGGATGGATTGTAAGGAAGGGATGGATTATAAGGAAGGGGTGGATTGTAAGGAAGGGATGGATTGTAAGGAAGGGATGGATTGTAAGGAAGGGATGGATTGTAAGGAAGGGATGGATTATAAGGAAGGGATGGATTGTAAGGAAGGGATGGATTGTAAGGAAGGGATGGATTGTAAGGAAGGGATGGATTGTAAGGAAGGGATGGATTATAAGGAAGGGGTGGATTGTAAGGAAGGGATGGATTGTAAGGAAGGGATGGATTATAAGGAAGGGGTGGATTGTAAGGAAGGGATGGATTGTAAGGAAGGGATGGATTGTAAGGAAGGGGTGGATTATAAGGAAGGGATGGATTGTAAGGAAGGGATGGATTGTAAGGAAGGGATGGATTGTAAGGAAGGGGTGGATTGTAAGGAAGGGATGGATTATAAGGAAGGGGTGGATTGTAAGGAAGGGGTGGATTGTAAGGAAGGGATGGATTATAAGGAAGGGGTGGATTGTAAGGAAGGGATGGTTTGTAAGGAAGGGATGGATTGTAAGGAAGGGATGGATTGTAAGGAAGGGATGGATTGTAAGGAAGGGGTGGATTGTAAGGAAGGGATGGATTGTAAGGAAGGGATGGATTATAAGGAAGGGATGGATTGTAAGGAAGGGATGGATTATAAGGAAGGGATGGATTATAAGGAAAGGGTGGATTGTAAGGAAGGGATGGATTGTAAGAAAGGGATGGATTGTAAGAAAGGGATGGATTGTAAGGAAGGGATGGATTGTAAGGAAGGGATGGATTGATGTCCCTGAATTATAAACTCGGCAACTAGAACACATTTAAGATTTCCAGTAACTGAAACACTTCCAACGTCTTCATCATTGCAAATAAAAAACCTGATGAAGATGAAGCCAACATCGACATTAGAAAGGAAAGGGGAATGAAAGAGCAACCTCTTAATGTAAGCTGAAAATAGTTGTACGAACTAGAACACACTTGCAGGTATTTCCCTTGAGGTATATGATCGATGCCAATCTGGTGGGATAGGCAGTGGCCAACAGAAACCATCGACAAGTTCCACTACTGCAAGTTTAAACTCACAGGGGCACTAACATACAAGCGTAGCGACTGGTAGCCGGAAAGATAATGAGAATTAATTTGACCTTCATTGAACAACCACACAATAGTTGGGGCTGTGGCGAGGCATGTACACAGGGCTTGCATTAGCCCTACTGCACCTTTGGTAGAGGGTCTTGATATGCAATAGTTCATGAACTTATATATACCCACTTGGAAAACTCCTTTATTTCAAAAACAGGCCATACCTCTGAGGGGTATTCATATTGGTCAGAAGGATCCCCACCATTAGGCCCCCAATGTAGACAGGTGGTTCAATTTTACACTCTGTACGTACATCTATCTATCACAAGATCGCCTTACCTTACACCTAAACTTAGTTATAGAAGACTTACAGTGGCAACAATCTGTGCTCGCAGAGATAAACATTAGTTAACCACCCAGAAGAAAAGTCTAAGTGTTTCTACAGGTATTCTGAAACTCTCCCCCCCCCTCCCCTAGAAAGTTCTGATCTGATAGTAGTAGGTCTGTCTGTCTTATGTATGTCCGTATGCACAGCCAAATGAAAGGTCAGATGAAACGGCCTGGTGATTTTTGTAAAGTTTGGTCCAGATCTGGACTGAAAGCAGCCATTGAATGGCACAGTACTTGGCATTGTCAGCCAGTCAGCCATTTTGCAGAGCTAACCTGCACATGCAGTTTTCATTCCCGACAGCCTACCAATAATGCAACAAGGCAGCATTACCAACAAACTATTCTGGCTACTCCCCTAATGTTTGCTAGTGAAGCTGTTTTTAAACACTGTAATTTACAGAAGGTAGTAAGTTTGACAAAAAATGAGTGGCCATAAAAGTGTTTAGGAGAGTAAAGTTGGGGGGGTTAACACCAGGGGGAACCATGCCCCTCAATTCCTAGAATAGGTGCACAGCAATGCCGGGGTACCTTTGCTAGTATATATATGCTAGTGTAGTTTTATACAAACTAGACCCGTATCAGGGCAGCGAAGGTAGGATATTAGCTCTCTCTCCCACGAGCAGACTAGTAATAATCTAAATCTCTCATTTCTGGATCGGGACCACTCGACTGTCCACGCCAAGGGGTAAAGGATCGCCTACGCATGACGTTTACATGATGACTGTGCCAGCCATGACGACTGTGCCCACTTTATTTGTTTGCTTCTTTTATTGTTTTTGTTATTCCTCACTTGGTTTGTGTGTGTGTGTGTGTGCTGCATATAATATTAGTAACGAATGTGTATTTGTTGGTTGTGTTCAGATGATATCCACCATAAACACATCCCTCATCTCTCCCCTATTCACCATATGCATCAGTTATCTACCAATTAGGGAGTGGCCGATTGATACTAGTTTCTGCCCAAAAATGGTAAACTCATCTCCATGACTACAGCAGTTGATGAATTGGGTAGCTATGTCAGAATGGGTCCAGCACCACACCATTCTCACTTGCCTATTTCTTCTTTCGAATATGCTGCTATTTTCTCCACTATGATGACCATTTCCAGTTCACATAAGCCTGCTTTATTTAAGGCATGTCATATTCTTGAACCTTCAGTGAGTTCACACGCACTCCACAGTGGATGCACACGCACATGCATTCCTGGGGCAAGGTCATCCTGCAAGTTAACAGACCCTTATCATCCATCACATGCACCCCTGAGGAAAGGTCATCCAACAACAGACACTTGCTGCCCATCACATGCACCCCTGAGGAAAGGTCATCCAACAACAGACACTTGCCACCCACCCCTGAGGAAAGGTCATCCAACAACAGACACTTGCCGCATCACATGCACCCCTGAGGAAAGGTCATCCAACAACAGGCACTTGCCGCATCACATGCACCCCTGAGGAAAGGTCATCCAACAACAGACACTTGCCGCATCACATGCACCCCTGAGGAAAGGTCATCCAACAACAGACACTTGTCGCCCATCACATGCACCCTGAGGAAAGGTCATCCAACAACAGGCCGCCCATCACATGCACCCCTGAGGAAAGGTCATCCAACAACAGACACTTGCCGCCCATCACATGCACCCCTGAGGAAAGGTCATCCAACAACAGACACTTGCCACCCACCCCTGAGGAAAGGTCATCCAACAACAGGCACTTGCCGCATCACATGCACCCCTGAGGAAAGGTCATCCAACAACAGACACTTGTCGCCCATCACATGCACCCCTGAGGAAAGGTCATCCAACAACAGACACTTGCTGCCCATCACATGCACCCCTGAGGAAAGGTCATCCAACAACAGACACTTGCCACCCACCCCTGAGGAAAGGTCATCCAACAACAGGCACTTGCCGCATCACATGCACCCCTGAGGAAAGGTCATCCAACAACAGACACTTGCCGCCCATCACATGCACCCCTGAGGAAAGGTCATCCAACAACAGACACTTACCGCATCACATGCACCCCTGAAGAAAGGTCATCCAACAACAGGCACTTGCCGCATCATGCACCCCTGAGGAAAGGTCATCCAACAACAGACACTTGCCTGCCATCACATGCACCCCTGAGGAAAGGTCATCCAACAACAGACACTTGCCACCCACCCCTGAGGAAAGGTCATCCAACAACAGGCCGCCCATCACATGCACCCCTGAGGAAAGGTCATCCAACAACAGACACTTGCCGCCCATCACATGGGAAAGGTAAAAAAATTAATTTAAAAAACTCGATTAGAAATCCTCGTTTTGTTAGACCGCATTGCCCTAATATCCTGTACCATCTGTATATTATTGTAATGTGGATTCTAGGTTGAGGCGAATCTGCTCAGATATTTTCCAGATTCACTGAGACGATCATTTCCAGCTTAGCAACAAAACAAAAAACATTTTATTTAAGGCAGTTATTACAGCTCCACAGATAGCTGGAGTATGCGCTGATGAATTGAGAAGATAATTGAAATTGAACCTCCATCATCCTTTCCTGTTGGCCATTAGCCACACAGCCTGTGCGGCCAGTTTTCTTTCCTCTAACTTTGAATCTGCTGTTCTTTTCTTGACCTTTCTCTTCACTATGACTGAAGGCTTATTTCACAGGTGGATGTGCTTTATGTGAGTTAATGTCCAGTGTATAGATACGCAGACCAGACCAAAAAAAACATTTTATATTGGATGACTAAAAAAATGACTAAAAAAGAGATGAAACAAAACCAAATGTACACCACAAACACTGCAGGACCTCATCGGACATTAAGGCATGTGTAGTTTGTTTTTGTACTACACTAGCCCTAGCCCTGACCCTCAATGGTCCCAAGAGACTCCACATTTTATTATGAACAAGAAATATAATAGATTTTTTTTTTAAAGCCATAATTTGACCTCAATACGTTAATAGGTAAAGGATCGTCATGTTTCCCCGACCTTCATTACATATAGGTAAAGGGTCCTTAAATGTTTGTGGTCTAGATCAATATTTTTTAGATTATTTATTTTTATCGCCAAGCAACCACCTGCTAAAGTTTACTCAACATACAAGAACGAACCAATCAGAGATGTACTTTCTCCTTTTTCTCATCCAGTACATATTAATCAATGCTTGTGAGCGCTAAAAATACAACACTCTGGAAGCCCAAACAGCCCTCTTTATAATTTATATCAATGGAGTGTGTAACGTGCCTTTGTCTCTCTCTCATCTGAGCTTATTCTCTACGCCGATGATATCCTTCTTTTTCACTCTTCACCCCATCAATACTCATTCTGATTTTTCTCAAGACCTAAACTGTATCTCTGCCTGGCTTGCTTCCCAATCTCTCACACTTAATCTAATGAAGTCAAAATACATGAATCTCTTCTTACTAAGTCTCTGCCACCTCTGTGTATCTCTGGTTCTCCAATTCAGTTAGTGACTGAGTTCAAGTACAGTACCTGGAAATCCTCTTTTCTTCATCTTTATCCTGGAACAAACACATTTTTTTTTACATCTCTTCCAAGCCCATCTCTTCCAAGACCCATCTCTTCCAAGACCCGTAAATTACTTGGTCTTCTCTACCGTCATTTCTACTGCTATTCAGACACATCTACTCTTCTTCGCCTCTTCACTTCTTTTACAACAGTAAGCTTATGAGGTAACCAACTATCACTTCTTGGTAGCAGCAAAAGTACAGTCACAACAGTGGTAACCATCACTTCTTGGTAGCAGCAAAACTACAGTCCACAACAGTATATATGATTTAATGTTGCTATTGCTGAGCCTGTTAAGGCCATCACATATATAATACAGCACAGTGTGAAACTATTTAGTAACTAACCTAATCACAATCTATATTTTAAAAAGAAGTCAACAGTATATACTTAATTAATACAATTATCCACAATATTAAGTTACGAGTGTCCCGCTGCTCAGGAAGGGGGGGACAGGAGTGGACCAAAGATCATTCCTCAGCTGACCATACAACAATTCCTTTCTCCTCTGCCACCACTTCCCTACCCAAAACATAACACACTCGCCCACCTCCTCCATCACTGCATCACTTACTCCCTCCACATCTTTCCCCAAAAGCAATGCCACCTTTCCATCCTTACTCGCTCTTCTTAATTCATCCAGCCACTGTCTTGCCCCTGCAATTCTGCGTACCTCATCTATCAGAACCAGCCGATCCCTCTCAAATTCCCCGCATGTCACCAAGAAATGTTCCACATCCTCCCCTGCTCCACTATCACACATTATACACCTCTCATCCCTAACTATCCCACATCTCTTCTTATCCTCTAACAACCCAGCTGATGCAGTCCTCAGTCGAAATTGCAGCCGCACACCTTCCTGACCATGCATGGCCCTCACATACCTCTCCACCCCTGCACCATTCTTTGCCAATTTATAATAATTCAGCGTACTTTTCCCGTCTACTTCCTCCTCCCAGTCCTTCTCATTTCTCACCTTCACTTTCCCCTTCCACTTGCGCACTGATCCAGCCTCGTTGTTTATCTTGTACTTTCTCCTCAAGATATCATATTCTTCCCACCATCCAATTCCTCCATCCTCTCGTAGTTTATTTACAACAACTTTAACCAATCTGCTCTGTTCCAACACCTCTAATCTCTTGCCAAACAAAACCTTCATCTCTTCCCTCCTCTCCTCTAGCTTCCTCCACCCCATATCTCCCCGTATTGCCACTCCTGCTACTGTATCACTTGCCCCCAACAGTCTCCTACCCACTCTCATCTGTGCTGACTCCAACTTCTTGCGAGCATTCCGTCCTCCTGTCCACCACACTTCGGCTGCATGCTCCATACTGGGTCTCGCTAGAAACTCCCACACCATTCTTCCTCTGTCTACTTCCACCTGCCCATTCACTCTACTCATCCATATTACCTTTCCAACCCACTCTTCTGCCTTCTTTGCCATCTTCTCTAACTGAACATTACCCCTTAGCTTCCTATCAAACCATATTCCTAAGTACTTGAATTCTTTGACCTCTTCCAATATCTCCTCCAATGCACTTCTGATTCCTTCTTCCCTACTACCATGACCTTGCTCTTCTTGCTATTAAATTTCATCTTCCACCTTAACACATACGCCTGTACCACATCCAACATAGCTTGCAGTTCCACCCCTGAGTCAGCCAGAAGAACTACATCATCTGCATACATGAGTGCCCCACACCAGCAGCCTTCCACTTTGACTCCTAGCTCAGCTCTCTCCAATTCCTCCGCCATTCCCATCAGATATATATTGAAAAGAAGTGGAGACAAAGGACATCCCTGCCTAAGTCCATTCTCCACAGTGAACCACCTTGACCTCCTTCCATTCAATACCACCGTCGTCTCCACCCCACTATACAATCCTACACATGTCCTCACAAGCTTCTCTTCTACTCCATACTGCCTCAACTTCTGCCACAGTCCCTCCCTCCACACACTGTCATATGCCTTACTTATATCCAGGAAAGCCAGATATGAAGCTTTTTTCTCGCTCTTCCTCACTTCACAAACTCCTCTTAACACCAACCACTGGTCTGAACATCTCCTCTGTCTCCTAAATCCTCCTTGTGCTTCCGTCAAAATCTTATCCTCAGCAAACACTCCCAACCTCCTTGCCAACACTCTCGCAAACACCTTCACCACATTACAACACAATGAAATTCCCCTATAATTCCCCACTTCATCCTCGTCACCATCCTTGTGGAGAGGTACTAGTAAACTCCTCTTCCAGTCCACTGGGCAGCACTCAATCCTCATCACCACATTCATCACCTGCACCATCACTTCCACCAACCTTCTACCTCCATACATCAGCATCTCATTCAACATTCCATCAGGGCCTGGTGCCTTTCCTCTCTTCAAACACTTTAATACCTCTACTACTTCTTCCCAGCTTACTTCTTCACACATACCCAGCTCATGCCCACCCACTTCTCCCATCTCTACTTCTTGTGCTGTGGCATCCTCTTTTTTCCTCCCCAGCTCTTCCCAGTGTTTTGCCATCACCTCCAACACCTCGACTTCCTCCTCTACCATCCTTCCCTCTTCATCTCTCACTCCTTTTATCTTTCTCTCCTTCCTCTTTGCTCTTAAATCATTCCAAAAAAGCTTACAACTAGTCCCACCCTGCTCTCTAATCTTCTTTATAGTTCTCTTCCTCAATTCCTTCTTCTCTATCCTAATAGTCTTTTTCACTTCCTTTCTTGCTTCTCTATAGTCATCCCATAGTTGTCTTAATGTAGCCTCTCTCTCCCCTCTCTTCCTGGCTTCCTTTAGCCTCTTACATTTCTCCTTCCTGACACCAATCAACCACTCCACATTCCCTGACCACCACCATCCCTCTGACCTGTCTGTAATCTTCTTCCTTCCTTCCTCTTATTAAAGGGTAATCAACTATCACGTACCGCAAAAACAGCCTGACTCACTATTGCACGTCCGCAAGTGTTTATGATACGGACGTACTTTACCAGTGAAAGGAATTTGCACTGCTGCTCCGTTTCTTAACAATGATAATCATAGTGTCCTCTTGAAGTTCATCAGTGGCCTGAAAACCCTTTATAAGAGTGTGGCAAGATCTATGGAGATAGTGCATGCTATAGAGCAAGTGATAATCCTCATGCTACCATTCCTCCAGACTTGCTCTCGACCACTAGTCCATTGTTTTTACATGGCCAGGGGTAGTGCTTTAATATGTTGGAATTATGGAATTAACCATGCCATGTAAATCTACGCATTCCTAAGCAAGGTACCAGATGTTGCAAAGTGAGGTAGAGGCTAAATGCTTGTTCTTTTTGCAAGTGGAGATGGTGTGCACTCACTACAAAACTCAGCACTAAGGTGTTGGTTGGCATCAAAATCAACAGTAAGAGCGGCCTCTTGATGAGGTTGCCAAGGTTGTCTATGACATCACACTAACTCAAATTGTCACGTTTAGATTCATGTCTCGCTTGCCCCTCCCCCCTCTTTCTTTGTTCCTTGACGAGACCAAACCTTGAGTCGTCAGGCCAAGTTGTATGCATATTTGTCAGATTAAGTTTCCTTCCCTTACCCACCGCTGGGATCAAATCAATTTCAGTTTTTTTGTGTGCATGTGTGGTTTATACCGATTGGGCGGAAATCACCGCTTCTGGTACGAAGTTGTCAAAATGAGTGTTAGCCGAGATAACTTTCTTTTTTGTCCGCCATTTCAAATTCAAAATGGGAGTCAATAGGGGAGAACATTAATGCACAGCTTCGCTTTCGCCTTGCACCAAGTTTTACCAAGCCTCGAGGCTAGCTAGTAGTAAGGGCTTCAGTCGCAAAAACACATTGTTTTACCTTTTCCATATGAGCGAGGGGTATGTCATGCATTTGAGGTCACGTGTTTAGCAAGAGGGGAGTTGTCTCAGCTTGGGTGCCTGGTGCTCAAGTTTGACTGTAATGGCTGCCTGTAGCTGCTGACTCTCGTGAGTCAGCGTCTTGGGAGAGATTTATTCTTCTCTACTCTACCAAGTAAGTTGATGTTAACCAAAAAAGGAACATTGTTTAGTTACCACGCAGCTGCTTGTATGGACAGCGAGACTGATTTACCGCTGGTCTTTTGTATGCATACACGTTTTGTTTTCTTTCTGACCTCCCTAATCTGACCTCCCTAATAGCTAGGCCTGTAGATTTGGGAATACATGATGGCTAAGCCTGCCTTCCTAAAAGTTGTCTTGCTAGGAGATGGAGGTGTTGGTAAATCGTCACTCATCCAGCGCTTTGTCAGCGACAAGTATGATCCATCGCTGTTCCATACCATTGGTGTGGAGTTCCTTAATCGTGACCTAGAGGTGGAAAACTGCAGATACACACTCCAGATCTGGGATACTGCAGGCCAAGAGAGATTCAAGAGTTTGCGAACACCATTCTACCGTGGGACAGATTGTTGTCTATTAGTTTATGCCATAGATGATGCACAAAGTTTTCAGAACATTGCAATGTGGAAGAAGGAATTCTTGTACTACGCTGACGTCAAAGATCCAGAGACATTCCCCTTTGTGGTATTGGGGAACAAGAGTGACTTGTCCTGCGAGAAAAAAGTTGGGATTGATGAAGTGAAGGATTGGTGTAGACAGAACGGCAAGCTGCCTCACTTTGAGACGAGTGCCAAAGATGCTGTCAATGTAGACTATGCCTTTACTGCTGCCATTCATAGAGTAGCAGGACTGAACCAGCAGATTGGCAATCACTTTAAAGGACAAGATTTCACAGTTGACCTGAAGTCTCACTCTAAGTCGGGAGGCTGCTGTGCTTAATAATAGTTGTGCTGGAGGTGCACCATAATATGATCAGTTTGTGTTACAATGAAGTACTTTATAAAACTCGAATCATAGCAAACAGCACAATTCAGCTGACACTGATGTATGCAAGTTTTATGCATGGTTAAAATAATTATTGATACCAACCTCCTTGTTGCATTGATATGTATGTCAGCTACCCATGTCCTCTAGTGATGCTTAGCTGCTTGGCCTAGGCATTCCACCAAGCTCCTGGAATTCATCATGCAATTCCAAGAACTTGTCGCAATGGCTTCATGTTTGACTGCATTGACAAGATGTTTGCCCCAACATAGTCGTGTGACGATGGAAACTGGTTTGTACATGGATACTTGTGCTTTATTAAGGGGGGGAATAATGTCAAAAAAATACACCTCGACAATACGAATAACTTCCACCCACTATCCTCCATCAACATAATTTTTGTACCAAAATGTAGCTTAGCTATTTAATGATGTATTTATATTTTGTCAAGGAATGAAGAAGAATCGCATCGCATTAGATTAGAAGAATTTCCACATATTTCTCGCCCAAACTCCATAATTTATATATCACCAGAATGCTTATTGTGTGCTCTTCAACCTAAAGTATCTATTTTCACTGTTATGAGAATGTGTTGGGTATAGACCAGCATATCTGCATGTGGTTTGTATGGGATTTTACCCCCCTCTCCTGTGATACCGATTCAAATACTTTAGGTGAAACTACTACATGTACTCTTACCATAAACCACCTAACAGCCACTTAGCATTATTAATGGGTTTTTAATTTGAGGACAGGGCAAAAGTGGATTGCCTGGCTGACAGTTTGGCATAAAAAATATCTATATATGACAAAAGTTAAATACGCTACATTTTGCTGATGTATGTTGATAGAGGGTAGTGGGTGGAAGTTATGATTGGTATTGTCGAGGTGTATTTTTTTTGACATTATTCCCTCCCCCCTTTGTTGTCATCCATTGGTCGCAAACATTGCCAGGAAAATAATGTGCACACCCACGGCATTGAGCATAGAAGTACAGCACATTATCACCGACAGTTTCGATACAGTGCTTGATTTATCACGTGATCAAGTTATTATAGAAATAGAAATAAATAAAGACAATGCACCGCTGAACAACACGCAAACAAACACACAAACAATGCTGCAAATAATAAATAACTTTGTAAGAAAATGAAGTAGTTCTTTGGACATGGGGGTGGAGCACCAGAAGGCAGTGGTGTTAGAGGATGGTGCAGCATCTCGTGTGCTCCTGTGAGACGAGCTTGGCCCGTGCCTCCACTAAACCTGTCAACACACACACAAGAGCAAGAACAACAAATAGTGAAGCTCGTCCACTGATGGGATATCTCTATCAGGGGTGTGCATCCTCGGTACATAGTTTTGACTCGTCTGAAGGAAATAAATAATGCACCTCACCCGAGTAGACCTGTATGACCTTGCTTAGATCATATATGACCTTGATTAGATCATATATGACCCTGATCAGATCATGTATGACCTTACAATGACCTCAATAATTTGTACTCTCTCGACGTTTCGACTAGGTGCTCTAGCCTTCAGGAATTCCCAGAGTATCTAGTCGAAACGTCGAGAGAGTAAAATTCAAAGTTGATTATTGAGAAGGTCATTGTGATTTCATTATGTCAACTGAGAGTTAGTTGAGAATGTATAACTTTATTATGATTAGAACATGTATGACTTTGATCAGATCATGATGACCTTGATCAGATCATGATGACCTTGATCAGATCATGATGACCTTGATCAGATCATGATGACCTTGATCAGATCATGATGACCTTGATCAGATCATGATGACCTTGATCAGATCATGATGACCTTGATCAGATCATGATGACCTTGATCAGATCATGATGACCTTGATCAGATCATGATGACCTTGATTAGAACATGTATGACCTTAATGGCATGTATGACCTTGATTAGAATGACCTTGATTAGAACATGTATGACCTTGATTAGAGGACATGAACACCACACCCCTAACCAGATTTTCAGTTATGCCACACACACTTACTTGCCATGGACACACCCCTAAGTGAAACAAGGGCACTGCTACTAGGAAACACCACATTATATATTATATAATGCACATAATACTGATGAACTGCTACCAGCCAAGGCCCTTAGAACGTCTGGCATAAAAGTGCACGCCTACAACTCAGAATGGTAAGGATCTATGCAGTCATACCCCGCGTGCACTCGCAACTAAATAATGCTGACCAAGCTTATGTCTATTAGTGGGTGGAATATTGCGCATGCTCCTTCCTATTCATGAGGTTCGAGGAGGAACGATGGCAGCAGTAGAGCTTGGCCGAGAAAACATCGTGCAAGGCCTCCCCAAAGAAATGCTCAACTCCCACTCCAGGAGTCCTACAACCATCAGTAGCCTAAAAAAATGAGAACACTACAATATTCAAGTTGGCAGCGTCTTCACGCTCATTCATGTGTCAGCTGCCATCTCCATCGCCTTTTCACTCCAGCACTGCCACTTCCTCGGTCCTTCAATATCGTGTCGTCATCACGCCATTTGCACTGAGCTGCACTCTCCACTTCCGTGTTTCCTCTGGTTCTGCTACATCCTTCAGCCATGTACCACTTATACATATAAGCTTGTGCGGACAAAAATCACTTCTTTGACTTTTATTATGACCAAGCAGAAGAAACGGCTGGTCTTGTTCAAACTGACGCTGAACAGCAAAAATAAACCCACCTAGCCCTAGCCCCAGCCCCAGCTCTAGCCCCAGCCCCAGCCCTAGAGCTAACTTGGCGCATTTGCAGGTGCACACATAATGAGGTCGAGTTCAAAGTATGTCTGCCTGCCCCTATGACATTAGCATGTGCTGTTTTAGATGCACTGATGCTGGACCTGCAAATCATCTTATTAGCCACACACAGCAAAGTCATTTTGATGTCTTTGATGACCACTTCATTGGCACATCTAGACAACATAGTTGCACCAATAGAGGTCAGGTGATCTTACACACATGCCCACATTGCATTCTAGTATTGATAGAGGGCACCTGATACATGCAGCACAATCCACCCCAGGATATACAGCAGCTTTTGTCCACCTTACCCATCTTGTGTTCATCCGGCAGTTTTTCTCGCACTACCATGTGGAGAATGGCTGTTTTACCAACAGGGAGGGAGATAGCTGCAAGCATCATACACAACAACAACAAATAATAATAATAAAACATTATACATGTGCATATAATGCCACAAATCCACCTGTTAAATAATACTCAGGGAGCTGAGGCAGCCACTCTCCTACACTTACTCAAGGAGCTGAGGCAGCCACACTCAAAGAGCTGAGGCAGCCACTCTCCTACACTTACTCAAGGAGCTGAGGCAGCCACTCTCCTACACTTACTCAAGGAGCTGAGGCAGCCACTCTCCTACACTTACTCAAGGAGCTGAGGCAGCCACTCTCCTACACTTACTCAAGGAGCTGAGGCAGCCACTCTCCTACACTTACTCAAGGAGCTGAGGCAGCCACTCTCCTCAAGGAGCTGAGGCAGGCACTCTCCTACACTTACTCAAGGAGCTGAGGCAGCCACTCTCCTACACTTACTCAAGGAGCTGAGGCAGCCACCCTCCTACACTTACTCAAGGAGCTGAGGCAGGCACTCTCCTACACTTACTCAAGGAGCTGAGGCAGCCACTCTCCTACACTTACTCAAGGAGCTGAGGCAGCCGCCCTCCTACACTTACTCAAGGAGCTGAGGCAGCCACCCTCCTACACTTACTCAAGGAGCTGAGGCAGCCACCCTCCTACACTTACTCAAGGAGCTGAGGCAGCCACCCTCCTACACTTACTCAAGGAGCTGAGGCAGCCACCCTCCTACACTTACTCAAGGAGCTGAGGCAGCCACCCTCCTACACTTACTCAAGGAGCTGAGGCAGCCACTCTCCTACACTTACTCAAGGAGCTGAGGCAGCCACTCTCCTACACTTACTCAAGGAGCTGAGGCAGCCACTCTCCTACACTTACTCAAGGAGCTGAGGCAGCCACTCTCCTACACTTACTCAAGGAGCTGAGGCAGCCACTCTCCTACACTTACTCAAGGAGCTGAGGCAGCCACTCTCCTACACTTACTCAAGGAGCTGAGGCAGCCACTCTCCTACACTTACTCAAGGAGCTGAGGCAGCCACTCTCCTACACTTACTCAAGGAGCTGAGGCAGCCACTCTCCTCAAGGAGCTGAGGCAGGCACTCTCCTACACTTACTCAAGGAGCTGAGGCAGCCACTCTCCTACACTTACTCAAGGAGCTGAGGCAGCCACCCTCCTACACTTACTCAAGGAGCTGAGGCAGCCACCCTCCTACACTTACTCAAGGAGCTGAGGCAGCCACCCTCCTACACTTACTCAAGGAGCTGAGGCAGCCACCCTCCTACACTTACTCAAGGAGCTGAGGCAGCCACCCTCCTACACTTACTCAAGGAGCTGAGGCAGCCACCCTCCTACACTTACTCAAGGAGCTGAGGCAGCCACTCTCCTACACTTACTCAAGGAGCTGAGGCAGCCACTCTCCTACACTTACTCAAGGAGCTGAGGCAGCCACTCTCCTACACTTACTCAAGGAGCTGAGGCAGCCACTCTCCTACACTTACTCAAGGAGCTGAGGCAGCCACTCTCCTACACTTACTCAAGGAGCTGAGGCAGCCACTCTCCTACACTTACTCAAGGAGCTGAGGCAGCCACTCTCCTACACTTACTCAAGGAGCTGAGGCAGCCACTCTCCTACACTTACTCAAGGAGCTGAGGCAGCCACTCTCCTACACTTACTCAAGGAGCTGAGGCAGCCACTCTCCTACACTTACTCAAGGAGCTGAGGCAGCCACTCTCCTACACTTACTCAAGGAGCTGAGGCAGCCACTCTCCTACACTTACTCAAGGAGCTGAGGCAGCCACTCTCCTACACTTACTCAAGGAGCTGAGGCAGCCACTCTCCTACACTTACTCAAGGAGCTGAGGCAGCCACTCTCCTACACTTACTCAAGGAGCTGAGGCAGGCACTGCCCACTCTCCTAGAGTAACAATCTGTCTGACCTTGCCTAGTGTACCTCTATAAGTTGGCGATCACAAAGGTTCCTGCTAGGCTTCTTTCTATGCTTACAGAAAATTTGGTTACTTGCATAAATTGGTCTAGAGTTTGTGAGATGACTACTTTATGAATCTCATTACAGCACTTTGTGATGGCTCCAAGACCATCTTACCAAAGGCATACTTGATAACCCGTTCTCACTGAGGTTTAACTAGTAATGGAGATAAAAGTTCAGTACACAATTGTCCAGATGTGCCAGTTCCGTCTGTGGAGTGCAGTTGTTAGTGTAAGTCAGCTGGCCAATAGCTAGTAGCAGCAGCTGCAGTAGCTCTGACTGGAATGGAACTCATACTTGTGCACACTTAGGTCGCTGTAATAATGGCTGGAGGCTGAGCTTTGGCAGGATATGCAGAGACTAGGCACAGCAGACAGCCATGTTTGTGGCAATCCCAAGCAGCCATGTTTGTGGCAATCCCAGGCAGCCATGTTTGTGGCAATCCCAGGCAGCCATGTTTGTGGCAATCCCAGGCAGCCATGTTTGTGGCAATCCCAGGCAGCCATGTTTGTGGCAATCCCAGGCAGCCATGTTTGTGGCAATCCCAGGCAGCCATGTTTGTGGCAATCCCAGGCAGCCATGTTTGTGGCAATCCCAGGCAGCCATGTTTGTGGCAATCCCAGGCAGCCATGTTTGTGGCAATCCCAGGCAGCCATGTTTGTGGCAATCCCATGTGAGTCATGGGAATGTTCTGTTGTAGATCAGCTATGTGGCCATAAGGGAGATGGGGAGTCTGTAGTCTCCTGCTCAGCAGTCACCTCAGTCTGTACATGCCTCGACACTTCGGCAGCAGTTGTTGGCAAACATTTGGGACTAGGTGTGAATATGTGTACACTTCAGATTGCCTGCACCACTCACAATACCAACCTACACACACGGACACTCACTCCACACATAGAACGCACACTCACTCCACATATACACGCTAATGTTACACACACACACAACTCACTCCAAACACTCACTCACTCCACATCTTATAAATAAAGCAAGAAGTCTGTCTGTATCATGCATGGGTCCTATGGCCGTCCAACCGCTGGACCAAATCCTTTCAAATTTGGCATGGAGGAAGGTATGACCTAACTTAGGTTATGTGATGTTGACCTCTGAGGTCACCTGAGGCCAGGTCAGGAGAGCTGTTAAGCATAAGGAGGCATCTCACAGAATACTAAATTAAGTTGTTCACAGACACTAAATCTAGACTACAGGTTCTAGGTTCTGTATCTAGCTAGACTATAAGTTCTGTATCTAGCTAGACCTAGACTACAGGTTCTAGGTTCTGTATCTAGCTAGACTATAGATTCTGTATCTAGCTAGACCGGTAGACTACAGGTTCTAGATCTAGCTAGACCTAGACTACAGGTTCTAGGTTCTGTATCTAGCTAGACTATAGGTTCTGTATCTAGCTAGACCTGTAGACTACAGGTTCTAGATCTAGCTAGACCTAGACTACAGGTTCTAGGTTCTGTACTATCTAGCTAGACCTGTAGACTATAGGTCCTGTATCTAGCTAGACCTGTAGACTATAGGTTCTGTATCTAGCTAGACCTGTAGACTATAGGTTCTGTATCTAGCTAGACCTGTAGACTATAGGTTCTGTATCTAGCTAGACATGTAGACTATAGGTTCTGTATCTGCTACACCTAGACTATAGTTCTATATCTGACTATAGGTTCTGTATCTAGCTATATTATTCTATATTCTACCCAGGCAACACCGGGTACGTCTGCTAGTACTACATATAATACTATATATAATGCAACACACATACTTATTCACTTGACACATGCTGGATAATATTGGGCTGATGAGGATGACAATGGCCATTATGTGGGGTGAGCAATGATATAAGGACCAAAATATGATTTTGGTAATATTTGCCAACAAGAAAAAAATCCTCCCCCCCACTCTTAATATGCACACACAAACATTCCATAGGTCACATCAAGGTCACCAGCAAAGGCCAGGAACAAGGATGTGGCCTTGGTTCATCCTGTGCACACAACAAACACTGCCATCATGTGATCATTCCAACTATCTGGAGATCACAAGTCATGTGGTCTACCACTAGTGCAGCAGGAAATAAGATCATACCCCATCACAGTCATCTGGAGGACAGCTATAATTAGCACTTGTGTAAATGTCACCAACTACACCAAGACCGACCACCTTCCCTCAGAACAGACCGCCTATTCTCTCTCTCTGTAAATAAGATCTCCATTTTGGAGCTAACTAAATTCCTTCATTCCCAGCAGGAAAAGAGCAGGAAAAGGTCTCTGTGAAGTAACACTGGAAGCATCATTCAACCGCCTGCTCATTCGAGAAGTCTTAAGTGTCTGACCAGCTAGGAAAGGGGAAAGGGTTTCTTTGAATAGAAGATCCACATATAGAGGAGAACTGCGCTGATTCTTCCTGTGTACAGATCTCATGAATATCCCTGACGGACAAGAACTGCAATAGTAGATAGAGCTCTATGGGAAGGTCCACCATGCTAGCTAGATAAAAATGCAGTAGCTCAAGGGGTATTCCACCATACTACCTACTAGAGTTTCAGTAACTCTATGTTGAGGTGGTGCACCATCTAGCTACAATAAGTATGTGGGGCGTGTCAGCCATCTGGGGCAACCAATACTGATACAGAAGGTATACCATAAAACTAGGTTGTATATCACCCCTGGTTATTCTAGGAGCAATGAACAGGTGATTGTTCTTCTACAGGCAATATTCAGCAAGTAATAATCACTCTAGACGTAAGTTTGTATTTAGCATGCCCCACCACTGAGCACACCCCACCACTGAGCACACACCCCACCACTGAGCACACCCCACCACTGAGCACACCCCACCACTGAGCACACCCCACCACTGAGCACACACCCCACCACTGAGCACACCCACCACTGAGCACACCCCACCACTGAGCACACCCCACCACTGAGCACACCCCACCACTGAGCACACCCCACGACTGAGCACACCCCACCACTGAGCACACCCCACCACTGAGTACACCCCACCACTGAGCACACACCCCACCACTGAGCACACCCACCACTGAGCACACCCCACCACTGAGCACACCCCACCACTGAGCACACCCCACCAGTGAGCACACCCCACCACTGAGCACACCCCACCACTGAGCACACACCCCACCACTGAGCACACCCACCACTGAGCACACCCCACCAGTGAGCACACCCCACCACTGAGCACACCCCACCACTGAGCACACCCCACCACTCACTGAGCACACCCCACCACTGAGCATGCCCCACCACACCACTGAGCACATCCCACCACTGAGCATGCCCCACCACACCACTGAGCACACCCCACCACTGAGCATGCCCCACCACACCACTGAGCACATCCCACCACTGAGCACACCCCACCACTGAGCACACCCCACCACTCACTGAGCACGCCCCACCACTGAGCACACCCCACCACTGAGCACACCTCACCACTGAGCACACCCCACCACTGAGCACACCCCACAACTGAGCACACCCCACCACTCACTGAGCACACCCCACCACTGAGCACACCCCACCACTGAGCACACCCCACCACTGAGCACACCCCACCACTGAGCACACCCCACCACTGATCACACCCCACCACTGAGCATACCCCACCACTGAGCACACCCCACCACTGAGCACACCTCACCACTGAGCATGCAGGTGAGAGTGGAGTGGAGTTTTCTGTTGGTGCAGAGGTGGAAGCTCATGATAATTAAAATAGAAGCTGCAAGCAACCAATTTTACTGCAAGTTTAGGGAAGAGTCAACAGGAAACCTGCATTCACCAAAGATATAATTGCCAAGGTCAGTGAAGGCTATGAATGCCACATCTGCATACTAATCAAAACTTAATTGGTGTTTTTTTAAATTTGCAGTTCTTTTAATTAAGGTTAAATAATCAAATACAAGCACAAGCTTATAAGAAGAACTTCTCCATGGAGGCAAGGAATCAAAAGCTACCCATTGCTCGCTCCACTATGCCTATAACAAAACTTGCAACTATAAATCCTAGACCATCTGTTTCACGGAAAAACAATTCATGGTTAGAACTAGAATTAGCAAAAAGCAAATATACCAATTTCCTCTTATTAGCAGTTACTAATTGTTTTACTAAATTGGATAGTGGCTTTAGTAGTGGTTAGTATTATATATGTTCCAATTTCAATTAGGACTGAGCTATCAGAAGCAATTGGAGGGTCCCTAATAGAGGAATTCTAAATGACATGCACCCAATAACCTCAGCGCTATGGCTGAATTTCGTAGGAAGAAGTCAAGACAAAGTGCTCCATTACCTAAAGCAATTCCTGAAGCAAGAGCTTAAGAGGATTTGTAAGCTGATGGTGGTGTCTTGTTTTGCAAGATTTGTGACCATAGCTTAGACTTGGTTAGTTCAAGGCTCATCTCCAGGAAGGTCATCTCCAGGAAGGAAGCCAAGATATAGCATCCTGCATGCTATTGCTACAAAGTTCGTATTTTTGACCCTCACCAGCTGCTTATCTTTCATCAGCGATGAAATCAAAGCTCTGCACAACCTTCCACAGAGTTGCTAGACGAGTGGTGGATGTAGACCCAGTTTAGGGAAGATGCTATCTCCACCCCATCAGACCTCCCTAAATTCTGGCATGTCATGTGGATCTGTTTCCACTGTTTGCTGCTGAAGCTTTAGATGCTATCATCTGGTGCCTGTCGGTTCTGTTGATGTGGAGAGGAGTTTCTCCTCTAAACATATCCTGAACAACTGGAGGGAGAGCCTCACAGAAGAAAATACTACTTGTGCTGCCTTACAATGGAGAATTGAAGGCAGCAGGTTCAGTGACTATCAACAATAAATGTCAACACTATACACATAGCAAATATCATATTCTCAGAATATAGAAATATATGAAAATGGAAAAAAGTTTAAAATTGGTCCATGAAACGGAATTTGTGCTTCCTTGAAATGGAAAAGGTAAATTTTTAAACGGAAAAAGAGAGGGTCTAAAGTTCATGTCTCCTCTAAACGTCAAGGGCAAATAGATTCAGATTGGTTCCTGGCAAGCATGGTGTCTGTGCAGCCTCCATCAGCAGGGAGACAGTTCCCGGCTAGCATGGGTACCCGCACACCCTCCATCAGCTGGAAGAGAGGCTCCTATCAAGCATGGGTGCCTGCACAGCCTCCAACAGCAGGGAGTGGCTTCTGGCAAGCATATCTGGCCAGAGTGGCTCCTGTCAAGCATGGGTGCCTGTGCAGCCTCCATTAGCAGGGAGAGTGGCTCCTGGCAAGCATGGGTGCCTGTGCAGCCTCCATCAGCAGGGAGAGTGGCTCCTGGCAAGCATGGGTGTAGCCTATCAGCAGGGAGAGTGGCTCCTGGCAAGCATGGGTGTCTGTGCAGCCTCCATTAGCAGGGAGAGTGGCTCCTGGCAAGCATGGGTGTAGCCTATCAGCAGGGAGAGTGGCTCCTGGCAAGCATGGGTGCCTGTACAGCCTCCATCAGCAGGGAGAGTGGCTCCTGGCAAGCATGGGTGTCTGTGCAGCCTCCATTAGCAGGGAGAGTGGCTCCTAGCAAGCATGGGCATCTGTGCAGCCTCCATTAGCAGGGAGAGTGGCTCCTGGCAAGCATGGGTGCCTGTGCAGCCTCCATTAGCAGGGAGAGTGGCTCCTGGCAAGCATGGGTGCCTCCATCAGCAGGGAGAGTGGCTCCTGGCAAGTATCGGTGCCTGTGCAGCCTTCCTCAATCAAAAGGCATTTCATGAAACATACTTACCCCCTTACTGGAAGTGCAGTTATTATTATCAGCCTACTGGTCATGTGCAGGTAAAATGTTAAGAGGAATACTAATATTGGTAAAGCCAGAAGGAGTAAATGGCTTGGCAGGCGTCCTCATGTATAGTAAGAGGTGTTGCGATGCTCTGATGTGAGGAAAAAACTGATTGCCTAAGCCCTCACACGACATATTGTTTCTGCTTGCTTCAATTGCCGCATAAAGTTAGTTGGTAAAAAAAGGTGTGTCTGTGAACAATGTCTGAGTTGTGGTTGTATTGCGCTTATGGCGGTCAACTAGCGCTGCCGCTGCTGTTACACACTCGCGCGCCATCTCGCTGGCCATGAGGAGCTCTGGCCATGGCAGTTGGCATTGTCTTCATTCAGAGACACCCACGGGAAGTTTAAAATGGTTGCTATAAGGGAGAATCCGCTGGAGACCCGGGACCTGGAGCTGGCTGCAGCAGAGCACTAGCTGAACAGACTCTCTGACAGTGATGATGCGAGTGTTGCAGCTAATGTCATGGAAGTGTTCTTGCCTAGAGATTTAACGCCCTCCTACAATGAAAGATTAGAAGTTGCACTTCATGTGGCTTTGAAACAGGCAGCCTTTCTCGTTGAAGGGCTACTTACTAGACGGAGTCTGCCTCAAACAACACTCCACAATCCATTGCAACACTGAAGCTCGTGAGGCCATGGCTAGTCCGCTTCAGCTATGCAGGAGGTGTGCACTGTTTAGGACTGCTTGTTAAAGCACTTTTTGTTTGTTTGCTTTTGTCTTGCAGATTGGTTGGATGTTGGCGCCAGTTCTCTCCCTGGCCAGCTGCTAGACATAGCTGCAGGAACTTCCTGTATACCCCTGCATCCTTGATTACAGGGTATAACCCTTTCAAGTCAGATTCACATGACACCTTCACATGACACCAATAACCAGCTACGTTCGAACATCTACGACCAGGAATGCACTCACGTCCCTAGCAACCATTGCCTTCAGGGATAGCATCATTGCTGAAGACAATGCAATGAATATCACTGACCAACATTCTAATCGCAAAAGGAGACTTTCTTGTACAAATAATCATGTCATACATTTTGTCAGATGACTATATAATCATAGTAGATCCAGCATGCTGTGGACATGATATTTGTACTAGTAGATCCAGCATGCTGTGGACATGATATTTGTACTAGTAGATCCAGCATGCTGTGGACATGATATTTGTACTAGTAGATCCAGCATGCTGTGGACATGATATTTGTATTAGTAGATCCAGCATGCTGTGGACATGATATTTGTATTAGTAGATCCAGCATACTGTGGACACGTACAATAAATATCCCTTGCATACACAAATACCACTACAGTCTGAGAGCGTCTGCTGAGACCATTTGGCTAAAAGATTATTATTTACAGCATGTTTTACAAGACTTGTTATTATTAATTATTTAAGTTCATTAATGTATTGCACTCTATCAACAGATGAAGTTCTTTGCCATTGTGTTGGTGGATAACTGGATATTGGAGAACAATACAAAATGCTCTTGATGGATGGAACTTATTATTATTACAGTAAACAATCCATCTGTTGCTGTTGATGTATTGCTGGTTGCTGTTGTTGATGCATTGCTGGTTGCTGTTGTTGATGTATTGCTGGTTGCTGTTGTTGAAGTATTGCTGGTTGCTGTTGTTGAAGTATTGCTGGTTGCTGTTGTTGATGCATTGCTGGTTGCTGTTGTTGATGTATTGCTGGTTGCTGTTGTTGATGCATTGCTGGTTGCTGTTGTTGATGCATTGCTGGTTGCTGTTGTTGATGTATTGTTGGTTATTGCTGGTTGCTGTTGTTGAAGTATTGCTGGTTGCTGTTGTTGAAGTATTGCTGGTTGCTGTTGTTGATGTCTTTCTGGTTGCTGTTGTTGATGTATTGCTGGTTGCTGTTGTTGATGTATTGCTGGTTGCTGTTGTTGATGTATTGCTGGTTGCTGTTGTTGATGTATTGCTGGTTGCTGTTGTTGATGTATTGCTGGTTGCTGTTGTTGATGTATTGCTGGTTGTTGCTGTTGATGTATTGCTCGTTGTTGCGGTGTTGCTCAATGTTGTTATTGATGTACTGCTGGTTGCTAGTGTTGTTGGATTTCATGCATTGTTCTTACTACTGTGCCGTTGAAAGATTTCCTGGAGGGCACAGTGAGATTATTTCAGCCTGCCTTTACCACGAAAAAATAGCCGAGGTGTTTCAGACAAAAACAGGCTATAATTACCAAGCTAGGTCCCTTCACGTACACACAGCGCACGAGAAGCCTTCTTTCAATGCAGCTACATAAGTTTTAGCACTAAGTTTGACTCATCGTCCATCAAACTGTCAGTAGCCAAGGGCTCCAAGAAAAATACAACACCCCATGATTCCATGGTCTGGCCAAGGAAACAACCAACCTCTTCCACATGCAAAGGCCTTAGATGAAGTTTCTTTTACAAGGTTGAGATCATCAAAAAACCCAGTGAACGTGTCCAATGACTCAAAACTGTTTCGGATTTGTAATGAAGGCTAAAAGAACAGGTACATATCGGGCTATAAATTAACTCCACGTTGACTAGACAATGACCTCAATAATCAACTTGGAATTCACTCTGATGCTCTAACCATTATTCCTGATGAAGGCTAGAAATCCAGTCAGAACTTGGGAGAGTATGTTTCAGGAGTGATTACTAAGAAGGTCATTGGTAATATTTTTTAAAGTTACTAGAACACTCTACACCAAAAAGCACTCAAGCTGAAGGGTTTTAACAGATCTATACAACCACTCTACTCTGTTCCTGTAGTTCACAGTGATATATATTGTTGATCCATAGACTAGCATGGCTAATTCATCAACACTTGACCGTTCCATAGCTGAAAACCAACAACTTTGAAAGAACTTGCCAAACCAAAACAACCTGTACTGAAGGTGCAAGCAAAATCGATCTTCCTATATGCAGAGGACTAGCTAGAAGGAGTTATACTGGCACACATACCGGCTAGCAAGAAGGATAAGTATTCAGATATACTAGGCTAGCTAGAAGGATAAGTCTACAAATATACTAGGCTAGCTAGAAGGATAAGTCTACAGATATACTAGGCTAGCTAGAAGGATAAGTCTTCAGATATACTAGGCTAGCTAGAAGGATAAGTCTACAAATATACTAGGCTAGCTAGAAGGATAAGTCTACAAATATACTAGGCTAGCTAGAAGGATAAGTCTACAAATATACTAGGCTAGCTAGAAGGATAAGTCTTCAGATATACTAGGCTAGCTAGAAGGATAAGTCTACAAATATACTGAGCTAGCTAAAAGGATAAGTCTTCAGATATACTAGGCTAGCTAGAAGGATAAGTCTACAAATATACTAGGCTAGCTAGAAGGATAAGTCTTCAGATATACTAGGCTAGCTAGAAGGATAAGTCTACAGATATACTGAGCTAGCTAGAAGGATAAGTCTATAGATGTACTAGGCTAGCTAGAAGGATAAGTCTACAGATATACTAGGCTAGCTAGAAGGATAAGTCTACAGATATACTAGGCTAGCTAGAAGGATAAGTCTACAGATATACTAGGCTAGCTAGAAGGACAGATATACTGAGCTAGCTAGAAGGATAAGTCTACAGATATACTGGGCTAGCTAGAAGGATAAGTCTACAGATATACTGAGCTAGCTAGAAGGATAAGTCTTCAGATATACTGGGCTAGCTAGAAGGATAAGTCTACAGATATACTGGGCTAGCTAGAAGGATAAGTCTACAGATATACTGGGCTAGCTAGAAGGATAAGTCTACAGATATACTAGGCTAGCTAGAAGGATAAGTCTACAGATATACTGGGCTAGCTAGAAGGATAAGTCTACAGATATACTAGGCTAGCTAGAAGGATAAGTCTACAGATATACTGAGCTAGCTAGAAGGATAAGTCTACAGATATACTAGGCTAGCTAGAAGGATAAGTCTACAGATATACAACTAGGCTAGCTAGAAGGATAAGTCAACAGATATACTAGGCTAGCTAGAAGGATAAGTCTTCAGATATACTGGGCTAGCTAGAAGGATAAGTCTACAGATATACTGGGCTAGCTAGAAGGATAAGTCTACAGATATACTGGGCTAGCTAGAAGGATAAGTCTACAGATATACTAGGCTAGCTAGAAGGATAAGTCTACAGATATACTGGGCTAGCTAGAAGGATAAGTCTACAGATATACTAGGCTAGCTAGAAGGATAAGTCTACAGATATACTGAGCTAGCTAGAAGGATAAGTCTACAGATATACTAGGCTAGCTAGAAGGATAAGTCTACAGATATACTAGGCTAGCTAGAAGGATAAGTCAACAGATATACTAGGCTAGCTAGAAGGATAAGTCTACAGATATACTGGGCTAGCTAGAAGGATAAGTCTACAGATATACTAGGCTAGCTAGAAGGATAAGTCTACAGATATAAAGGGCTAGCTAGAAGGATAAGTCTACAGATATACTAGGCTAGCTAGAAGGATATGTCTACAGATATACTAGGCTAGCTAGAAGGATAAGTCTACAGCATGGATATGATATCTAGACTGTCTAGTCACCAGTAATGGCAAAACTAATTCTCAAGTAGGAGGAGAAACACTGCAGTGAAGATCATGTCAATATCAGTAGTGCAGAGGCACCAAATTAAACAATACCTGGGTGCACTGTGTTGATGATATTGGGTGCACCAACAATAAGTGTTGATGATATTGGGTGCACCAACAATAAGTGTTGATGATATTGGGTGCACCAACAATAAGTGTTGATGATATTGGGTGTACAGATCATGTTTCTAAGCTATTGAAGCTGGTGTGGTCTAAAACAATCCCCCTTTTTTGGACTGGTTTCTTTGAACATGAAACTCAACAACCACAATCAGGTCATGCATGCTTGACTGCATGCATGACCATCACAGGACCCTAGGGAACACATCTCTTGCTACGTTGCCACAACACACAATTTCTACCTGATAATGTGGTGGTATTGTGCAGAAATCTCCCTCTATAAATAAGGCGTATAATCTCAGGTCTGTCTGGCTTCAGCATGTTTCCATTCCATTCCTCTGGCCAGTTGTGAAAGACGTGATCTGAAATTTCTGAACTGGATGTCGTGGGAGGGAAGGGGAAGTCGTGACTCTTCCCGTCCACCAACAGCAGGCGCAGGTTGACCTACATAAAATAAATCAAACGATCAAAGGACACAGTGTCTATCACGTCCAGCTGAAGAATGTTTTATTAAAACTCTGTGATCGTGTAATGGTTAGCCTCCAAAACTCTGTGATCGTGTAATGGGGACCAATGGCTGTTTTTAGATGGTGAATAACAAAGGGACTATTACAACAGAGAGAAGCCAGAAGTGGACAACTGCTATTCATGGGATAACTGGAAGCCTATGGTACACAATCTGTATAAGAGTGGGAGGCTGTTGGACACTTCATTATGACAGATAACCTTCTATTCGGGTATCAAACCACTCGGTGCACTTCTGCCATAATGCAGACAAATCTCATAAACTAAGTCAGTAACAAAGGTGTTAATGACTGCTGGCATCTCCCCTGTCCACTTCTGGCATCTCCCCTGTCCAGCACTGCCACAGGGTATCCCAGGGACACTTGGATTATCCTGGAAAGCCTTAGTGACGGTGACTGACTACATATAATGGTCCAAGAACAATGCTAGTGATATTCTAGGGCTATAAGGGTTAAGGCTAGGGTAATTCTAGGGCTATAGCCACGCCAGGGTTAAGGCTAGGGTATTTCTAGGGCTATAGCCATGCCAGGGTTAAGGCTAGCTATAGCTATGCCAGGGTTAAGGCTAGGGTAATTCTAGGGCTATAGCTATGCCAGGGTTAAGGCTAGGGTAATTCTAGGCTATTCTAGAGCTAGAGCTAGCAGCATTCTTTTCTAGAACTAGGACTAGGAGTCTATGGCTATATATGGCCAGGTTTGGGGTGTTCTTGGGCTAGGGACATCCCAAAACATCCCGAGATGCAGGTCCTCAGATATCCAGGCTGTACAGCTCATGCTGGTTCACAAAAATCATAAGGCCTTCGGGTTGTGTTGTGTTGGGTCATGTTGCTTCTCGTTCACTTTGAACTTTTACCCCCAATTATGAAACTCTGCGCATTAATTAATGAACCTTCAATCTCTAAATGACTTGGCCATATAACAAGGAAGTTCCTCATTGTCTCTATCAACCTTTCCACATTCATCTCTTCCATGGAGAAACTTCCTCCCGGAAACACACACAAAGCACACCAACACATGTAGGCTGCCGCGTCGTGACCAGAACCAGAATAGAAATCGAGTCCATTCAGGTGAAGTGACTTCATGTTCACAATATCACAAAATTGACACGTTGCATCGCTAGTGCGAGTGGCATTTTGTGAACCAGCCTTTAGTCGTCCCCCCCCGGCTTTAGTCACCCTCACTTCAGTCACCCTCACTAGGGATCCAGGGAATCCGGAGATGCCCTGAAAATACTGTAGAAGTACTGGACATCTCTTGCCATTTCTCTACCCCCTCCCAAGCAGAACCTAAGTAATAATGAGCCACAGTGGCTCACCCAGGTGGACCATCACCACAAGGTTGTAATCATACCCAAGAAGTCTTTGCTAGGCAGACTCTCAAACACGCACACACATACCACATGGTGGAAGAGCAGGTCAAATGTTACAATTGTCATGGCACATTGTCACACACAAAAAATGCACTTCATTTAGTCGGTAGTACCTCCTTCACCTGGTAACAAGAGTCCTTGACCTGGTAACAAGTAATACCTGACCGGGTAACAAGTAGTACCTCCTTCACCTGGTAACAAGAGTCCTTGACCTGGTAACAAGTAATACCTGACCTGGTAACAAGTAGTACCTCCTTCACCTGGTAACAAGAAGTACCTCCTTGACCTGGTAACAAGTAATACCTCCTTGACCAGGTAACAAGTAATACCTCCTTGACCTGGTAACAAGTAATACCTCCTTGACCTGGTAACAAGTAATACCTCCTTGACCTGGTAACAAGTAATACCTCCTTGACCTGGTAACAAGTAATACCTCCTTGACCTGGTAACAAGTAGTACCTCCTTGACCTGGCAACAAGTAGTACCTCCTTGACCTGGTAACAAGTAGTACCTCCTTGACCTGGTCACAAGTGATACCTCCTTGACCTGATAACAAGTAGTACCTCCTTGACCTTGTAACAAGTAATACCTCCTTGACCTGGTAACAAGTAATACCTCCTTGACCTGGTAACAAACAGTACCTCGACCTGGTAACAAGTGGTACCTCCTTGACCTGGCAACAAGTAGTACCTCCTTGACCTGGTTACAAGTAATACCTCCTTGACCTGGTAACAAGAAGTACTTCCTTGACCTGGTAACAAGTAATACCTCCTTGACCTGGTAACAAACAGTACCTCGACCTGGTAACAAGTGGTACCTCCTTGACCTGGTAACAAGTAGTACCTCCTTGACCTGGTAACAAACAGTACCTCGACCTGGTAACAAGTGGTACCTCCTTGACCTGGTAACAAGTAATACTTTCTTGACCTGGTAACAAGTAATACCTCCTTGACCTGGTAACAAGAAGTACCTCTTGACCTGGTAACAAGTAATACCTCCTTGACCTGGTAACAAACAGTACCTCGACCTGGTAACATGTGGTACCTCCTTGACCTGGTAACAAGTAGTACCTCCTTGACCTGGTAACAAGTAATACCTCCTTGACCTGGTAACAAGTAATACCTCCTTGACCTGGTAACAAGTAGTACCTCCTTGACCTGGTAACAAGTAATACCTCCTTGACCAGGTTAACAAACAGTACCTCGACCTGGTAACAAGTGGTACCTCCTTGACCTGGTAACAAGTACTCCTTGACCTGGTAACAAGTAGTATGGTAAGACCAACATCCAGCAGCTTTGGGTTAGAGTTTTTCTCTAGAGTTCAATCGTAGAATTTCACCTTTAGCCTCCATTCCTATGAAGGTTTCCCAAGGCATTGTCACAGGAGTAGCATAAAACAGCCTTTGGGTTCTTGGTCTCTTCTCGGCATAAACAAGTTGACCGTAGCATATGCTACATGTCATTGGCAGGTAATCTCACTGGGTTTTAATTTTACATTTTTCTTTTAATTTGTGGGAGAATGTGCATGAAAATTGTGGGAACCAGAACAAAATGCTCTATGGGACTTGACCAGACTCTCTTCTAAGCCTGCTGGTAGTCCAGCATGGAGCGGATGCTAGTTGTGTAAATAGATCATTGGTCCTAGTGATTTGAGCTGACCATGATTAGCTACAGTGATTGGAGGCTACCATGATTGGATATACCACACTACTATGTCACAAAGTCTATGTCACAAAGTCTTGTGGAATTCTATACAGTTCTGTGGCTTACCTTGTCCTTGGCTAGGTCATGCATCTTCTTCACTTTGTCCTTGTTTTGTAAAGTAATCTAGGCATAACAACACAAACACAATCATAATATATTTCCTTGTAAAACGACTGCCACCATTCCTAAAGCCAATGTTGGCTTGGTTTCTGTGACGTCCGCCGAGTCACACACACGGAATCGACAGGTGATAATAGCTTACCTAACTTGTTAATATCAGTGTGAAGGAGGATAAGTACGGTCCCTTTACTCTTCTCTCTCTACTTCTGGGGTAATTCAGCCAACAGGTCTGAAGAAGCGCCTTGTTACAGATCAGCTGGTTGACTATAGCTGGTAAACTGCATCGAGTTTGTTCCCAATGGTTCAAGAATGACGTAATGTCTCTGATTTTAATCCCCGCCTACCCAGCCGGATGCTACCCAGGTGTTTGTTTTGTGATCTGCTGGTCCACACCCACCCACAAATGCTTGTAATAGAAGTGTTGTTGTTTAAAAAATAACGCTGTCAACAAGGATCCTTCTCCAGGAATTCCGGGTGCTTTCTATGGGTGACAAGGATGGCGGTACCAATCCAAACTTTGGCTGTGGAGAGGTAATGCTACATTGTGGCTAGATCGCCGTCCCACCTGCTGAGGGGATGGAACTGTTTAGACTGTTCTTGTTTAAAATATGTATAATTGACTTTATCTATATTTGTATTCATGGTATTCATGGACGTATATTTATCAGGATCCAAACTTCGTGCCTGGAGACCAAGAGTGTGCTCTAATGTCCTTCACTGCTCAAGGCCATTCTTCTCGTATCCTCAACAAGATAGCCTCTCTGAGGAGAGAGGACCATCAGCTCTGTGATGTTATTCTAGATCTCGGACATAAGAAAATATATGCCCACAGAGTGGTGCTCTCTGCTTGCAGTGAGTATTTCTACGCCATGTTTACAAATACTATGTTGGAAAGCAGGCAAGAGACTGTCTCCCTCACTGACTTGGATGAAACTGCTGTCGAAGATCTGGTTGAGTTCACTTACACAGCAAAGATAGATGTCCGCGAAGATAATGTCCAGCAATTGCTGAAGGCTGCTTCTTTTCTTCAGTTTACAGATGTAGCAGGTGCCTGTTCGATATTCCTCAATGAACAGCTCCACCCATCCAATTGCCTTGGGATATTTTCTTTTGCAGAGGCCCATGGCTGCAATGAACTTACTGTGTCTTCCAAACAATACATTCTAGACAACTTTGGTGCAGTTATCCAGTTTGATGAATACCTTCAGCTTGGGTTGGACAGAATCAGAGAGCTTCTCTGTTCGGAATACATCAAGGTGAAGTCAGAGGAGGAAGTGTTTGAGGCCATGCATAGGTGGCTAGTGGCGTACAACCAGCCGCAGAGGAAACATCTGGCATACGATGTGTTGTGCTGTATTCGCCTGCCACTTTTGAAGCCCCTTTACCTGGTTGACCAGGTGTACAGTAAGGACATGTATCGGAGTAGCCCTCAGTGTGTGGAGATAATCATGCAGACAATGGTTTACCACACAGTGCGTGAAAAAAGAGCTCAACTGAAGGGGGTGGTGAAGGACCACCCCAGAAAAGGGACTATGGGGACACTACTTGCCATTGGAGGCATGGACACATGCCGCAACAAGGGAAGCATAGAATGTTTTGACACCAGGAAGGACACGTGGCAGATGGTTTGTCACTCCCAGACCACATCCAGGAGGCTCCAGTTTGGAGTGGCCGTTATTGACTCCAAGGTGTATATTGTTGGAGGCAGGAATGGCCTCAGAACGCTCAACACAGTGGATTGTTATGACCCAGCCACAAATACATGGGATGCAGTCACCCCCATGTGTTCTTATCGCCATGGTGTTGGGGTTGGAGTCATGTATGGTCCCTTGTATGCTGTGGGAGGCCATGATGGGTGGTCTTATCTCAGCTCTGTAGAAAGGTGAGTCATGGTTTGTTGTGTGCTAAGTAAACGACATAACCAACTTGAAATATTTGTCTCTGGATGTTCAGTTACCATTTAGCTGAAACATCGAGAGAGAAAATTTCAGAAGTTGAATATCGAATTTAGTCAGCCGAGAGTTCATTGAGAATACATACATCATAAATGAAGTCTCTGGCTGGGCAATATGCTCAGTGAAGATTGGTGTGAGTCTACGTGGGTTGTTTTTCGTCAAGTTAATCAGGGTTTTTTTTAAATTGTCATGTATGCTGTTCTTGTGGTCTATATTGTATTGTCTGCAGTTGAGGAAAATTCAGTACATGTTGACAGTTTGTGAATGAGGTCAATAGGTATGTTGTGTGACCTAAATTTGTTATGTACTTTCCTTACAGGTATGATGCATGTACTAGACAGTGGTCTTTCATCACGTCCATGTTCTCTCCCAGGAGCACAGCTGGCGTAGCAGTTTTGGATGGCAAGTTGTATGTTGTCGGTGGCCGGGACAGTAGCTCTTGCTTGAACACTGTGGAATGCTACAACCCTCACATTGATAGATGGAGCCTTCTTCCCCATCTCAACACTGCTAGGGGTGGGGTTGGCGTTACCATGCTGGATGGACGGCTGTATGCACTGGGAGGCCATGAAATCTCAGATCCTCTGAACTCTGTGGAAGTTTTTGACCCAAAGATCAACGAGTGGACGTTTGTGGCTCCAATGTTGTGTGCCAGAGATGCAGTGGTAGCCGTGGCATTTGGAGGGACAGTGTATGCAGTGGGAGGTTTTGATGGGAGTGTGTATTTGGACTCTGTGGAGTACTATGATCCTGAGAACGATGTGTGGAAGTTCTCTGCCAAGTTGAAATCTGGGCGGGCAGGTGCTGGAGTGGTGTTGTTGCCAGATGTCTCTATAGACTGTGTGAAGTTAGAACCTAGTTAATAAGGTTAACCAACACATCAGATTAGAATTTTGTAGCCATTTTGGGGGGGGTCATTTTTAACCCTTCTTCACCATTTCATATCATGTGCATTGCAACATGTAAATTAATAAATCAGCCTATTTCGACCAGGTGTAGTGCAATATGGACCCCCATATCATCCTCGTACTTAAAAGAACAGGTTCCCTTTTGGCATCAAAGCCGGTTCACAATATAACTGTGGCCGAGCGTTGCATGGCGTTCCATTAAATTACGTCCTTCCGTACCTAGTTCAGAGTTAGCAACTCATTGTTGGGCCAATCAGAATGTTGGTGTGATTAACTGCACTGCAGCAGTTTAGCTAGGAGAGTGACTGATTAAAGACAAGTCTGAGAAGTTTGTGGCAGGTCTCTTCAAAAATTTATAAGCAAATTGCATGTCGGCCGACTATAACTACCTTTAGCTCGAGCTAGTTCGCAATAGCTCTCCAGTATCTTTCTCTTTCTTACCCCCATATGAATTATTGAATCCACACTTCACTGATGTCATTGTCAAGCTATATAGTTAACGTCAAAGGTCAATTTCTGGGTGGAATGGTAAGGTTGAAGGTCAATTTTCGCACTCGAACACTAGCATATCGTGAACTTTCACAGTGCAATTTTTTATAGAGCAAATTATAAATGTGATGAGACCTTTAACAGGAGTATCATGATAAAATTCATAATTTGTGCCTTGAGATAGGTCATCACTAAGTACATGCAAACAAATATCTGCTAGAAAAGATTTTTTTTAAACGTGAATTAACTATTATTACAGCAAAGTAATGAGTATAGTCAGAGTATTGTGAATTACAAGGAGTTTGTTTGGGGATGATCCTTCAACAATCCCATGACATTCTCACTACAGAGAACTGTTGACAAAGGACAATCCTGTCTCAAGTCCTGCCTCCACTTCAAACCACCTAGATCCCTCTCCACCTAACAACACTGAATTCCTCCTTACAGGCATTTGCACACATTGACAAATTCTTCCTGAACTCCGTACCCTCTCATCTTCATCCACAATCCTTCTCCCCACACAGTATCATACTCCAGAAATGCCAGAAATGCTGTGACCTCATTATGTCACACACACACACACCTCAACACTAGGAACTAAATCCACCCTGACCCTCTGTTAGTATGTACTTCTCCGCGAACCTACTGAGCCTACCTGCCAACATTCTTGCCATCACTTTTGCCACAGAACTCCCCAGAGCTATCCCTCTATAATTACTAGCCACCTCTTCATCACCAGCTTTAAAACTTAGACTCCATCACCAAATTAATTAGAGAACATAACGCTTCCACCATCCTATTCCCACATACTTCAACATCTCATTAATAATTATTATGCCATCAGGACCAGGAGCCTTGCCCCTTTTCAACCCCTTCACAATATTGTACATCTCCGGGAATAAAACAAAAAATATATATAGAACAAAAAAAACATAAAAAATAATAACTGATTAACATTATAACTAAAATGCTGAGTCCCTTGGGACCATCAGCACCCCAATGCAGTATAAAAATAATGACAGTAAATGAGGTATATAAGATGACTTGTACTGTAGTGTAAACACATACATATCTGATATTAACTAGAACACCCAACTAAATAATACATTATTAAATAACTAAAAAGCTAACGACAAGTTCAACTGACAAGTTCAACTCCCAACCAACGCTAAGGCATCCCCCCTCTTGCCTCCAAAGCCGTGCTGAAGGAGGTGAGCACGGGCATTCACCTCCCCCTGAGGCTCATGAAAGCCATCAACCTGGCTGGCCCCAATACTAGGTCTATTCAACTAATATACTACCTTCCTTGTAGTATATTAGTTGAATAGACCTAGTAGCCATAGTTTATATATTACATAATTATTTCTTTTCAGATTTTGCCATGTCCAAGAAACGTACATACCTGGATTCATATGTACAATATGGCTTGTTGTGGATGGTGTGGAGAAGCCTCAGTGTTTGCTGTGCTCAAAAGTTTTTGGAAATGGGTCACTGAAACCTTCACAGCATCTGGAAGCTACACATCCTGCCCATGCATCTAATGACCATGCTAAATTTGAGGTAAAGAGAACTAGGTTTAGGGCTGCAAGAACACTGCATACACTTTGCTTCGTATCTATATAAGAAGAAACCAATGCTTGCAGTTTCCTATCATGTAGCGCAGCGAACAGCAAAGGCAATGAAACCTCATGATATTGCCGAGAAGCGGATTAAACCTTGTGCCTTAAACATGGTTGAACATGTATATATATATGTGGGAAAGAAGCAAAACAGAAGATTCAAGACATTCCCCTTTCTAACGACACAATTCATCGACATATTATTGAAATGTCTCAAGATATTTGTCTATATGTATATACAAGTTATTGAATCTAGCCCAGCAAAAATTTCTTTGCAACTTGATGTTGCAAATTTGTCACACAACTTCTTGTTTTTGTCTGTTACATATATATGTGGAAAAGAACTGAAGAATGAATTTAACATCTCTAACAAGCTACTGATATAATGCAGAAAATGCAAGACTTCTTTGTCTCACATAGGGACATTGTTGGTTCAATCTGTACTGACAGAGCCCTATATATGGGAGTGAGATCAGGCTTCACTGCACTTGTGAAGCAAAAGGCACCCAATGTGCATTGTGTTCTTCATAGACTTGCATTGGCTGCAAAAACGCTTCCTGAAAATGGTTTTGCAGAAAGTTGTCGAGGCTGTTAATTTCATTCGTGTCCGAGCACTGAATCACCGTTTTTCAAAGCTTTTTGTGATGAGATGGGTTCTGAGCATTCAACTCTTTTGCTTCATACTGAGGTGAGGTGGCTTTCACGTGGACTTATTCCTAATCGTGTGTTTGAGCTCCGTACTGAGGTAGAGATTTATATTCGTGACCGGGATTCAAAGCTGTGTGAAAACTTTGCTGATCCCAAGCTGTTTAGGGTACCTCTCAAACAGATATATTTACCCATCTTAACCAAGTCAACAAACAACTCCAGGGAATATCAGTAACCATTGTTAGCAGCATTGCAGACAAAGCTGGACTTATGGGCACGAAGAGTTCATCAAAGTAACTTGGCAAACTTGGATGAGGTCATTACTAGTGTGTTACCTGAGATAAATGAAGACATCACAGATCATTTGAAAATCTTGAAGGAAAACTTCACAGGCTACTTTTCACATGATTCCTATAGAGAGATGGATAATAAGACCTTTTACCACTGAACTGTCAGAAATGAAAGATGCCGACCCAGCAAAAGATAGAGCTGATTGCAGATTCATTCCCACTTCTTACTCAGCGTGCCTTCCAAGTGCTTCTTCCTTTTGTCACTACATACTTATGTGAATCAGGGTTCTCAACTTCAGTATATAGCAACGAAGACAAAGGCCAGGAATCGCGATGACGATATGAGTAGCGTTAACAGCTCGAATAAATAAACTGGTGACTCAATGAATTAGCAGTGTTCCCACTGATATGCTTCTGTTTTTAGTGATACGAATGGACTACTAGTATATAATTTCTTTCTTTATCAAAGTATATTACTATATTTTCTAGATAATCAATGTGTTTTCTTATCCTCTTACTTTTCTGTGCCTTTTATGATGGCTATGCATTTTTTGTATGGGAGTAAGGGAATCCCTCTGGTGTTGCAAACTAGATTTGAGTTCCCTCCACACATCAAGTCCATACGACGATGAAGTTTACAGAATCTATGGAGCTATAAAGTAGTAACCACAAGTTTAAAATAATTAATTTTTTTTTGGAAAAGCGAGTCCCCTACTTGTATGCAGGCCAACCTTTATTATATATAAGACAAATTATTTATTTTTGTACTGCACTACTCGGCGAGAGTCTAATAACAAAAGAACACAATTTTAGTTGATAATAATCAAGTATCCAAATCAACATTAGCGAGACAATCTTGTATGAATAAACAAAAAGTAATTAAGTGCTAAAACAGTACATGGCATGATAAATAATAAGTCCAATGTCCAATTAATCCACCTCCTCTATAGTAGGGCCACCACCACCTCCTGCATCCCCAGGCATCCCTCCAGGCATCCCTCCAGGCATCCCTCCAGGCATCCCTCCAGGCATCCCCATCCCACCAGGCATCCCCATCCCACCAGGCATTCCCATCCCACCAGGCATTCCCCCAGGAGCTCCACCAGCAGCATAGAGTTTCTGTATTATAGGCGTGCAAATCTTCTCAAGCTCCTTCTGCTGGTATTCAAACTCATCCTTCTCAGCCGACTGGTTTTTATCTAACCAGTCAATAACTTCTTTGCACTTAGAGATGACAGTTTCACGGTCTCCTTCTGGAACCTTCTCCTTCACTTTTTCTTCCTCCATTGTACTTTTCATTGAAAAAGCATAACTCTCAAGTCCATTCTTGGCAGAGATCCGATCCTTTTGTTTCTCATCTTCAGCCTTGTACTTTTCTGCCTCATTGACCATACGTTCAATATCATCAGCACTCAGTCTCCCCTTATCATTTGTGATGGTGATTTTGTTCTCCTTGCCAGTGCTCTTCTCGATAGCAGAGACATTTAGGATCCCATTCCTATCAATATCAAAGGTAACTTCAATCTGAGGTACTCCACGAGGGGCAGGTGGGATGGCCGTGAGCTCAAACTTCCCTAGCAAATTATTATCTTTCGTCATGGCACGCTCGCCCTCAAACACCTGTATGAGCACACCAGGCTGATTGTCTGAGTAGGTAGTGAAGGTCTGGGTCTCCTTCTTTGGAATGGTGGCATTTCTTTTGATCAGAGCCGTCATGACACCTCCAGCTGTCTCTATACCCAGTGAGAGAGGTGTGACATCAAGAAGTAGAAGGTCCTGAACTTCTTCACTCTTGTCTCCACTCAAGATGGCAGCTTGCACAGCAGCACCATACGCCACAGCTTCATCAGGGTTTATCGACTTGTTGAGCTCTTTTCCACTGAAGAAGTCCTGAAGAAGTTTTTGAATCTTAGGGATACGAGTGGAGCCACCAACAAGGACAATTTCATGGATTTGGCTCTTGTCAAACTTTGCATCTCTGAGGGATTTCTCAACAGGCTCGAGAGTGCTTCTGAACAGGTCACCATTCATCTCCTCAAACCTAGCCCGAGTCACCTTAGTATAGAAATCAATGCCCTCAAACAAAGAGTCTATCTCGATGCTAGCCTCAGTGATGGAAGAAAGAGTCCTTTTAGCTCTCTCGCAAGCAGTACGAAGTCTGCGCACTGCCCTCTTGTTGGCACTCATATCTCTCTTGAACTTCTTCTTGAATTCGCCTATGAAGAAGTTCACCATTCGGTTGTCAAAATCTTCTCCACCCAGATGAGTGTCTCCAGACGTGGACTTTACTTCAAAGATACCGTCTTCAATCGTTAGAATGGAAACATCAAAAGTGCCACCACCCAGATCAAAGATGAGGACATTTTTTTCTACACCAATTCTTTTGTCAAGACCATAGGCAATGGCTGCAGCAGTGGGCTCATTGATGATACGAAGAACATTGAGGCCCGAAATTGTACCAGCATCTTTGGTGGCCTGTCGTTGGGAATCATTGAAATAGGCAGGAACAGTGATCACAGCATCAGTCACAACTTTCCCCAGGTAGGATTCGGCTGTCTCCTTCATCTTCGTCAGCACCATAGAAGAAATCTCTTCTGGGAAGAAACTTTTTTTTTCACCCTTGTGCTCAATTTGAACTTTGGGGCGACCGCCTTCGTCCACAACATCAAAAGGCCAGTGTTTCTTGTCCGACACCACAGTGGCATCGTTGGTTCTGCGTCCTATAAGGCGCTTTACGTCGAAGACGGTGTTAGTAGGGTTCATGGCCACCTGGTTCTTGGCCGCATCTCCTATAAGGCGCTCCGAGTCCGTGAAGGCGACATAGCTGGGTGTAGTTCTGTTCCCTTGATCATTGGCGATGATTTCTACCTTCCCATGCTGAAACACACCAACACATGAATAAGTAGTGCCCAAATCGATTCCAACAGCAGGTGCCTTCGACATTTTAACGTTTCTCTATAACGGTTAGAGAAGCAGTGACTGGCGAGTGCTAGACCCGATCTTTATAAACCTTCCACACGTGTTAGGGAATGCCGCGTTCTAGAAGGTTCTGTCAGCTATCCAATCAGGTCGCTTTATTTTGGTCTGGAGAATCCCCAGAGCCTTCTGGATGTCCGTAAATTGGAAATTCCACATTATTATTACGTTATCATTTTAGGCGATGTATATAGTAAGGAGGCTGAGCTCTCTAAGTTCTTCACAAACAAAAGGAAAAAAAGAAGAAAGAAACACACAGAGAGCTGCTAGGCAGTTATGTGCGACAAAAAATTAATGATCCAGGTAATAGCCTTGTCAAGAATTCCATATCCAACTTTCAGGATAAATCTGCCTAGAGAATTCTTCATTATCTTCTCTAATCTTTTTTTGTTGAAAGCACTAATGTATAAGATCAACTTTGTGTGGAATTCCTCTTAAAAGTGAAGGTCACAAGCATTTGTGTTGGGCCTTCCCATACATAGGTCAAATAATACTATTATTATTATTATTATTATTATTATTATTATTATTATTATTATTATTATTATTATTATTATTATTATTATTATTATATATTATTATTATTATTATTATTATTATTATTATTATTATTATTATTATTATTATTATTATTATTATTATTATTATTATTATTATTATTATTATTATTATTATTATTATTATTATTATTATTATTATTATTATTATTATTATTATTATTATTATTATTATTATTATTATTACTACTACTACTACTACTACTACTACTACTACTACTACTACTACTACTACTACTACTACTACTACTACTACTACTACTACTACTACTACTATTATTATTATTATTATTATTATATATTATTATTATTATTATTATTATTATTATTATTATTATTATTATTATTATTATTATTATTATTATTACTATTACTATTACTATTATTATTATTATTATTATTATTATTATTATTATTATTATTATTATTATTATTATTGCTTTACAGGACATCAGATTGGTGATACAGTACAGTTGTGGTAAAGTGTGTAAACATGAACATGCGGAGTCCTGGAGGTCTCCTAGCATTCAGAATAATCAATGAAAAATAAGTATCAGAAGTTAGAGAAGTTAGAAGGAGTTGGTGAGTGGGAACACTTTGAACAGGGACATAGAAAGTGATAGGAGCAGGGGTCATTTTGATCGAAATGAGCCAAAAAATGTAACCAGAAAAAATCTTTTAACATCTCATTGTAGGAAACAAGTTACAGTGCTGTGAGGGTAGGTGGGACATGGGAAAGTAGGGAGAGAAAGATAATATTTTGTATAGTAAAGTCGGACCATAACTTTATCTGGTGTGGGGGAGAAGAGAAATACATGTGGGAAAAGAGCGATTTAGATTGGGAGGAATATCAGGAGGCAGTGGAGGAAATGTTCATGGGATGAGAAGAGGAGGTGATAGAAGCTTGAGCAAGAGATGGGGATGGAAACATAACTGAAGTGATGTGGAATGGAAAACGTTTTGTCTGCAGTGGAGAAAGGAACAGAAGATTGCGGAGAGGTCAGAGGGATAGTAGTCAAGGGATGTGGAGAAGTTAATTGGTGTTAGGAAGAAGAAATGTAGGTGAAGCAAGGAAGCAGGGGGAGGAGGAAACTATGTTGAGGCAGCTATGGGATGACTATAGAGAAGCAAGAAAGGAAGTGAAAAAGACTATTAGGAAAGAGAAGAAGGAATTGAGGAAGAGAACTGTGACGAAGATTAGAGAGCAGGGTGGGACTAGTTGTAAGCTGTTTTGGAATGAGAAAGAGGAAGGAGAGAAGGATCAAAGGAATGAAAGATGATGAAAGAAGGATATTGGAGGAGGTTTTGGAGGTGATGGCAAAACACTGGAGCTGGGGAGGAAAAAAGAGGATGCCATAGTACCAGAAGCAGAGATAGGAGGTGTGAGTGGGCATGGGTTGGGTATGTGTGAGAAAGTAATTTGGGAAGAAGTAGTAGAGGCAATGAAGTGTTTGAAGAGAGGAAATACACCATAGTACCAGAAGCACCTTGACCTTGATAAGAGTGGATGATTTGAAAGTCAACTATAAAGAAAAAGTTGTTGATGACTTTGCTCACAAGAACAGAATTTTCACTTACATTAACAGTGTTTTCAAATTTCAAATCACACTTGTAACTCAACTCAGAAAGCAAGGCTTGTGAATACTTTGAGTTGTGTACGCAAAGATTTCCTTTGTAAAATTTTAATCCCACTACAGAAATAGTCTTGGTGATCTTAGTTGAACACATTTTTAGTTCTCGCAATATCTCTAAAGCCAACTGTTTGCTCAAATTCATTACTATGCTAACACTATATCCTATTACATCAAGTGTGAATGGGAAATTTATCGCATTGTTCTGATTTACAAGAGTGAAGATAATAACTATATATATACCAATCTCAATCATTTGTTCAATCTCAAAGATTTCTGAATACCCAATTTTAAAGAATTTTTTGTTGTGTGTTTCCCCCCAATAATTTGACCTGTGTACCCTGTAAAGTTAAACTGTTGTTGCCTTAAGAACGCACAAATGATTTGACAAGATATATCAGGTAGATGTGCTATATCTGAACTTTTCTCATCCATATATAGCTGTTGATCAACTGCATTTGATGGAACTATTGGCAATGAGGCCTCTGACCTCGGGTTATCTCATTTTCGAGATGTTTGTGTATGCAGATGATAAAGATACCTGAAATAAATACTAGTACAAATTATTAAATCACCTAATAAGCATTGACAACATCTGATTAGAGCAAGGAGATTGAATGAGGGAAAATGTGCTTTTTTTCCACCGTAAAATCCAAACACTATATTTACCATAACCAATCCACTTGTGAGCAAAACCCATCCTAGTAACTTTCAAAACAATTTTGCAATGTACTGTCATTTACCCCATGTCTGGGATAAACATTGCGATATATCTTTGCAAGATATTAAGTATTTATTCACACAACAACAAAAACAACATAAAAGTCATAATTAGGCCTAACAAACATATTCACAACTAATTAACAATATATTAACAATATGCATAATTAATAATTACAATACACATCTAAATATTATTATTATTATTATTATTATTTTTTTTAGCAAACAGCAAACACAACATACCACGTTCATTAACACCTAATTAACACATACTTATATAATAATCAATTACAAAAATACCTAAATAATACTGAAATAATAACTAATTAACAATAAATAAATAAATAACTAAAAAGCTAACAGAAAATGAACAAATCTCTCTTGTCACTTTTATTAATCAGTTCTCTAGGTCATGGGATGTTCTCTAAATATATAAAAACTAAATAGATAAATAAATTTAAAAAAAGTGTGTCTAAAAGACCAATATAATAAGTAATTAACATAAATAAATACATAAATAAATAACTAAAAAGCTAATGACAAGTTCAACTCCCGACTGACCCCAATACAGATAAGGCTGGACTGCCACCGAGAGTGCTGAAGGAGGTGGCATTCACCTCCCCAGTTCTTTGCCTTATCTGGACGCTGAGCTCATTCAGGAAAGCCATCAGGTTTTTTGATAGCGATTTCTTTCAAGTCGTCAACACCAGTTGTCTGAGCACAATTAAGATATTGCTCACAAGTTGAAAAAGGTTTGAGGAGTGCCACCAAATTTATTCTGGAGGGTTAATGACTTGGACTACAGTCACAGGTTCAATATACTTGATGATATATCAGTAACAAGAAGTAATTTGGGATCCCCTGTATATATGCCATCTCAGAAAATGAACAAATCTCTCTTGTCACTTTTATTAATCAGTTCTCTAGGTCATGGGATGTTCTCTGTGATTTGTCACCAATCTCAACTGTAAAAACAAACAAATAAGTTCACCAAGAGTTTTTCTTCAGAGTTTTTTCCTTCAAAGTTTTTCTTCAGACAATCCCTGCACCTATCACTTCACATTCCCAGTGGTCTACTCCAAATCTTTGCAATCACTCCATCCATTACAGGTACGACATCAAATACTTTATGCCACTAATCTGTTGTATTCTCATCATCATCATCACATCATAATAATAATAATAATAATAATGATAATGATAATGATAATGATAATGATAATAGGTAATGATAATAATTATAACAGCAACAACAACAACAATTATAATTATAAAAGCTGGAGGAGAGATTTTAAAGGTTCTTGGCTTCCTTGGTGGTTTCCATGGCTGAGAACCACCCCTCTCCTCATCCTGATGCATCCATCCCACCCACCCCTGATGTCTTTTCCTTGTCATTGACTGTTTCAGAAGGGGATGCTGCTCAAGCAATCAGATCCTTCCCACGTGCCTTGTTACATGGAAGAAGGAGTATGGCTCGGCTGGTGGTCCTGATGGTTTAAGACCACAACATCTGAAGGACATGCAAATGGAAGAATTCTTTCCTCTATCCGTCCTTTATTTTTGGGGGATACCCTATTGGCTCTAGAGATGGGGTCAGACCCATAGCAATAGGATACACCCTTCATCAGCTAGTGGCCAAGGTAGCTGGGAATGTGGTCAGCGGGGACATGGCATTCCTGCTAGCATCCAGGCAGTGGGTTTTGGGATTTGGGGGAAGAGGGGGTTGGGGGGTGGCGAAGCAGCTGTTCATGCCACCAGGCAGTTTCTTAACAAACTGCAACCTAACCATACGCTTTCAATTCTGTGTGCAGAGACAAGATGTTGGAAGATGTTTATACCACCTCAGCACCTGTAATCTTGTTCATTCTGTGTACTCTTTACAATCCTCCTTGTTCTGGGGTGACAAATCCTTGCAATCAGCCGAAGGGTACAGCAGGGAGATCCTCTTGGCCCTCTCCTTTTCCGTCTCTCACTCCATCATAACTGCCGTCGGAGTTGTGTGTAATGCTTCTAGATGACATCTCTCTGAGGGGCTCAACGGAAGATATAATTCATGATCTTGAGCTCATCAAACAAACTGGAGATTGGGATAATTTTGTGCAATGACAAGTCTGAGACCATTTGCCATGATGCAGTTTCAAGAGGAGGAACCATCTTATGCTCTCTCCCAGGAGCTCATGTGGTTGATCCCTCTGATGCCCATCTCTTGAGTTCTCCTCTGGGTAGAGTCTCACGGCAACCCTGATGGTATCATCATCGATCCTCAAACCCATGGATGAGACAGGGAGGGCATTTAGCCATGCAGTGGATTCTTTCGTTGAAACAGCCAATAGAGCCAAAATAGTCAGACGCAACAAGCAGTCACATGACCAAATGGTGGTGGATTGCCATGATCCATAGACCATGCTGAAAGGACATCATCCACAAAAGGAACAGGTTAAAGCAAGTGAGATGGCTTGGACCAGGTCATGAGTGGCAGCAGCTGAGGCCAAAAGGCAGAGAGAGCAAGCTGCATTGCACTCCAAGACCCCCCTTACCCCAACATGGAGAATGGCCTGCAACCAGAGAATGGACATCCTCAGAGAAATTAATGTTAGTAATACCACTCAGAATTGACTTGAGACTCTTATCATAATCTGAAGGAAAGAGAGAAAACATGGAGAAGTCCTGAGGGTGTAGGAAGCATAGAAAATAAATTATACAGCAGGATTAAGGCATCCTGAGCAGAAATGAATCTGAGTCTGTCCCCCATGGCACTGATTTTGTCCCTGAGAAGAGTTTGGACAGAATCCATGCTACTTGGACTCCACAACTTTATGTCGTTCCCATAATTGCCAGCACTGTGGAGCAGAAGTAGATTGTCTTGCCATGGTCTTAGCTGCAAGAAGAGTGAAGGACATTTCTACCATCATACCACCATAAATGGCATCCTTTTCCGGGCATTGTCATCCTGTGGCTGCTATATATGGCCGAGAAGAAAGTGGCTGGCCAAGTATGCCAGTGCCACTATTTTGTGCCCATGGCCATCGAGTCATTGGAACACGTCAATGGCTTTCTTGAAGGAGCTCAGCCTCAGGATAAGACAAAAAACTGAGGTGAATGCATGCGCTCACCTCCTTCAGTCTCTCTCTGGCAGTCCAGGGGGAATACCTTGTCTGTTTTAGGGTCAATCAGTAGTTGAACTTGTCGTTAGCTTTTTAGTTATTTATTTATGTATTTATTTGTTTGTTAATCAGCACAACAATAATAATATTATATATATAAATAATAAATATATATTTAAACAAATATACAGAGTTCATTAACATATGATAGTTATATTTTTTAATATAATTGAAAATTAATTAGTCAATTAAAAATATATTTATAATAATAATAATAATAATAATAATAATAATAATAATAATAATAATAATAATAATAATAATAATAATAATAATAATAATAATAATAATAATAATAATAATAATAATAATAATAATAAATAAATAAATGCAAGCAAACACTCGAAGGCAAAGTCCCCAAAATAGCCGCAGCATTTCCCTGCTGAACTTCGACGACCACATGCTGCAGCAGAAAGGACTGTGACCTGGGCTCCTCCAACTGCCTTTTGCCAAGGTCAGTGAAAAAGGCTGCGCAGCTGCAGGGCCGAAAACTCCCGACGTCTCAATGGCCAGAGGCATAAATAGATGGGGACAGAGTCCAACTCTTTATCTTAGTCCTCTTGTGGTGCTCAACTTCGGTGGCCACTGCCAACCTCAACACCAGCCAAAGCCAAATGGATGGTGCATATGTGTCTGGGCATTTAACATCCCACACTAGTGATTGACCACATTTCCATGGGACCAAACTGATGCCATCCGGCCGTTTGCCATCTGATCTGAACACTATATTGGGTTCGAGTTGAGATTTTTGCAGAGTCCAAACACCGCACTCAGAGAGGTATGCCTTGGATAGCGACCCTGGCTTCTAGCCATGTGTGCCTTTAACATCAACCTGTTCACCACAATGGCAACACGAATAGGGTGAACTAGATACATTTAAAAGTCAGAAAGAAAAAAGAGAGGAAGGGGAGGGGAGAGGGGGGGGTAAAAATATTAACAATGACAGGTAAGATGACTTGTACTGCAAACACCGTCACACAATAATACAATAATAATAAAGCTTAGCTAAAAAATGTAATAAAAAAAAAGAAAATACCTGATGCATTTATGGAAGATATGCAGTTTTGTAGTTCATGCAATCCCGAATATTTTTGTTATGCCAGTATAAAATGTCTGGCTTATATATATAGCAGTCAAGCCAGGGCTTTCAAGGTGGCAGATAATTACCTTACCTTATTACTGCGTATAACTGACAGGGAGGATACAGAGCTTCAGAGAAAATACACCTTTCAAGCCCCACCACAAAGTCTGGCCTCAGCAAAGGAAGGTAAGGGTCATCTACAGTAATTTGACAGACATAGACCCTTTACCAATTGTCTATGAGCAAAGCAAACCTCGACTTAAAATAATAATCTTTACTTAGTCCAAACTACATTAGTCCATACACCAAGAAATGAAGAGACTTAGAGTTTAGTCTGTATATATTTAGTCTGTATATAACTAGCCTGCAAGCCTCTAAAACATCTTTTCTCCAAGCAACTGATATGGACTGGGACAACTTAAACAACTTCTGAAATCCTTGACCATCGACTTCCAGGACGTGTTAGTAAATCCTCTCCAATCAAACCTACAATCCTAATGAGGTCGTGCTTTAGTAAACCTCGAGATACCAGCCATCAAATGGTAGGTCTCATTGAAAGCATTTACTGTTGCTCCTTATGGTGTCCTAAAGGTTTGGAAGTTGGTCTGATACGTATCTACAACTCACAAACAACCTTCTAGACAAGTAACAACCCACTAGCTGACTTCACTGAATTGATACTGAATGCATGACACTTTTTAACAAGAAATTGGTAGTCTACTGTGGTAAATCACTTTCCAGGACAAAGACAATGCTTCCAGTGAGGAAGTATGGGTGGTTATAAAGAAGAGCATAGAAATCACCAGAGAATGACAAACTCATGCAAGATCCTCAATCAATGCTCAATCAATGACATGATAATGGTGATTCATTGTGATCCAGTTTCTACTAAAGAGGGATATTTCTGGACACGAGGAGTTGGGTCCAATGGTGCTATGGCAGTACTGCTCAGTTCTCTTATGAAAGAATACGTCTTGTTACGTGGAGGAGGAAGGTTGGGAGTGTTTGATTGGAGGTCACTCTCTGACTGGACACGATGTTTTTTTGCAATTGCAACTCCCACTACATCTGGGAACCTTCTGACATTAAAGTCATCACTGACACGTCTTAGTAAGATGCCAGCATTCTTCCTATATACATCACAACACTACAGTCATCGACTATGTCAAATTGTCACTAAAATAAAACCTGTTGGTGATGGGCGAATGGTGTTCAGCGACATAATCGTTGGTGTTTCTGTGTCTTTCTGTGTGGGTCTCGTGGTAATTGTGCTTCTTCAGAGCGTGGTCTTCGTGATGCGGGAGAAGGGAAACGGGCAAGAACACTGGATCGTCTGGATCTGTAGCGTAACTCATATCATCGCCTTTAGCCTAACCCTCACACTGTGTGGGTGTGACTTCTGGGGTGTGACAGCAAATACTAGCCGACTTCATCACAACCTTGACCCGATGGCAAAAAAACACACACCAAAACCTACGCCAAAAACAAACTTAAGCTTCTAAGTTACTAGCCACGATAATAATAGATGGCGAATACGCGATGAAAAAGTGTGGGAGGTTCCAGGTAAGCACATTAGCTGCTAGGTTACAAACTTACACTGCTGAGCCTGTTACCAAATATACTATGGCAGTGTGAAACTATATAACAGTAACTAACATCTAGCTATCTCTTGTTAATTTAACGGAAAAAAGTTGCCATAGAAGGATCCCTTCCACAGTTGTCAACCTTGAAATTAGGACATTTATAGAAAAATAGAAGCATTTTGATACCCAATGAAGGACATTCCCTGTAACAAAAAAGCATTGTGAATCCAAGCAAGACAAATGTTATGACATGTTTGTGGGAGTGTCAATGTGAGTGTGACTGTGCTTTATTGGCACTATATTTTGCTTTAGTTAGAAATTCCTTTGAGGTAATTAAGTTCAAAACAAGCTGAATCATAAAGTTTATATGCTACGAGGGCACATTAAGGACTCTGTTCCATTTTGGTAACGGTAATCTGTAATTGTCTTCCTGACAATACTGAATATCAGCGGTATATAATGAGAGCAAGCACTTGGCCAATCGAGTAAATCTGCATTTATGGTTTTTATATTCTCCATCCCTTGCCATCTCTCTTCTATGAATACAGTTGAGATGGTATCAGAAAATAGTACATAATCCCATCTTCCAAGTTATCAAATTCCTGTTCCTCATCAGGTAGCAACTAAAAATGTATTCGCTAAACTAAGAACAGTAGCAAGTTAATCTTTCTCTATGTGCTGGTTATGTTCCCAAACTATCCAACATTGTTCCCATTCCAAAGTCCACTTCAAATCTCAGCTCTCCCTCAAACTATAGACCTATCTCTCTTCTTTCTATTGTAAGTAAATTACTTGAAAAACATGTGCACTGTCTTCTTTACAACTTCTGTCTTGATTCCAATCTCATCTCTCCGTCTCAGTTTGGTTTTCTCCCTCACCGCTCTACTTCATCTGCCCTCCTCTTTGCTGTCCATTCTTTCCATACGCTTCTTCAACATAATAAAGCTGTGTGTGCCTGCTTCCTTGACCTAAAAAAAGCCTTTGATTCTGTCCCTCATGCACCCCTACTACACCTTCTCTCAACTCTCCAATGTCCCCCTTGGCTCCTCAAATGGCTCCATTCTTATCTTTCATGCCGCTCTCAACAGGTGGTCATTTCTGGGTCCACCTCCTCCCCTCTTCCAGTTTCTTCTGGTGTCCCTCAAGGTTCAATCCTTGGGCCCCTTCTCTTTATCATTTATATTAATGGAGTATGTAAAGTCCCTCTGTCTTCTTCCTGCAAGATTATTCTGTATGCTGATGATATCCTACTTTTCCAACCTGTTAACTCCCTTTCTGATTTCTCCCTATTTCAACAAAATCTTGATACTGTCTCCTCTTGGATCTCATCCAACTTTCTTACATTAAATTCTTCAAAATCTAAATGGATGTTTATAACTTACAAAGTCTCTCCTATCTTCAAAACTTTGCCCTCGCTCTACCTACTTGGTTCCTTGATTTAGTCTCCAAGTTCAAGTATCTGGGTCTTCTCTTATCTTCCACACTATCCTGGTCTAAACACATATCCTTCATTTGTAGTAAGTCTCGTCGTTTCTTAGGCCTCTTATACCGACAATTTTATCATCACTCTGACTCCTCTTCTCTTCTGCGTCTATACACCTCTCTAATAAGACCTCACCTTGAATACTGTTATTTTCTATGGGACCCACAATCTGCGCACCTCTCCATGTCTATCCAAAAAATACAATTCTTTGCATGCAAAATTTGTTCTAAAGACTGGTCCTCTGACTATTCCCTCTTACGTTCTAATCTAAAACTCCCTACACTCTCCTCTCGTCGTCTCAACTCTAAACTCATATTTCTCTTTAAACTTTTGCATAATTACATTGACTTTCCAACCTCACTGCCTGCACATCAGCCTCCTCCACCTTACATTAGATCATAGCACCCCCTCAACCTTACTTTCATTTTCCCTCATACTCGGTCTTTTAATGTATCTTTTTTCCCTTCTGTCATTCGTAAGTGGAATGCTCTTCCGAACAATATTAAGGAATCCCGCTTATTTAAACATTACATACAATTTCATAACATTCATAATGTATTTCATGTGTTGTGTGTATTGTGTGCTCTTTGCATTAGCCAGTGGCTATTGAGCATGTATAATTATTATAAAAAATAAAATAAAATAAATAAATAAAAATCTTTATTTTCTGGCATCAGAATAGAAAGATCTTTCAGGACATGATCAGTGAAGCTGAATTTTGCAAGATAGTAGAGGCTACAGCCTTGAAAAGGAACAAACGACTTAATCAATGCCATCCTCCTCACAAAAACCCACCCGGTGCTCAGATTTTCATCCTTAAGTAGAGCTTATTATCTGGCGAGGTCATCCTCAAAATCTTCCACCATCAGGAATCTAGAAAGAGTGTGGCAAGTCGTGTCACTTCAGCTTGAAGTAAGGGTAACATTGGGAAGCTTGATTGAAATGTGGCATTGGACTTGCAGAGATAATCAAGGGTGGGGTCAAGGAAGAGAAAATTCAGCTTTGTCTTTAAGGTATTGTTCAACCTCAGTACTAGCAGCATGGTGCCAATATGTTGTAATAGACGCTTAATTAATGACAATTTCAAGAGACAGCCAACAAGTTGGGCAATGTTTTATTTCTTTCACCCCAACAGAATCCTGGAATCCCAAAAATTCTGGGTTGTTCAACCTTTGCACCAGTTGAGAATCTGTAAGCAACACAACACATAAAATTCAGGATTTTCCCAAGATCCCAATCCAAGCACTACATCATGATGACATCGCTAATGCACTCTGAATAGGCCTTCAGAATTCTATGTTTTGTCCCACAGGGCATCAGGGCAATTTTTTCTGCTGCACTTTGTTCTACACCTGTGTCTAGTGATTACTGACCTGGTTTGGCAGTGATTTGGCACCTAGATACTCAACATCTGAGGTCCACACACCCTAGCCAAAGCATTAGTCGGCCCTAAATCTGCAATGTTGACTCCTACCTAGAACAGCAGCTTCCCCCCCCCCCCCCCTCCCCAAACCACTTGCAATTTGCACAAGGGAATTCATAACTATTACATGCCCACATCAAAATATCAACACAACGGGTTGTTCAACTGCCTCTGTAGGTTGAATAAGAAAAGTTGCTGAGGAGGAGTGGGATGTGATAGTGCTGAGTGGTGTCGCTCAAGTTGAACACAACCTACACAACAACATTTGACATGAATATATAAAGCAGTGCCATCAGTATATTTATATGCACATATATATGGCTGTGGGTGGCCAACATCACTGTAAAAATGACTAGGCCCCTCTGAAGGCCTGGATAGCGATGAAAAGATGGTGGACTTCACCACATTCAATGAATCTGAGGAACAGCAGACAACTCTCAACACTAGTAGTTTTTATACATACCCATTCATAGTAGACAGCAGTTCATTGATACATGTGGTGTATTCATAGTAGACAGCAGTTCATTGCACTCTACACTGATTATCGAGGAGAGTGTTTAGCACCCATCAGCACTTAGCATGTAGACTATAGTTACTATTTTGACATCACTGTAGAACATTTAAAACTGTCTCACATACTGGAATTCTTCTATATATGCTCGATTAATTTTCATAGTTCCACTAACCTACGAAAATTGAAAACTGGAAAGAGTAATCTATAGATGAGGTGTTGCCATTAGCTACTGTTCATGTACACACAAGCAGGCAGGGCAGAGAAGAGAGCATGCTTCTAAAAGTGCTGGAAATATGTCTCTCCTAAGATATTTGAAGTTCAGGAAGTGAACACAACTTTGAAACTTTCCTGGTGCGTGTCCTACATCTTTTTCACTGCTGTTTAGTAAATAGGCTCTATTTCATAAACTAGCAATTCCCCAACTACTTTTCCATGTAGCCAATTGCCTCCTTCACAGCATGGCCTACAAATCTTATCCATAGCTCTTTAGCTAGTTTCTCTTCAGAAGTTAGCTCATATTGTAAGTTAGCTCATATTGTTCCATAGTCAGTGGCGTCATTGAAAAATAAATATATCCTAGACCTTGTTTCTACAAAATGGTAATGACATGAAGTAGTTTCATATGGATTATTTTAAACACAAAGTGTTCCAGATTATTGGTCTAAAAATCCCCCCCCCCCCCTCCCCCCTACATTGTGGTTCAGAGGTTGAGTATATATATATACTCACGGACATCTTTGCAAAACTCGGAGTTCAAATTTGTCTACTGAGGTGAGGCATACAGTTTGGATAGTACATACACACACAAAATACTCACATCAGCATAAGGGTAGAAGGGCGTTTCGCTGCTACAATTGGAAAAGTATGTACCAGTGTCAAAGTGTACTTTATAAGTGCCTGGTCTGAGCTTCAGTGAGGCCAGGAGGTGGCCACATCTTCCATCTTTGTCTGTAACCCTAAAATGTTCAAACAAGTCACCACTTGCTCTGCTGTACATACTCACACGCCACACCACCTATGTGGCACACTGTAAAGACCCTCACATACCTCCGCTCCCATGTGGCACACTGTAAAGACCCTCACATACCTCCGCTCCCATGTGGCACACTGTAAAGACTCTCACATACCTCCCCTCCCATGTGGCACACTGTAAAGACCCTCACATACCTCCCCTCCCATGTGGCACACTGTAAAGACCCTCACATACCTCCCCTCCCATGTGGCACACTGTAAAGACTCCCACATACCTCCCCTCCCATGTAGCACACTGTAAAAACCCTCACATACCTCCCCTCCCATGTGGCACACTGTAAAGACCCTCACATACCTCCCCTCCCATGTAGCACACTGTAAAGACCCTCACATACCTCCCCTCACATGTGGCACACTGTAAAGACCCTCACATACCTCCCCTCACATGTGGCACACTGTAAAGACTCTCACATACCTCCCCTCCCATGTGGCACACTGTAAAAACCCTCACATACCTCCCCTCCCATGTAGCACACTGTAAAGACTCTCACATACCTCCCCTCCCATGTAGCACACTGTAAAGACCCTCACATACCTCCCCTCCCATGTGGCACATTGTAAAGACTCTCACATACCTCACCTCCCATGTGGCACACTGTAAAGACTCTCACATACCTCCCCTCCCATGTGGCACACTGTAAAGACCTTCACATACCTCCCCTCCCATGTGGCACACTATAAAGACCCTCACATACCTCCCCTCCCATGTGGCACACTGTAAAGACCCTCACATCCCTCCATCTCATGTGGCACACTGTAAAGACCCTCACATACCTCCCCTCCCATGTGGCTGTAAAGACCCTCACATACCTCCCCTCCCATGTGGCACACTGTAAAGACCCTCACATACCTCCCCTCCCATGTGGCACACTGTAGAAACCCTCACATACCTCCCCTCCCATGTGGCACACTGTAAAGACTCTCACATACCTCCCCTCCCATGTGGCACACTGTAAAGACCCTCACATACCTCCCCTCCCATGTGGCACACTGTAAAGACCCTCACATACCTCCATCTCATGTGGCACACTGTAAAGACCCTCACATACCTCCCTCCCATGTGGCTGTAAAGACCCTCACATACCTCCCCTCCCATGTGGCACACTGTAAAGACCCTCACATACCTCCATCTCATGTGACACACTGTAAAGACCCTCACATACCTCCCCTCCCATGTGGCACACTGTAAAGACCCTCACATACCTCCCCTCCCATGTGGCACACTGTAGAAACCCTCACATACCTCCCCTCCCATGTGGTACACTGTAAAGACCCTCACATGTCTCCCCTCCCATGTGGCACACTGTAAAAACCCTCACATACCTCCCCTCCCATGTGGCACACTGTAAAGACCCTCACATACCTCACCTCCCATGTGGCACACTATAAAGACCGTCACATACCTCCCCTCCCATGTGGCACATTGTAAAGACTCTCACATACCTCACCTCCCATGTGGCACACTGTAAAGACCCTCACATACCCCACCACTCATACTACTACATTATGGTAGAATATCCTAGAATATCCTGACATACCGTGACATTTTACTGTATGCATAACTATGAAGGCACAAAGATTGGGGTATACTTGGAATAAAAAATAAAATGTCCCATACAGTGAATCAGACTCTTTCTCTTCACCCAAATTAAACATGGCTACACAGTCGACTTTATACTCACCCCACATACCATATCACACATACCATATCACTCCACTACTGAGACTTACTTCTCATCACACATTCTCACACACACACACTTATCACTACGCTCACTCAGTCCCTAAGATGTCCCAGTCTTGTGACTGTGGGGAAAGGAAGCTGACTTGCACAGGGACACCAGCTGCAGGACATCCTCTGGAAGTGTCCAGAACATGCGTGGTAATTGGTGACCTAGACATATTGACCTGCAGACAACCAAACATTATACTACTAAGTGTAAAATAAAGAACACTCACCAAATTGTCTGGCGATGAGTTCAAATGACCGCTAAGGACCTGCAGTCTTGTAGACATGAAATAATCAAATACAGTCAGACGTACCTCTTCTAGGTAAAGGGTCAATTTATCGTCTTCATTTAAACGAACGAAAAGTAGCGTAATTTTGAAATTTTTGTGTAGCAGGAACTAATGGCAGAAGGAATGGATGTAGACCCTGGGCCTGTAGTCAGGGATAAGAAGAGATTTGAAGTCAAAAAGGTTCGTAGCGTGAAGTTTTTTTTGCAAGCCTTGACGTCATTTGTAATTGTATGTTTTGCAGTGGAATGCTGTGGCACTTTGGGCATGGGGTATGTTTTTTTTGTTGTTGTTTTTGCATTTCATGACTACAAGTTCTTTACCATTGCACTTCTGCAGATATTGTAGTTGACAACTGTGCTATATGTAGGAATCATATCATGGACTTGTGTAAGTGCTCTTAGTTACTGAGCTGGCCTTCACTTCTGCATTCAGTCCCTTGCTAACTTCCTTCCATCCTTATGTTCCTCCTAAGCACCTAAGCACCCTTATTCTCAAATCCTCTCCTGACATCACCACCTTATTTCTTAATTTTTCCTCGGCTGTCTTCCACCTTTTTCTTCCCTTCAGGTATAGAGTGTCAAGCCAACCAGGCGTCAGCCACTAGTGAGGAGTGCACGGTGGCATGGGGTGTGTGTAACCACGCCTTCCACTTCCACTGCATCTCACGCTGGCTCAAGACCAGACAGGTTTGTCCTCTTGACAACCGTGAATGGGAGTTCCACAAGTAAGCAAGCTCTACTATATACCTCTGTGTGCTATATACCTCTGTGTGTGTGCGTGTGCGTGCATGCATGAGTAGTGTGTATGCATGCATATGAGTGTGTGTGTCTGAGTGTGTGTGCATGTGAGTGAGTGTGAGCCCTAGCCCTAGCCCTAGCCCTAGCCCTAGCCCTAGCCCTAGTGTGTGTGTGTGTGTGCGAATGTGAGTGTGTGTGCATGTGAGTGAGTGTGTGTGCATGTGAGTGAGTGTGTGTGTGCATGTGCGAGTGTGTGCATGTGTGTGTGTGTGTGTGTGCATGTGAGTGAGTGTGTGTGTGTGCATGTGAGTGAGTGTGTGTGTGCGAATGTGAGTGTGTGTGCATGTGAGTGTGTGTTGAATGTGTGTGAATGTGAGAGGTATATGTGTGCAGTGTGCATGTGAGTGTGTGTGTGAATTGTGAATGAATGAGTTGGGTGTGTGAGTGTGTGTGTGTGTGTGTGACAGTTGCTAAATATTCCTGAACAAGAATTATTAAAATGCACCTGAAGTAGGTAATGATATTTGACACACACACACACACACTCTCCATGCTAACACACACTCCATGCTACCTCCTGTCTTGAGTCAATAGCACACCTCCAGAAATATACCAGCTGTATGCGCAAACGGATACAACATGTATTCTCTGATGCTGCCATGTCTCTGGAGCCTCATGAGAAAGTGAGACCAATGGCAGGAGCCTGTAGCTTCCCTTCTGTTTGGGTCCCCTTGTGTCCACTCCTTAGCTGTTGATGTGTGGCCTTTTATTGCATCCTAATTGAAGTACTTACTTGGCACACACATCATGCAGGTTTTTGCCTTCCTGGTGGTCCTGACAGTCTGCAGTTAGAATCCCTCGAGCATATCCATATTCTGAGTAGATGTCATTGCTTTAGTGATGTTGGTTCCACACCATCACCTTGCATGCCCCCCCCCCCCCCCCCCCCCCCCCCCGAACAAACTGGTATTTTGGCATGATTTCCCACACTTGGACTGTCACAGCATTCCTCCCCCTCACTTCCCATTCTTTCTAAGTATTGCATCACCTCTCTTACCCTCCTCTTGACAGTGTTATGGCGAACTACATCACTGTTATTCCGTCTCCTTTCCCTAAAGTTTTTGAGGCCCTGTAATCCTCTTCCCCTTATGGCCCTCAGGAGGTATAACCTTACCACTGATGCAGCATTTTGTGGCACTGCCTTGGGGTTTTCTGTATATTTATCTTATTAGGGTGACATTTAGTGTTTGTGTGTGGGGGGGGGAGGGGAAGGTAGGGAGAAGGGAGAATCTCGAGTGTGGTTAGTTTAACCTTATCTCGCTCTGCCCTCTGCTTCTCTCCCGCTCCACCTAGAAGGTGCCAGAGAGCAGGAACACATCGGTACAAAGTTTAAGCCATTAGCAAACACGAACTATGTTAATGGACTTGTCCGATATCTCGCCTGGAAACCTTTTCCCTTCTCAGTGGCTATGAGATGGGACTAATGCATAATAAGGAGAATAACATTGGTGGGAGGAAATTCCTTTGGAAGGTTCCTCACTTAAAAATGATTACAGCTTCTCCATGTCCAGGCTTGCAGGCACCTCGACCTTCATTCCTTCCCCTTTCTCTTGTTTCTCCTTCCACTCTACTGTGTCTGGTTGGATGGGGAGTTTTCCCACCTGTTTGTGTTCCCTCCTTTCTCCCCTTGACCTGTGGCTCCTTGGACCCCTTCCCTGATGGTCTTCCCCTCCTTTCTCCCTTGACCTTCCCTGATGGTCTTCCATCTTTCTTGTCCACTTTCCTTATCTGCTGGGTTAGTCTGACATGAAGGAATCCCATGCCCTTTCTCTTGCTACCTTCAGTCCTGCCAGAAATGATGTGCACCCATGCCCTTTCTCTTGCTACCTTCAGTCCTGCCAGCAGTCTGATGTGATCCCATGCCCTTTCTCTTGCTGCCTTCAGTCCTGCCAGCAGTCTGATGTGATATCATGCCCTTTCTCTTGCTGCCTTCAGTCCTGCCAGCAGTCTGATGTGATCCCATGCCCTTTCTCTTGCTGCCTTCAGTCCTGCCAGCAGTCTGATGTGATCCCATGCTTGCTGCCTTCAGTCCTGCCAGCAGTCTGATGTGATCCCATGCCCTTTCTCTTGCTGCCTTCAGTCCTGCCAGCAGTCTGATGTGATATCATGCCCTTTCTCTTGCTGCCTTCAGTCTGCCAGTAGTCTGATGTGATCCCATGCCCTTTCTCTTGCTGCCTTCAGTCCTGCCAGCAGTCTGATGTGATCCCATGCCCTTTCTCTTGCTGCCTTCAGTCCTGCCAGCAGTCTGATGTGATCCCATGCCCTTTCTCTTGCTGCCTTCAGTCCTGCCAGCAGTCTGATGTGATCCCATGCCCTTTCTCTTGCTGCCTTCAGTCCTGCCAGCAGTCTGATGTGATCCCATGCCCTTTCTCTTGCTGCCTTCAGTCCTGCCAGCAGTAATGTGATCCCATGGCCTTTCTCTTGCTGCCTTCAGTCCTGCCAGCAGTCTGATGTGATCCCATGCCCTTTCTCTTGCTGCCTTCAGTCCTGCCTGCCTGAATCCATCCTTACCTCTCCAACTTTTTTCCAGTCTCCATCTTCAGAGTGTTTGCCTTTTCGTGGGCTTCTCTTTTTTTCTTCATAGTTTGGTCTCGGTGCTCAACCATCTCAGGTGCCTGCTTAACTCTATTAATGCATACATGTCCAGTGGTGTTGTCAATCCCATGTCATCCATGGATGACAAGTTACTAGGGATTTATACAGACCATCTGCAGATGACCAAGTTACTATGTAGTTCATCCGTGGATTAAATAGTTACTATGGATATCCATAGTTCATCCGTGGATTGCATAGTTACTATGGATATCCATGTTCATCCGTGGATTACATAGTTACTATGGATATTCATAGTTCATCCGTGGATTGCATAGTTACTATGGATATCCATAGTTCATCCGTAGATTACATAGTTACCATAGTTCATCCGTGGATACTAATACTATGGATATCCATAGTTTATCCGTGGATTAAATAGTTACTATGGATATCCATAGTTCATCCGTGGATTAAATAGTTACTATGGATATCCATAGTTCATCCATGGATTGCATAATTACTATGGATATCCATAGTTCATCCGTGGATTGCAAAGTTATATATATATATGGATATCCAAGGTTAATCTGTGAATATCAACATATACCCCATACCTCTTTAGAGTGTCTGCAGATGACCAAGTTACTATTGATATCCAAGTTTCATCAGTGGGTGAACCCTGGATATCTCTAATAACTTTTCCATCTGTATTGTGGATGTCCCTAGATGACATGGGATTGACGCTGACAACACCCGACCATCCCCACCAGGGTAACAAACAGTTTTGAAACACCGACTGTTCATAGTTTCCCCAAAAATGATTAGGCAACTACGTCTAGCAGAAGTTACTTTTCAAGTGACTGCGGACTGTTGAATCTAGTAAGGAAGACTCTAGTAAGGAAGACTCTAGTGAGGAAGAAGATTGTGGCATCTATGCTTACCTGGGTGAGCCTTCTTCCTCGGATGAACTTAGTGCTATAGTAGAGAGGGATGGTTTGTTCTCTAATGAAATTTTAGATGAAGAAGCTTCTCAGGTTTGTGAATGGATCTAGCTGTATAGTTAGTTGTCCAAATGGCAGTAGCTCCCCCCCCCCCCTGGGTAAAACGTAGCCTATAGCTAGCTTCCCGGCTACACCCTGGGATTTTCAAGTTAAAATTGTTCACTGTTATGGGCATATGATGGATGCTGCTGCTGGGAACTAGCCTCGCTTTTGTCCCCTCGCTATATTATAACAAATATACATGTAGATTCAGCATTATAAACCATACCATATGTATGTGGATAAATCATACTCCCATGTATAGTCGTGCTTGGTTGGAAATGGGCAGAATTCATAGAAATAACTTAAATAGTTGTGTTGTGGACGTACAAAAACCTACTGTGTGGATCAAATATTGAGAGTAATAATAAGCTTGTTATCATGACTCAGTAATATGCTTCCTTCCTCTCAAATACCTTAGCTACTTATAGCCACATGTTTGTATTTTGTCAAATGTTTTCTGAATGCAATAGCAGTAAATTAGTAAAGATAATGATATTTATACTTTATGAACAGTGTGTGGTCACAAGACTGACCACAAAAAATAATGATGTCCCATAATATATGGTTGCTGAGGTATATGGTTGCTGAGGACTTGTAATTTTCTGTTTTTGTTTGTGAATGTTAAACCGAAGCTGGTTTGATTTTTTTTAAACTCTCCCAGCAGTCCGACAATGAGAGGGTTAATTCACTGATAGTGTTCCTTTCCTCTTGCTCTCCTTTTCCTTACCTGTCTGCACCTCATCCACCTCCTCCTCCTGTGGTTCAGGGGTTTGGGATCGGTGGGGCCGACGGCACCCTGTGTAGGGCTGTCAGGATGGTTTCGGTGGGTAGTGGCTATTTTCACCTACTTTGACTCACAATGTTTATGGATCTTCTAACTCACATCTCCTCCTAGGTCGGTCTCTTTGCATCATGGGTCAGGTTCAAGTTCATCAATTAGAGTTAGGGTTCTATTCATTCAAGGGGTTGGGCCAAGCAGACCTGGGGCTCTTTTAGGGTTAGGTTTGTGGTGTCATCTTGCTGAGGAGGGTTTCCTCAGTCAGTTTTTCTGGCACTTTGGTTGGCATACATAGAGACAGTTTAGTGCCCACATTGTTTGGCTTTCCTCTTCCTATTTATCCTCCTTCCATACCTTCCTCATAGTTGTGTCCACTCCATCCAGAGATGCTATGCTGCCCTTCCTCTTGCATCTGGTCATGGCTAGCCTTTCAGTAATGCTAATGTTGCCCATCTGGTCCATGTTGGCTTTCTTCCCTTGAAGGGGCTGGAATGGAGCTGATTCTAATGAGAGGAACAGTTTGATAATTTTCGTACTCAAAAAAAGTTACACATTCATGACTTGAGATTAATACATACTCTAGCTATTAGTTTAAAAAAGTCACACATAACTATTAGGAGTTACACATAACTATTAGCTACACCTATTAGCTAATAGAGTTACACATAACTATTAGAGTTACACAGAGTTACACATAACTATTAGAGTTACACATAACTATTAGAGTTACACATAACTATTAGAGTTACACATAACTATTAGAGTTACACATAACTATTAGAGTTACACATAACTATTAGAGTTACACATAACTATTAGAGTTACACATAACTATTAGAGTTACACATAACTATTAGAGTTACACATAACTATTATAGAGTTACACATAACTATTAGAGTTACACATAACTATTAGAGTTACACATAACTATTAGTATAAAAATGAAATAAAACGTTAATGATCAATGGGTAAATATCATTGTATGTCACTGTGTGTAAGGTGGTGTGTGTGTGGGAGAGGGAGAGAGTGAGTGAGTATGGCTAAACCATGCAACAAGACATCAGTATGTACAATTGTGTGTGTGTGTGTGGGTTTGTGTGTGTGTGTGTGCATGTGTGTGCGTGTGTTGTGTGTGTGAGAGAGATCTACGTGAAGGAAATGACCATTACAACTAGGCACCTGGTGGTCAACAACCAGGACATGATGGCTATTGAATGTGGTGAAATTATCCTTGTGCTTAGGTATGGACGCTGAGGTGAAATGAAGACCGAACCTTTTTCTTTTCTCTTCTTTTTTTTCCCTTCAAAATTATCAGTTCCTTTATATATAGTAGCCATGTGCAATATCTATCTACTAAAAGGACATGAATTTCATAGTAATATACATTATCTGTAATAGTGTATAATAGTGTTGTGGCCATGATGCTCCTCAGCTCATTACATTATTACATGATAAGGGACCTAGAAGTCTGAAATGTTTTGTCTACGTTGCCCCCCCCCCCCCCCCCGCCCCCCATGTAAGCAAGCCATTTTAGTACCAAAAGAGATCTCTCTCTGTGTGCAAAAAACCCCCAACTTCTGCACTGCACCTGGAACCCTTACTCATACATGTACTTTAGTGCAATGTTGAAGAGCAAAACCAGCTTGGAGTAGGTTCAACAGGTTCCAGCAGGTTCCAGCAGGTTCCAGCAGGTTCCAACAGGTTCCAGCAAGGTATGGGCAATCAATGACTCCTAAAGGGAAGTTAGCCCCAATTAGCAATTTAAGTCACTTTCCTGCACCACTTACCTTGCACAATTCCTGCACCACTTACCTTGCACAATATTTGGTGCCAAGTCCTCAGTTGAAGTTTGTATTGCTCGGTATATCTGTGATGCATGCATCTATGGCTCACGTTCACTGAGTGAGTCTTATACGAGATGAACATGCATAAATGAGGAAGTGATAAAAGATAGGTCAGGCTGGTAGCTTCAAAGATTGAAGAGAAGAGAGCTGGCTGTATAGTTAATAGCTATCAGAACATGCCACTTGTGGGTGCTGCTCTCTCAGAAATGAGTAGAAGGTATATAGAAGAATGATGACTGACTGCAATAGTCGTTAGAGGAGAAATATAGATAGCATGGACCAAGAATGAAAGATATCGAACAAAATGTCTGAAGATACTGTCAGCTTCTGCATGGGTCTTCCCTTCCATATTCTGTTAGTCAGATCCAGCAATTTTAATATAGGGGATTGTTATGACCACACCCACATATTGCGGTCACACTCACATAGGGCAGGCCATACACTAACACCCACAATTCAGATCAGTCATTATAAAGATGCAGTTATCAAACGATGAAGCTTGAAAAAGTCTTCTTGGATAGCAAATGCCCGACAAACTTTATCTCTAGGTATTCGTTCCCCATATATAGTGCATGGCAATAACAGAAACATTTGCCAAACTATCCTTGATAGTAGACCTCAAATAAGTCTTTAGTCGGTCTTCTCGGAAGAGAAAATGACCTTTTTGCCTCGGCACTATATATGGGTAGTGGCAACCAGCAGTGAATATTTGGGAAAAATCCTTATTATCCAACAAATCTGGTAGACTAGTTTCCACATCAGCAGAATCAACTTCATGATTGCTAATAGCATCACTAACACTTTGACTACTACCTGGTGGACGGAGTCCATTGTGACAACCACTCACTGCAGGGCATGTGTTTTTATAGTGGCTTTTCCACATAATTGGATCCAGCAGACTTAGGTTTGTTAAGTTATGACTATATATCCTAGTAACTAATTTGTTACTAAAATACATATTATATATAACTGAATTTTTTTGTTAACTATATATCCTAGTAACTAATTTGTTACTAAAATACATATTATATATAACTGAAATGTTTTGTTAAGTTATATGACTATATATCCTAGTAACTAATTTGTTACTAAAATACATATTATATATAACTGAAATATTTTGTTAAGTTATATGACTATATATCCTAGTAGTAACTAATTTGTTACTAAAATACATATTATATATCATCATAGTTATGCTAATAAGTTGGCTGTCCTTGCTTGCAAAATCTCCCATTGCTCCCATAACTGCGATGGCATTGCCTCTTTGTACAGCCACAGATAATTGCTGGAGCAGAAATTGGAATGCCTTGTCCTCCCCAGTGTGCTGCTTTATAGTTTGTCCCAGTTCCCTTAGAAAGATCAAGGACTTTGGGCCAAGGCACCAAGGGTCTCTATAGCAACTGGTGCAAAAAAAAATTCCTGGTGAGGCAGTAAGTACTTGGCTCCCTTCTTCTCCTCAGCCATTGCAGCAACAGCACCTGAGGTCCTGGTGAGCACGATGAGGCAGGTTGCATCCCAGATCAAGAGCTTGCCACACTTCCATGGTGACCTCATAAGGACGTTCTATCTGAGCGACTTAGACCCGATGGTTCGAGCCTGGAGGGTATCTGGGCAGATGACAGCCCTGTGGAGTACATAATTAACTGAGGAATGGCAGTAGTGACGACCCTCACTCTTCTTGCAGCTCAAACTGTGCAGGCCAAGTTTTCTCACCTTGGCCTCACAGTGCTGGCATGGATGAGGATGGCAAAGGGGAGACCCTAAATGAAAGCCCACAGCAATTGTGATGGTTGTGTCATCCATCCCCAAACTTAAGTTGGAAATTGGTGGGGCATGGAGCCATGCTCCAGATTCTTTTGCAGAGACAGCCAAAAGCCTAGCTCTAGTCAGGTCATTTGAGGCATTGTTCCTAGCCCTAGCCCTAGCCTAGCCCTAGCCCTAGCCCCAGGGATTCCACCTCTGCTGAAACTTGCCAGGCATCCGACTGAACCATCTGATGGAAGTTTATCATGGCCTTTTGACCACATCAATAGGGCCTCCTCAAGATTGGGAGATGGGAGGTATGGGGGGGGGGGGGGGGGGGGGAGTATGCTTTGGACTAAGTCATGTGAGGCAGCAGCCAAGGCCAGGAAGGCAGATGGGGCAAGCTGCTCAGCACGCCTAATATCAAGACCATCCACTTTGATTGGTAGATTTGCTTGAGACCAAGCTAGGTCGACATCAGAAAAATTAACGTTGGTGATGCTGCCTACTATAGACTTGAGGGTCTCATCATAGGTAGCTAGGACAAGGGACAGAAAGCAAGGGGACGTCCTGAGGATTGTAAATTTGAAAAAGAATTGCATAGCAGCATCAAGGTCTCGTGAGACGTAGCTTAGCCCTTCCCCCTTCACCTCAAGAGACTTCACCTTGTCCTTAAGAGCCACTGAGATAGACGCCACAACACCGAGAGGGATACCAAGGAGGCTTGCTTCAGTGGGGTCTACCACACGTGCACCTGGAAGTGAGCACAATATTGTCCCTCTTGTGACAGGGTCAAGGCAGATGATCTCAGACTTCCCATTGTTTAGGAAGAGACCCAACTCTGCAGCGGATCATAATGCAGTTGAGGTCTTTGTAAATGTCCTCAGCAGTACCACCCAATAATGATGTCATCCCAATACATATACACAACTCGGATGAAAGTTGAGTGCAGTGTTGATGAATGGACAAACCAAATAGCAGGGGACCTAGGGGGTTTCCCTGTTGGATTCTCAGAAGACTTAAGAGTCTGATCCTCCCAGAAAAGATTGGATGGAAAAGAATACATGGAAACTGGTTACCTTTTTAACATGGTAGTCAGCTTCGCAGCCTCTCAAATGCTTCTTTCTTGACATTTTCTTTCTTGACATTTTCATGCACAAACCAAAAATAATGGCAGCTGTTCAAGTTTCAATGCACTTGTGACCTTTGATCAAAAAATTTAATAGCTGCACAGTCAGTGTAAATTTTAACATGTCTTTGAGCTGTAATACAGCGTGTAACACATAGAGTGTAACACATAGAGTGTATGTAACAGTGTAACACAAGAGTAACACAGAGTGTAACACATAGTGTAACACTGTATGTAACAGAGTGTAACACATAGAGTGTATGTAACACAGAGTGTAACACAGAGTGTAACACAGAGTGTAACACTGTATATGTAACAGAGTGTAACACATAGTGTATGTAACACATAGAGTGTAACACATAGAGTGTAACACATAGAGTGTATGTAACACATAGAGTGTATGTAACACATAGTGTAAATTAAGAGTGTAAATTTAAACAAGAACATGTTTTTGTTGTTGATTAACTGACAAACTGTTTCCGTTTGAGAACCAAAAGGTGAGATTGCAACCCACAACTTCCCTACCCCCCCCCCCCCCCCCCCCCCCACCCCTGGATCTGCCCCTGGTCAGTAGATACTCTCTACTGACCTTACTCAGTTGCTGGTGTTCCTGTCAGCTTCTGCATGGTCTTCACGTCAATACCTTCTGACAATTCTGCTAGCCAGCAAACACTGCCTGGTTACCCCACTCTTAGTGTACATCCCATTTTCAGGGGACGCTCCTTCATCTTAACAAATCCCTCCTCTTTCAACCACAATTCACACACATTTCTCTTTCACAACCAGCCAGCCTGTTGCATAGGAAGGTATAGGGTTGTGCAAGATGCACAAGTTGGGCATCTGTCAAGAACAAACAAGTGCACTTATCATATCACAGTGAAAAAGGCAGGAAACAAAGACTTGGCAAGGTGCTTCAACTTGCCGCACATTGACAATGCCTTGCTTATTTCTAGTGGAGTATCATTATATTGAGCTTTGCTATTAATAGCACTTGTGCTTTTCTATTCATAAACACGTCCAAATGAAGACCCACTATTTTGCATGCCACTGACCCAATATATAGTTATTAGCACACGGCATAAAATTGCTTGGATGAGGATTATGGATGGGGAAGCATTCGCCTTGCATGCCATAATACATTATGAATAATGTGAGTTGGCTGGAAGCAGTCGTTGATACTCACACAAGTCTCATGTACGGCCGGAGAGTGGGTAAGTGAGCCGCTGGTGCAGTGATGCACAGAAATACTGCAGCACAAGATGACTTGAGGTGGTCGATGTGCATGATTTTTTGCATGGATTTGCTATTTGGAGAACCAGTCCCATCCATTTTCTATTCTCAGTAAGCCCTTTATAGAAGTGTGGAGAAAGTGAGGAACTGAAGGGAGGAGTTAAATATTTCACTGCATACGACGTGCTCTTTTTATAGGCATTGGAGGATTATGTTGGCCAGGGAAGTAGCAAAATATATAGCACAGGTTTCCGACTGGAAGGCACTGTTGCCTCGAAAGAACTTACACAGAGTTTACCCTAACCTAACATCGTGTGTGTTGCAGGAGTAACTTCAGCAGAAATTCTTAGGCCGTTCAGACCAGTAGCTTGTGGCAGGAAGAAGTGGGAGGGAAATACAATCTCAAGTGGGCAAGTTAGCTAAAGAAGAGTTTGGACAAGAAGATATGTGAGAGGATTCAGTAACGAGGGAGAAGTGAGGTTGAGATTTAGGTTATTAAGGACGGTGTCAACGGGATTCTTGGGTGACAAGCAGAAATGTGCTATGTGTGAGGATGGTAGATGTGAGCTATGCGATAAAGGTGTTGTGTAAGATATTGGGCATTTCTTCTGCTGGTGGATATGGTTAAGGTGAAGAGTGGGTGGCAGAACAGAAAAATGAAGATGATGAAGGGAGAGTAGGCCTAATGTTGGGTAGATCAGTAGCAGGGGTGAAGGAAGACCAGTAGCAGGGGTGAAGGAAGAGGTGTTGGGTAGACCAGTAGCAGGGGTGAAGGAAGAGGTGTTGGGTAGACCAGTAGCAGGGGTGAAGGAAGAGGTGTTGGGTAGATCAGTAGCAGGGGTGAAGGAAGAGGTGTTGGGTAGGTGAGTAGCAGGGGTGAAGGAAGAGGTGTTGGGTAGGTGAGTAGCAGGGGTGAAGGAAGAGGTGTTGGGTAGGTGAGTAGCAGGGGTGAAGGAAGAGGTGTTGGGTAGATCTGATCAGTAGGTGTTGGGTAGACCAGTAGCAGGGATGAAGGAAGAGGTGTTGGGTATACCAGTAGCAGAGGTGAAGGAAGAGGTGTTGGGTAGACCAGTAGCAGGGGTGAAGGAAGAGGTGTTGGGTAGGGTAGACATAATTGTAATGGGAAATGTGCTAAGTGGTGGGAGTAGAGGAAATACTGGATATTTGGTACTTAGGCTCCCATGTCCTTACGTCCCTTCCTCAATCCAATCCCAAAACAAACTCTCTTCGTCCCAACATTTCATTAAAAGTAATGCGGTTTTTCTTCAGCAGTCATTATTAGTTACGGCATACCTCAAGGCTCAACAATTATTGTTTGCAGCACATGGGATAGGCTAAGTAGGTACATTCATCTTGTGACATGTTTTGAAATTTTTAAAAGGTCTGCTACATAAAAACCTGGATACAGTCACCATAGTAATGCATGCAGCTGGGGGGACAAAAACAAGTTAAAAACCAGCAACACATAGCTGAGCCTCATCAAACCTTATTCTTATTTCTGACACTTATCATTAACAGGTTCTGAAAATAACTTTCGAACAAAACATGAATTCCTGTAGGCAGGAGAGGCGGCCAGCGAAAGATCCGGAGTTGTACTGGGGGTTGATTAGATAGAATTTTGCAGCTATTAAGTTGAGGGTGGAAACATCACAAGCCACCTAGTAGGGCTACTTGGGTGCTAGTGAATTGGTCAACAATCACCTCCAAGGAATCGAGTGATTGTTTAAAGGTAATTAGGGGGAAGAGTAATTAGGGGGCAGAGTAATAGAAAGTATAATCACTTCTGCTGATGACGTATTTTGATGACGTATTTAAAAGGTATATATTACTGGTAACAGATTTTTTCTGTGGGCTTCTTCAGGGTCATCCCTACCCCTCCACACGGCCAACAAGCACATTGTCTCGTGGTCGTGGTGCATGCTTTCAGGAAGTGCGCTAGCACTCCTTATATTGGTTTTGGTTGGACCCCTTTTTAAAATGGTGGGCAGCAAAACTCTGGGGAAAACACACACACAGCAACTCAATTAACAGCTTCCTAGCAGCCTCAATGCATTTTGTCCGCTGCTATAGAGCCCAGAAAACACTTCAAACGTGCCAGATCAAAAAACCCTTAGATATGTATCATCTCTCGGTTCCTCCTCGTAACTTGCATACAAGAAGCACAAGAAGCACCATTCATGATAATTTTAGTACCAGAGAACTCGATTATGTTCCAAAACTTCCGACTATTGTTGCTCATTTGTGGGAGGAAAAATGCAGGCAAGGATCCCATTAGGCGGCTAAGTTTGTCAATGATGCAATCAAGGTAATGAAGATGTATATAGAAGCATTGATATTGCCCCCCCCCCCCAACCCTCGCCTATAAACTATTTTTGTTGTTGATGCAATGACTTTCTCAACAGCTCACATCACGATGCTTCTGCTAGATGCTCTATATAAACGTTCAAGTTTATTGAGGAAGTCATTGTATCTACATTATGTCAACTGAGAGTTCGTTGAGAGTATATTGGATTGACCTATTACAAAACAAGACTGTACCAATGTACAGTTAGCTGACCCTTTACCAATCATAATTTGGTGTATATATGTGGCTGGTCATGTGGTAATGTAGTTTAAAAAAATATATTCTTGATTCAGGTTATTGGTTTTGTTGCTTCTGTATTTTATAAAAACTGCAGCAGTAGATACTCACAAAGTCTACAAAACACTTCTTCTAACTGGTTTGAGCATATGCAACTTGCTGCTGTTGACTCTACCCTCATAGACAGTCACGCTGTCCACCATACAAAAAAATCAGCATCTACCATTATCTTGTAGTGACCTTGTTAACAATCATTTAGTCTCTCGAAGTTTCAACTAGATGCTCTAGCCTTCATCAGGAAGAGTGTAGGATCAAGTGGCTTTTACGACTCCCGGCAGTTGTTAATTTTTTTAAATTTTTTATATTTTTTATTTTAGTTATGCCATTTTTTTTTTTAAACAGACACAATAAACATTACATATTGTATTACTAAAATCTAAATTAAAAATTAAACCATCCACCTCAGGAGATCGAATGGGGAGGCGGCGGATCCAGAGGGATGTATTACCCCTCCATAAGTTGATCGCTAACCTCTGGAACAGATTGGATATTACTTGCGTTATAAAATAGCACGCGAGCTACTGGGGTGGCGTTTTTAAAACCCTCGAGTGGGAAAAATTAATTTTTTCGATTATCTTAGAAAACAGTTCAAGACATGCTTGAGACTTTTTTTAATAGAGATAAACATACGCTGATACCATCATCTAGGCACCTAAGAAGCTGCTGATGCGAGTTTTGAGTTTCGCTGTTAGCATTTTGGAATACGTACACTCCTGAACACAAAAATTACCTTTTAATAATAATAAATGATGATAATATATAAATGAAATCCACAAAGGGGAATCATTGTCAAGTCTTAACAAAGTAGATCATACTCCTGAACACAAAAATTACCTTTTAATAATAATAAATGATAATAATATATAAATGAAATCCACAAAGGGGAATCATTGTCAAGTCTTAACAAAGTAGATCATACTCCTGAACACAAAAATTACCTTTTAATAATAATAAATGATAATAATATATAAATGAAATCCACAAAGGGGAATCATTGTCAAGTCTTAACAAAGTAGATCATAGATGACTTGACTAAAAAAGGAGTTCCTGTCAGCTGCATTGTACACTGCTCATGCACGGCCAACAGATGACCCTTTAATCTTGTATACTCCAATATTATATTTCTTGAAAAATTAAGGGCTGAGGCCCAACTGGTTGAGTCTAGAAGCGGTTTTTCAACCTTCTGCTACCGCATGTAATAGTTTAGCAAGCTCGAGCCTTGAGCGATTCTCGTGTCAAGAGTCAGGTTTGCGATGGTTAAGCACACTCGATTCCGTTACCTGCTGTCGAGAAGTTAAATTTGGCAAGCTCCTTTCTTAATTATGCACAGATCTTATTCCCCCCCAAAGCAAGCAAGAAAAAACAACAACTCTTGAACACCCTATATATATAGCTGTACTTATAGTGCAATACAATTCATTATACCTGATAAGCTAACAACAGTTGATCGATTAATCATTGTCAGCACACAGAATGCAAACTGAGTTTACAAAACCTACATTCATGTACATGTAATCGAAAAAAATACTTACTAACAGTTAGCGTTGCATAAAAAACATGACTGAATAATCCAGCCCGTCTACTGATAAATAGGAGGCTGGAATTCTCTGATGGGCTTAGATAGAATGTTTCCACTGGCCAAATGTTTGTTGATGATGCCAAATATCTGGTTGTTGAGGGACTTGTAGACACGGATACGGTCAATCATCTTCTTGATGGACTAAAACAACAAGAGGTAAAGGTAAAACAATAAGAAGTTAGAATACTAAAAATGATGATTATCTGTTGACAACATTTTGACCACTTGCTTTGGCTTTCCTCGGAGCATAAGGAATGCCAAAGCAAGTATGCACGTATGTTACTCTTCAAGATGATTAGAATATCTTCTCAAGTTCCAGAGTCCTCCTCCCCCCCCCCCCCCCCCTCCTAGCCCCAGCAACTGGTGTAGTTCCTAGGATGCCTTTAGCCCTAGTGCTGATACCTTTAGCCCTAACCCTAGTGCTGATATCTTTAGCCCTAGCCCTAGTGCTGATACCTTTAGCCCTAGCCCTAATACTTTTAGCCCTAGCCCTTGTGCTGATATCTTTAGCCCTAGCCCTAGTGCTGATACCTTTAGCCCTAGTAATGAGGAATTCTGAGATCCATGTTGCATAGCCTACTAGCGATACCTTGAGATAATCCCTGGAATCCCTAGATGTTCTAGGAGAAGTGTGACAGCACAGACACACTAGAAACTTTCATTGAATTCGACAACCTTCCCCAGACTTAGTGGCTAGCCATGTGTCTAGTATACAGACAAGTAACCCATGTAGCCATCGTCAAGACTATAATAATGGAGTGCATGATATTATACAGTGCCTGCTGCCAGCACATCAACAAGCAGTCCCACTAGTGAGTGGAGACAGTCTTATTGTAGTGCCACACCCATTATCGGAATCCTGTTAACAGCTAATTTATCTGGACTACATTTCTCACTGTGCAACACTTCCTCCAATATGGCAATATTAGCGAAGCAACTACTCTAGTTCGGGATTTGTTTTTGTTTTCGTGGGCAAAGCCAAACATGAAAATATATCCCACGGAATATTTATGAGAACGAATATTAGAACATCAGCGCATATGACTATGCTTGCCATGTTAGCTAACTAATTTCTGCTCTCCATGAGCACTTCGCTAACTTCTCTGCGCATATCATCGCTATAATTAACACTCCATCTTCCCTGTCCCTTCTTCGCACTCACCAATCCCTGGACATCCCCTTCTTGTTTGTCCACTTCGTAGACTCTTAGGACGTGGTAGCAGAAGTCTAAGGACTCAAACTTTCTTTGCTGGCCAAGCAAAGTCATCAGCACACAGCCAGACCACTGCAGACCCTCTCCACACCACTCCCTACACACACACACCATCACATCACACCAATCACACACACATTACACACACCAATCACATCACACACAAACCAATCATATCACATACACATTACACACACCAATCACATCACACACCAATCACATCACCAATCACATTACATACACACACCAATCAGATCACACACACACACACCAATCACATCACACACACCACATACACACATCAATCACATACACACACCAATCACATCACATACACACACCAATCACATCACACACAAACCAATCACATCACCAATCACATTACATACACACACCAATCAGATCACACACACACACCAATCACATACATGTACACCAATCACATCACATACACACATACACACACCAATCACATCACATACACACCAATCACATCACATACACACACCAATCACATCACATACACACACCAATCACATCACATACACACCAATCACATCACATACACACACCAATCACATCACATACACACACCAATCACATACCAATCACATCACATACACACCAATATAACATCACGCACACACCAATCACATCACACACACCAATATAACATCACACACACACCAAATCACATCACATACACACACCAATCACATCACATACACACCAATCACATCACATACACACACCAATCACATCACATACACACACCAATCACATCACACACACACCAATATAACATCACACACACACCAAATCACATCACATACACACACCAATCACATCACATACACACACCAATCACATCTCATACACACAGCATCTGCCTCACTCAATGGTTATCTCTCCAGCACTAGGGGGTGTGCAGTAGGCGAACTGGATGGCACTCCAGAGCCGGTGGAACTCCTGACATTCGTCAATATTCATCACACCATTAGCTGGAGGCTGACCTATCCAGATCTAGCGAGGTGAAGGGAAGGTACAGGATCATCAAACACATAACCCAACATGACAAATATGGCACCAGCAGCCCCTCTTGTTGCTCCTCGAATGGCACTGCAGATACAAAATCTTTCACTGTCCCAAAGGAACAGATAGTGAACGAGGGCCAACACAACTGGTGGGCGTACACAATTGATTTGGTAGTTGGCTTGGATTAGCATTTAGCCAGCTGCTGCATCAGCCACTCCAAGTCCAACAAATGCATGCACAGAAAAGATCCATGTCCATCTGCATGGCAACCTTTCTGCATCGCAGGATTCTGCTGGCTATTAGAGATGTGTGCATTGATTGGCTGGATGGGAGGGAGCGTAACGATGACCCTGCCCTGAAGGGGGACAAGGATCCCAAGAGTGGATTCCACATTGAGGTCCCCAGGAGGTGAGCAGCGTCCAGTTGTTGACCGATCGCGAGGACGCTATGGACGGCAGTTCTTCCTCTTCTAGTTCATCTAGTAGTTCTAGCTGTGATAGTTCTTCTAGTTCATCTAGTAGCTCCAGCTGTGATAGTTCTTCTTCTAGTGAAGGTACAAAGTCCTTCACGTGACCCTCCCACTTGCCAGCATTCTGAATGGTCGGACGCTCGACACTAGAATAGAACCAGATCCTATTCCATCGTTACGTATCGTAACGTCGTATCGTATTGTCATGACGCATGACGTTGCTGATTTACAACGATACGTTACGATAGGATACGTAACGATGGCTGAGCGTCAAACTGTGAATCAGCCTAAGCCGTTATGTACAAACTTTGCTAGTCCTCACCTGCTAATAGTTCATTGGTTTCCAAGTGGTTACCATCGTCGTGGAGGTTGAAAAGTTGCTAGAATAATCTGACTTTGTAGCTCGGAGGTGGTAGGCAGTGCAATTTCTGGTGCTTCAGCTTATAGCTTACACTTCTCCCAGCTTTAGACATTGGATGTCCATCATCACCTTCACTGCCATCTGTCTCCACTAAGATCGCACGGAACTTGAAAGGTTTCATGTTCACCTCTGCTAGACTACTATAATGTAGGCAAGGCATTGAGTGCTAGACTACTATAATGTAGGCAAGGCATTGAGTGCTAGACTACTATAATGTAGGCATGGCATTGAGTGCTAGACTACTATAATGTAGGCAAGGCATTGAGTGCTAGACTACTATAATGTAGGCAAGGCATCGAGTGCTAGACTACTATAATGTAGGCAAGGCATTGAGTGCTAGACTACTATAATGTAGGCATGGAATTGAGTGCTAGACTACTATAATGTAGGCAAGGCATTGAGTGTAGACTACTATAATGTAGGCATGGCATTGAGTGCTAGACTACTATAATGTAGGCAAGGCATCGAGTGCTAGACTACTATAATGTAGGCAAGGCATTGAGTGCTAGACTATTATAATGTAGGCAAGGCATTGAGTGCTAGACTACTATAATGTAGGCAAGGCATTGAGTGCTAGACTACTATAATGTAGGCATGGCATTGAGTGCTAGACTACTATAATGTAGGCAAGGCATCGAGTGCTAGACTACTATAATGTAGGCAAGGCATTGAGTGCTAGACTACTATAATGTAGGCAAGGCATTGAGTGCTAGACTACTATAATGTAGGCAAGGCATTGAGTGCTAGACTACTATAATGTAGGCAAGGCATCGAGTGCTAGACTACTATAATGTAGGCAAGGCATTGAGTGCTAGACTACTATAATGTAGGCAAGGCATTGAGTGCTAGACTACTATAATGTAGGCAAGGCATTGAGTGCTAGACTACTATAATGTAGGCAAGGCATTGAGTGCTAGACTACTATAATGTAGGCATGGCATTGAGTGCTAGACTACTATAATGTAGGCAAGGCATTGAGTGCTAGACTACTATAATGTAGGCAAGGCATTGAGTGCTAGACTACTATAATGTAGGCAAGGCATTGAGTGCTAGACTACTATAATGTAGGCAAGGCATTGAGTGCTAGACTACTATAATGTAGGCATGGCATCAAGTGCTCGACTACTATAATGTAGGCAAGGCATTGAGTGCTAGACTACTATAATGTAGGCAAGGCATTGAGTGCTAGACTACTATAATGTAGGCAAGGCATTGAGTGCTAGACTACTATAATGTAGGCAAGGCTAGACTACTATAATGTAGGCAAGGCATTGAGTGCTAGACTACTATAATGTAGGCAAGGCATTGAGTGCTAGACTACTATAATGTAGGCAAGGCTAGACTACTATAATGTAGGCAAGGCATTGAGTGCTAGACTACTATAATGTAGGCAAGGCACTGAGTGCTAGACTACTATAATGTAGGCAAGGCATTGAGTGCTAGACTACTATAATGTAGGCAAGGCATTGAGTGCTAGACTACTATAATGTAGGCATGGCATCAAGTGCTCGACTACTATAATGTAGGCAAGGCATTGAGTGCTAGACTACTATAATGTAGGCAAGGCATTGAGTGCTAGACTACTATAATGTAGGCAAGGCATTGAGTGCTAGACTACTATAATGTAGGCAAGGCATTGAGTGCTAGACTACTATAATGTAGGCAAGGCATTGAGTGCTAGACTACTATAATGTAGGCAAGGCATTGAGTGCTAGACTACTATAATGTAGGCAAGGCATTGAGTGCTAGACTACTATAATGTAGGCAAGGCATTGAGTGCTAGACTACTATAATGTAGGCAAGGCATTGAGTGCTAGACTACTATAATGTAGGCAAGGCATTGAGTGCTAGACTACTATAATGTAGGCAAGGCATTGAGTGCTAGACTACTATAATGTAGGCAAGGCATTGAGTGTAGACTACTATAATGTAGGCAAGGCATTGAGTGCTAGACTACTATAATGTAGGCAAGGCATCGAGTGCTAGACTACTATAATGTAGGCAAGGCATTGAGTGCTAGACTACTATAATGTAGGCAAGGCATCGAGTGCTAGACTACTATAATGTAGGCAAGGCATCGAGTGCTAGACTACTATAATGTAGGCAAGGCATTGAGTGCTAGACTACTATAATGTAGGCAAGGCATTGAGTGCTAGACTACTATAATGTAGGCAAGGCATTGAGTGCTAGACTACTATAATGTAGGCAAGGCATTGAGTGCTAGACTACTATAATGTAGGCAAGGCATCGAGTGCTAGACTACTATAATGTAGGCAAGGCATTGAGTGCTAGACTACTATAATGTAGGCAAGGCATTGAGTGCTAGACTACTATAATGTAGGCAAGGCATTGAGTGTAGACTACTATAATGTAGGCAAGGCATTGAGTGCTAGACTACTATAATGTAGGCAAGGCATTGAGTGCTAGACTACTATAATGTAGGCAAGGCATTGAGTGCTAGACTACTATAATGTAGGCAAGGCATTGAGTGCTAGACTACTATAATGTAGGCATGGCATTGAGTGCTAGACTACTATAATGTAGGCAAGGCATTGAGTGCTAGACTACTATAATGTAGGCAAGGCATCGAGTGCTAGACTACTATAATGTAGGCATGGCATTGAGTGCTAGACTACTATAATGTAGGCAAGGCATTGAGTGCTAGACTACTATAATGTAGGCAAGGCATTGAGTGCTAGACTACTATAATGGCATTGAGTGCTAGACTACTATAATGTAGGCAAGGCATTGAGTGCTAGACTACTATAATGTAGGCAAGGCATTGAGTGCTAGACTACTATAATGTAGGCAAGGCATTGAGTGCTAGACTACTATAATGTAGGCAAGGCATTGAGTGCTAGACTACTATAATGTAGGCAAGGCATTGAGTGTAGACTACTATAATGTAGGCATGGCATTGAGTGCTCGACTACTATAATGTAGGCAAGGCATTGAGTGCTAGACTACTATAATGTAGGCAAGACATTGAGTGCTAGACTACTATAATGTAGGCAAGGCATTGAGTGCTCGACTACTATAATGTAGGCAAGGCATTGAGTGCTAGACTACTATAATGTAGGCAAGGCATTGAGTGCTAGACTACTATAATGTAGGCAAGGCATTGAGTGCTAGACTACTATAATGTAGGCATGGCATTGAGTGCTAGACTACTATAATGTAGGCAAGGCATTGAGTGCTAGACTACTATAATGTAGGCAAGGCATTGAGTGCTAGACTACTATAATGTAGGCAAGGCATTGAGTGCTAGACTACTATAATGTAGGCAAGGCATTGAGTGCTAGACTACTATAATGTAGGCAAGGCATTGAGTGCTAGACTACTATAATGTAGGCAAGGCATTGAGTGCTAGACTACTATAATGTAGGCAAGGCATTGAGTGCTAGACTACTATAATGTAGGCAAGGCATTGAGTGCTAGACTACTATAATGTAGGCATGGCATTGAGTGCTAGACTACTATAATGTAGGCATGGCATTGAGTGCTAGACTACTATAATGTAGGCAAGGCATTGAGTGCTAGACTACTATAATGTAGGCATGGCATTGAGTGCTAGACTACTATAATGTAGGCAAGGCATTGAGTGCTAGACTACTATAATGTAGGCATGGCATTGAGTGCTAGACTACTATAATGGCATTGAGTGCTAGACTACTATAATGTAGGCAAGGCATTGAGTGCTAGACTACTATAATGTAGGCAAGGCATTGAGTGCTAGACTACTATAATGTAGGCAAGGCATTGAGTGCTAGACTACTATAATGTAGGCAAGGCATTGAGTGCTAGACTACTATAATGTAGGCAAGGCATTGAGTGCTAGACTACTATAATGTAGGCAAGGCATTGAGTGCTAGACTACTATAATGTAGGCAAGGCATTGAGTGCTAGACTACTATAATGTAGGCAAGGCATTGAGTGCTAGATTACTATAATGTAGGCAAGGCATTGAGTGCTAGACTACTATAATGTAGGCAAGGCATTGAGTGCTAGACTACTATAATGTAGGCAAGGCATTGAGTGCTAGATTACTATAATGTAGGCAAGGCATTGAGTGCTAGACTACTATAATGTAGGCAAGGCATTGAGTGCTAGACTACTATAATGTAGGCAAGGCATTGAGTGCTAGACTACTATAATGTAGGCAAGGCATTGAGTGCTAGACTACTATAATGTAGGCAAGGCATTGAGTGCTAGACTACTATAATGTAGGCAAGGCATTGAGTGCTAGACTACTATAATGTAGGCAAGGCATTGAGTGCTAGACTACTATAATGTAGGCAAGGCATTGAGTGCTAGACTACTATAATGTAGGCAAGGCATTGAGTGCTAGACTACTATAATGTAGGCAAGGCATTGAGTGCTAGACTACTATAATGTAGGCAAGGCATTGAGTGCTAGACTACTATAATGTAGGCAAGGCATTGAGTGCTAGACTACTATAATGTAGGCAAGGCATTGAGTGCTAGACTACTATAATGTAGGCAAGGCATTGAGTGCTAGACTACTATAATGTAGGCATGGCATTGAGTGCTATAGTACTATAATGTAGGCAAGGCATTGAGTGCTAGACTACTATAATGTAGGCAAGGCATTGAGTGCTAGACTACTATAATGTAGGCAAGGCATCGAGTGCTAGACTACTATAATGTAGGCATGGCATTGAGTGCTAGACTACTATAATGTAGGCAAGGCATTGAGTGCTAGACTACTATAATGTAGGCAAGGCATTGAGTGCTAGACTACTATAATGTAGGCAAGGCATTGAGTGCTAGACTACTATAATGTAGGCAAGGCATTGAGTGCTAGACTACTATAATGTAGGCAAGGCATTGAGTGCTAGACTACTATAATGTAGGCAAGGCATTGAGTGCTAGACTACTATAATGTAGGCAAGGCATTGAGTGCTAGACTACTATAATGTAGGCAAGGCATTGAGTGCTCGACTACTATAATGTAGGCAAGGCATTGAGTGCTAGACTACTATAATGTAGGCAAGGCATTGAGTGCTAGACTACTATAATGTAGGCAAGGCATTGAGTGCCAGACTACTATAATGTAGGCATGGCATTGAGTGCTAGACTACTATAATGTAGGCAAGGCATTGAGTGCTAGACTACTATAATGTAGGCATGGCATTGAGTGCTAGACTACTATAATGTAGGCAAGGCATTGAGTGCTAGACTACTATAATGTAGGCAAGGCATTGAGTGGTAGGCAAAACAAGAAGCCAGAGCATGTGAATAATCTGAGTAGCTAGTCCATCACCATTTCCTGTCAGCCATTAACCATGTAGCCCATTCTCACCTGCCTTGAGCAAGTTCCCCCTCCCCTTGGAGGGCTTGTAGGGGCTACTAGGGTGTCTTGGTTTGTTGTTTGTCCTATTTCTGGACAGGTCTTGAAGAAGGTTCGCAAGTGGTCAGGGTATGTGCATTATCACCTGCCTGTAGCACCCGCAGCCAGGCCAGGCCAGCTTCGACTCTGCTGCCGGACAGATTGTTCTCTTGATCATTCACGTTCTCTTCACCACCACGACCATTCCCAGGTTACGCCAGCCCCCATTATTTAAGGCGGATGGCCTGTTCATATATATATATATATGTATATTTTAACGGGTCGACATAATTATGGTGAATACATACACAGATATGCCATCATTAAACTCCCTACTGAGAGCTTGCTTTGCTTGCCCCTCCCACAGTTCAAAGCCCACTGCTGTGGCAGTGATGATTCAGCATGGCCAATGGAACTAAAGGTTAGAGATTACCATATTCAATACATTTAGCAGAGGGTAGGTAACAACCGTTCTGACCCAGCAGAGAGTAGGTAACAACCGTTCTGACCCAGTAGAGGGTAGGTAACAACCATTCTTACCCAGCAGAGAGTAGGTAACAACCGTTCTGACCCAGTAGAGGGTAGGTAACAACCATTCTTACCCAGCAGAGGAGACTAACAACCATTCTGGCCCAGCAGAGGAGACTAACAACCGTTATGACCCAGCAGAGAGAGACTCACAACCATTTTGACCCAGCAGAGGAGACTAACAACAGTTCTGACCCAGCAGAGAGAGACAAACAACCGTTTTTGACCCAGCAGAGGGAGACTAACAACCATTCTGACCCAGCAGAGGAGACTAACAACCATTCTGACCCAGCAGAGGAGACTAACAACCATTCTGGCCCAGCAGAGGAGACTAACAACCATTCTGACTCAGCAGAGGAGACTAACAACCATTCTGGCGCAGCAGAGGAGACTAACAACCATTCTTACCCAGCAGAGGAGACTAACAACCATTCTTACCCAGCAGAGGAGACTAACAACCATTCTGACCCAGCAGAGGGAGACTGCAGCACGCTTGTTGAGCCTGCCATAATGTAGCACGCTTGTTGAGCCTGCCATAATGCAGCACGCTTGTGAGCCTGCCATAATGCAGCACGCTTGTTGAGCCTGCCATAATGTAGCACGCTTGTTGAGCCTGCCATAATGCAGCACGCTTGTTGAGCCTGCCATAATGCAGCACGCTTGTTGAGCCTGCCATAATGCAGCACGCTTGTTGAGCCTGCATATGCAGCACGCTTGTTGAGCCTGCCATAATGCAGCACGCCTGTTAAGCCTGCCATAATGCAGCACGCCTGTTGAGCCTGCCATAATGCAGCACGCTTGTTGAGCCTGCCATAATGCAGCATGCTTGTTGAGCCTGCATATGCAGCACGCTTGTTGAGCCTGCCATAATGCAGCACGCCTGTTATGCCTGCCATAATGCAGCACGCTCGTTGAGCCTGCCATAATGCAGCACGCCTGTTGAGCCTGCCATAATGCAGCATGCTTGTTGAGCCTGCCATAATGCAGCACGCCTGTTGAGCCTGACATAATGCAGCACGCCTGTTGAGCCTGACATAATGCAGCACGCTTGTTGAGCCTGCCATAATGCAGCACGCTTGTTGAGCCTGCCATAATGCAGCACGCTTGTTGAGCCTGCCATAATGCAGCACGCTTGTTGAGCCTGCCATAATGCAGCACGCTTGTTGAGCCTGCCATAATGCAGCACGCTTGTTGAGCCTGCCATAATGCAGCACGCTTGTTGAGCCTGCCATAATGCAGCACACGAGGTCTTGACTCAAATCTATTTATAAAACAGCACATGAGCTGGCTTGATTGCATCAGCAATGCTAAGCCACACACCTCAAAAGCACCAAAGCTCCCCAGTTTTGTTGGTGTGACTTTCTACTCAGGCAGTGGGTGCGTCTACTTAACTAGGCTGATCACAAGCTAGAATTAATTTTGTTATGGGTGCACAATGAATCGAGTATATATAAATAATAATAATAATAATAATAAATCACCCCAGCCCCCCCCCCCCCCCATCACTAACACTGAACCTTAGAGAACAATAGCCCGAGAGTAGAGTACCTCTTCGTCTTTGACAAGGAGCTTCTTGATTCTCTGCATGACCACCTCAAACATGCTGAGAGCTCGGCAGAGCCTCTCTTTGGTCAGGAGGTCGCTGTCTTTAGCGTTGGCAGCCTGAAGCGGACTCCCATGCTTGGTGACCATAGAAACAAGATGCAGTGGCGCATACTGTTGGTCCATCTGCTGCATCACAATCTCCGCACTTTGCTCCTCCTTCACAAAAGGACGAGGGTACATGTTCTGGAAGGGGGCAGCCTGGAGCAGGTCCAGCACTTCCTCCTGGCCCTACACAAGTGGCAAGTAAGACAGCAGAAAGTAAACTAAGTCATGCATACATAGTTATACAGGACACGCACCATATACAGGCACACAGGACACGCACCATATACAGGCACACAGGACACGCACCATATACAGGCACACACATGCAACATATACAGGCACACAGGACACGCACCATATACAGGCACACAGGACACGCACCATATACAGGCACACAGGACACACACATGCACCATATACAGGCACACAGGACACGCACCCACCATATACAGGCACACAGGACGTGCACCATGTGTATACAGGCACACAGGACACGCACCATATACAGGCACACATGATATGCACCATATACAGGCACACAGGACACGCACCATATACAGGCACACAGGACACGCACCATATACAGGCACACACATGCAACATATACAGGCACACAGGACATGCACCATATACAGGCACACACATGCAACATATACAGGCACACAGGACACGCACCATATACAGGCACACAGGACATGCACCATATACAGGCACACAGGACACGCACCATATACAGGCACACAGGACACGCACCATATACAGGCACACACATGCAACATATACAGGCACACAGGACACGCACCATATACAGGCACACAGGACATGCACCATATACAGGCACACACATGCAACATATACAGGCACACAGGACATGCACCATATACAGGCACACAGGACATGCACCATATACAGGCACACAGGACACGCACCATATACAGGCACACAGGACACGCACCATATCCAGGCACACAACATGTGCACCATATACAGGCACACAGGACACGCGCCATATACAGGCACACAGCATGTGCACCATATACAGGCACACAGGACACGCGCCATATACAGGCACACAGGACACGCACCATATACAGGCACATAGGACACGCACCATATACAGGCACACAGGACACACACCATATACAGGCACACAGGACACGCACCATATACAGGCACACAGGACATGCACCATATACAGGCACACAGGACATGCACCATATACAGGCACACAGGACACGCACCATATACAGGCACACAGGACACGCACCATATACAGGCACACAGGACACGCACCATATACAGGCACACAGGACACGCACCATATACAGGCACACAGGACATGCACCATATACAGGCACACAGGACACGCACCATATACAGGCACACAGGACACGCACCATATACAGGCACACAGGACACGCACCATATTCAGGCACACAGGACACACACCATATACAGGCACACATGATACGCACCATATACAGGCACACAGGACACGCACCATATCCAGGCACACAGGACACGCACCATATCCAGGCACACAGCATGTGCACCATATACAGGCACACAGGACACGCGCCATATACAGGCACACAGCATGTGCACCATATACAGGCACACAGGACACGCGCCATATACAGGCACACAGGACACGCACCATATACAGGCACATAGGACACGCACCATATACAGGCACACAGGACACGCACCATATACAGGCACACAGGACACGCACCATATACAGGCACACAGGACATGCACCATATACATTGGCACAGGTCTTGGCTGGCCACACTAGGCACAGGTCTTGGCTGGCCACACTCGGCACAGGTCTTGGCTGGCCACACTCGGCACAGGTCTTGGCTGGCCACACTCGGCACAGGTCTTGGCTGGCCACACTCGGCACAGGTCTTGGCTGGCCACACTCGGCACAGGTCTTGGCTGGCCACACTCGGCACAGGTCTTGGCTGGCCACACTCGAGACAGGTCTTGGCTGGCCACACTAGGCACAGGTCTTGGCTGGCCACACTCGGCACAGATCTTGGCTGGCCACACTCAGCACAGGTCTTGGCTGGCCACACTCGGCACAGGTCTTGGCTGGCCACACTCGGCACAGGTCTTGGCTGGCCACACTCGGCACAGGTCTTGGCTGGCCACACTTGGCACAGGTCTAGGCTGGTCTTGGCCGGCCACCCTCTGGCTGGCTCCTAGACAGAAATGAGGGTAGCTATGTCTTTTGTCCCCAGATGTACAACTGGGATCTGACTACCCAGTGACATAAGGGTTCCAAGAACATCAGCAATTCCAAGAACATCGGGGCTTCAGGGTTCAAAGAACATCCTGGCTTTGTAGCAGCTGAGGAAGCAGCTGCCATAAACCCTCAGAGATGCAGGTACATGAAGTATTATGGAAATAGTAATGTTTTCCCCCCAGCTGACTTCAATATCCTAATCTGGTTTTTAGAAGACAAATCTAATATCATTATCGATGCTCCGAATGCTTCTACAGGTTGGCTTCCCTGTTGAACTAGGGATAATAATTGACCTGGACAAACTTGTCTGCCCAAGGCGTCTGAGTACACACCACACATGATGTTCAATGAGCTCATGGGCTATGATGTATCTCGTATTGAGAACCAGTCAATAGTAGGTCTTGTTCTGTGACGAACCTACAGCCATTGATATCCGAATTAAACAGATGGGCTCTTTAGTCAGTTTGTGCAATCAGTCGGCTTACATGGTGAATGGTTGCCGCCTCGACTGTCCCCAAAGACAGCAAAACTGAACACAGCCAAGTACTAGTGTAGACCTTTTGTGTGATGAATCTAAGCACAAAGTAGTTTGTGTGCAAGACACCAAGCCTGACCATGTCCATTGCAAGTTGATCGTATTATTGACTCACACAAACAGAGGAACAGGCAAACCACATCTCGTGAATACACTAGCAAATGCAAGGTCTTATGAAAGCAAGCTATCACACTCTTCCGTCCAGCCTGAGCAGTATGTGGGGCTACTCCATTCAGGCATTAATGAGCACTAATGACCATGTTTCGTCTCACTCACCACACACTTGCTGTGCAGCTATGCCGATCTATCCCGCGTGCTATCTTTTGTTTGTGCATAGGGGTTACCGTTACAGAGGCTACACACATGTACACAGCCAGGCACCTAGAAAAGTACCCCTCTCCAAATGTGAGAGGCCACGCTACTCAAGAATCAGAAAGAAAATGCTACTTCTGGTGCAGAGTAGTGACCTCAAGACAACTGCCTGGTCAAGTACCCCAACTCCCTGGACAGCCATGACTTGACATGCCTCTGTCCTGGAGATGGGCGAGTGATTTGATAGCAATTGTCACCTTCCTTTAGTGCCACGCCCCACCAACGTGTGCATAGGATTGGAATGCAAATGAGCATTGCAACAAACACACAAACTTGAAGTACTGGGATGCATCTCAATTGACAGCTAGTATAAACAGCTGTGCACACACACACACATGTGGATCAACAGCAGAGTGCAAGTGAAAGTAGAGCCAAGCAGTCATGGAAGCCAGACAGAGCTTCATAGGTTCAGGACCGTGAGTCAGACAGCAAGGGACAGGGCCAGTCCATGGAAGCCAGACAGAGCTTCATAGGTTCAGGACCGTGAGTCAGACAGCAAGGGACAGGGCCAGTCCTGACAGTAGACCCACACTGCCTCTGCACCAGCAGTCAGAGAGCAAGGGCTATTAGCCTTCAAGCAAAATTATATCTGTCATTTTACTTCTATTGGCCTGAGAGAATATCTGTCACTTTACTTCTATTGGCCTGAGAGAATATCTGTCACTTTACTTTTATTGGCCTGAGAGAATATCTGTCACTTTACTTCTGTTGGCCTGAGAGAATATCTGTCACTTTACTTTTATTGGCCTGAGAGAATATCTGTTGCATTTACTTCTATTGGTCCCCAAACCAAATTTCTACTCGGGATTAAAACCTTCTAAGAAGAGCACACTAGTCACGATATAATGTACAGCTACTCCCCTCAGAATGTCACAAATTCCAATGGCTTCAACTATGAGGCTACCATGTTATGCCAGTGTTAATACACTGTTATGACTTGACCTTACAATAATGCTATAACTAGGCTCCTCCCAATAACACACACATTAATTATTCAGTCCAGAGGAAGTCCCACTGGTTAGCATATCATAACAGTCAACACTTCCTGTTATATGTAGAACAGGAAGTGATACATTCATTGTTGCCTTGTCAGTAGAAGTTAGCTGGAGAGAAAGAAGATGGAAGGAAATGATAGAGATGCTCGTGTGTGATGGTGATGGTGGGAGATGCTCGTGTGTGATGGTGATGGTGGGGAGATGCTCGAGTGTGAGGTGATGGTGGGGAGATGCTCGTGTGTGATGGTGATGGTGGGAGATGCTCGAGTGTGAGGTGATGGTGGGGAGATGCTCGTGTGTGATGGTGATGGTGGGGAGATGCTCGAGTGTGAGGTGATGGTGGGGAGATGCTCGTGTGTGAGGTGATGGTGGGGAGATGCTCGAGTGTGAGGTGATGGTGGGAGATGCTCGAGTGTGAGTGATGGTGGGAGATGCTCGTGTGTGATGGTGATGGTGGGAGATGCTCGTGTGTGATGGTGATGGTGGGGAGATGCTCGAGTGTGAGGTGATGGTGGGGAGATGCTCGTGTGTGAGGTGAGGGTGGAGAGATGCTTGTGTGCGAGGTGATAGAGAAGTAGATATGAGAGAACAAGACGAGGTCTGCCACTACAAGGAAAGGGGAGGGGCAATGGAAAGGCGTGTCTGACTGACCAGAGCTTTCTCCAGCTGGAGGCAAAAGAGAGCCGTGTTGCCGATCTCCTTGAAGCACTGGAAGACATCAGTCCGGAGGTCTCTGTAGGTGATTACGGGTGTGAGCTGAGCCTGGTAGAACCCCAGCACACCTTTAGTCCCATATTCATAGAGAGGTAGTTTACACTTGGGAGGCATGCCCACCATCAAGGCTCCTATGTAGGGCTTCAGAGTGTTGTTAATCTAAGCAAGGGCAGAGAGGAGGTGGAGGGCACGGAGTAGAAGAGAAGATGGGAGAGAAGGGAGATGGAGCAAAAGAGGGGGGGAGGGTTCAGAGGAAGAGGAAGGAAGTTGAGAGAAAGAGGAGGAAGACGGATAAGGAGGGAGGGCACAGAAATGGAAAAAGTCAACATAAAATAAAGAGAGGAAGGGCCAAGACACATTAAGTCAGGTTAACACAGCCAATACACGTTAAGTCAGATTAACACGGACAAGACACATTCAGTCAGGTTAACACGGAAGACACATTAAGTCAGGTTAACATGGCCAAGACACATTAAGCCAGGTTAACACGGACATTTTTCCAGCCCACTTCAAACCGATGGTGTTTACAAGCAACTGGATGAGCTAAAACCTGGTGAGAAACCAGTGTAAGGCCTCGTGTGAACATGGCTTTAGACTCTGTCACATACTTCACTGGACGTGCTAAATATATGCATGGCATGCACTAACAACTAACATGCATGTACACTCACTACACAAACCTCGCACATCTACGTACCTGTCCATCTGTGATTTTGAGCATCTGCCCCAGGATCATGGCAATTCCCTGGTACCCCATCAGTCGTGCCATCACACGGAAGTGGGTGGGGCCCACAAAGCCCTCGAATAGCTTGACGATGCTGCTGTAGGCATCTCTCAGGAGCTTGGAGCCGTATAGCATGTTCACCACAGTGGATCCCTTGGGAGGGTTCTCCCTTTCTGATTTGTCTGCAAACGACACCTTCCCCCGGATAAACCTGTGAGATAAGTGGGCATGGTATTATTTTTTAAACACTAGCCCTCACGAAGCATGGGCGGAGCTTCATGGAGATACTGACATCTTCAAATACCCACGAAACCCAGTCAATATTTAGCATAGGTTGCTATAGTGACTTACACCAGGAATTTTAGCATGACAAGATGGTGTGAGCAACTGAAGGGAGTTATGGAGTAGTGGACCTAAGACTGTTGGCATGAGCACTGAAGGGAGTTATGGAGTAGTGGACCTAAGACTGTTGGCATGCAGCACTGAAGGGAGTTATGGAGTAGTGGACCTAAGACTGTTGGCATGCAGTACTGAAGGGAGTTATGGAGTAGTGGACCTAAGACTGTTGGCATGCAGCACTGAAGGGAGTTATGGAGTAGTGGACCTAAGACTGTTGGCATGCAGCACTGAAGGGAGTTATGGAGTAGTGGACCTAAGACTGTTGGCATGCAGCACTGAAGGGAGTTATGGAGTAGTGGACCTAAGACTGTTGGCTTGCAGCACTAAAGGGAGTTATGGAGTAGTGGACCTAAGACTGTTGGCATGCAGCACTGAAGGGAGTTATGGAGTAGTGGACCTAAGACTGTTGGCATGCAGCACTGAAGGGAGTTATGGAGTAGTGGACCTAAGACAGTTTGCATGCAGCACTGAAGGGAGTTATGGAGTAGTGGACCTAAGACTGTTGGCATGCAGCACCGAAGAGAGTTATGGAGTAGTGGACCTAAGACTGTTGGCATGCAGCACTGAAGGGAGTTATGGAGTAGTGGACCTAAGACTGTTGGCATGCAGCACTGAAGGGAGTTATGGAGTAGTGGACCTAAGACTGTTGGCATGCAGCACTGAAGGGAGTTATGGAGTAGTGGACCTAAGACTGTTGGCATGCAGCACTGAAGGGAGTTATGGAGTAGTGGACCTAAGACTGTTGGCATGCAGCACTGAAGGGAGTTATGGAGTAGTGCACCTAAGACTGTTGGCATGCAGCACTGAAGGGAGTTATGGAGTAGTGGACCTAAGACTGTTGGCATGCAGCACTGAAGGGAGTTATGGAGTAGTGGACCTAAGACTGTTGGCATGCAGCACTGAAGGGGTAGTGGACCTAAGACAGTTGGCATGCAGCACTGAAGGGAGTTATGGAGTAGTGGACCTAAGACTGTTGGCATGCAGCACTGAAGGGAGTTATGGGGTAGTGGACCTAAGACTGTTGGCATGCAGCACTGAAGGGGTAGTGGACCTAAGACTGTTGGCATGCAGCACTGAAGGGAGTTATGGATTAGTGGACCTAATGCAGTATCTCCATGAGGCATACATGATGCACTGCAGGGAATTATGGGGAAGTGGACCTGTCAGTGGTTGAGTTGTAGCAGAAGTTGGGGAGGAAGTCGTAGTGGAGCTCCCAAAAGATGTGTAGAGTGATGCGACCGTGGTTGGTGTTAACGGCCTGGTTGACCTCCTTGAACATGGCGTCCCAAGGGTCCAGCTGAACGTACTCTGACAGCAGCCGATGGGTAAACTTGTTCACCTCCAGCAGCAAGTCCAACTCCTGATAAATACACACAGTTCAAGATTATCTACACACATCAGCAGTCCAGACAGTTGGGAGGCGGGGTTTGTGGAATCCCGGTAAGGAGGGTAGCAACTTGTAACCCCCGTCCTCTGGAATATGTACCCCCTTTGTACGGGATATTGTACCAACCTTCTCTGGAATATTTTACCGCCTTTCTACGGGATATTGTACCCCTCTCCTTGGGATATTGTACATATTGTACCCCCTGTCCTAAGGAATATTGTACCCATTCCCTCTGGGATACTGTACTCACTTCTCTTAAGACATTTCCCCCCCTTTCTACGGGATATTGTACCCCCCTCCTTGGGATATTGTACCCATTCCTCTAAGACACTGCACCACTTCCTCTGGGTTGAGATCAAAGAGAATCCAGTTATTACTTTCTTCTAAGTGTTGATTACCTGATAGTCCCGCCTTCCATGCGCTCTCAGCATACCGCAAAACTTGGTGGTTAAATTAAGTGCCTCGCCTAAGGCACAAACAAGTAAGAAAACTAGTACCTATTAACAGCTTAACAAAAAGAGGGGAAGCACCCGAGGCCAACCAATTCGCAAAGTATTATATTGACCTATGTGACCTTTGTTGCTGCACCTTCAGAAGGAAGAAGTTGAAGCTAGCGATGGCCTCTCTAACGTCAGCGAAGGTGGGACACACTCTGCAAAGTGGTACGAGGACATCACAATGTCTGGTTGTCCTTCTTTATGACAGGCACGCTGTAGGCATGTGAAGGAGCTGGATGTTTCCTAGTGCCAACAGAATTCCATCAAGCTTTCACAGTGGGAGCCAGAAACAGAAAATCTCCTTTCCGTCAAAATGTTCTTCCAGTCAGCAAATGTGTTCGCTGCAACCCGTAGCATGGAGCCTTTCATTTGGTCCACGTGAACCATTTAATGGGCCCGGCCTGAATGCACTCATCAATTACACAAATAAAAATTATGCAGGCGCCAAAATAAAGGAATTATACACCAATAAAGAGAGCAGCAGCTAATGGCAGGATGGTCATCAATCAGCAGGGTCTCTTGACAACCAAGTTTTACAAAATGCAGCAAAAGCCTGTGCGTTCTAGAGAAGAAGATACTCATGAATGTGAGTCTCATTACATAACACCTAATATCCCTTTGCAAGTGATAATTGACCATTGCATAGCAGAAACCTACCAATTACCTGTTGGGCATGTGGACAGTTGAGCAGAAAGCATTTTGTTGAGACGGACAAATCGTGTGATAAGACAATCAACCTCACTGGCACTTAATCAACCTCACTGGCACTTAATCAACCTCACTGGCACTTACCACTTGGACATGACCAAGCTCCTACACACCAAGATGCTGCATAGATTATAATTGTTTAAATTGTTATTTTAAAGCTAACGTTTCAACCGACTCCCGTCTTCATCAGGAATGTGTCCTGATGAAGACCGCCAGGGCAATAAAAGCAAAAGGTGGTTGATGAAAGAGATATCTACAAAGCATTTGATGTCAGCTGAAAATAATCTCAAATAGTGAAAAAGTGAAGATGCGAATTGTCCTGGCAAATCTCAGACTGTATGGACAGGTGTGGGCCTCGTTGCTGACCGAGTCTCTCAATCACATCAGGGGTGCCGTCTGAACATTTGCCATTGCCACATGCTGCTGGCTGTCGTGTGGGGGCAACTTCTACTTCTGACAAATTTGCAATCGATACGGGCAGAAAATTTAGCATCTTTTTTCAATTTTCAACGTGGGTGCGATGTGATGCCCCAGTGGTTGTGAGCGATGACGAAGGGGTGGGGGAGCTCTGTGCGACAAATTCTCCCATCCACAGAATGTTCGCACCTATCCATCAGTCTTGGCTTGCAAGTCAGTCTTGGCTTGCAAGCATGTTTCAGACTTTCAACCACACTACCACTCATTTTGGTATTTTGGGTTTTGGTCAAGTCTGCGATGGTCCAAGTGCAAAGTCCCAGACGAGGTCGACATGTCTTGGCAAAGGATTTGGTAGAAACGTTCATTTCAACACAAAATATGTTGTGCTCAGCTAGCCACCTGGCCAACTGGTAATCTGTAGCTACGCCAAATGTGGTCAAGTGTCACAGACAAAGAGATAGGAAGACCATTAGGCGGTGATGAAATTAATATATTTACTGTCATCGTATAGGTTGGAGCTAAGAGCCTAGCAAAGACGGACACCCTAAAACTCTAACCTGTGCACCCTCAAGGCAAACGGTGCGAGGTTGGGGGTGTGCCTGTACCTGGAACAATACCCGATACAGTCTACTGAATGGAAACTTCACTCCCAGAAACAGAGCAGTCAGGTCATGTAATTGTCGAGGATTGTGTAGCAGCTGTCTGAACTCTTGTTCCAGGACAGCTGGCTGTTGGGAATTGGGGAGCCTTAGTCTCCACAGCTGGCCATCTACTTCTTCTGCATGATGGGCTTTCAATCAAGTATGACTTCACAGCTGGCCTCTGACATCCACACAGATGTTTCATTGTTCTTGATCATGTATGGACTTCTTTGTGTTCATGACTTGTCTTCATCCTGTTCTGTACTGCTTCTGTGTCCAGTCTATTGCCCCGACATCAACATATTTTGCATACATACATACTGTTGAGAGCTGTAGCTGAGAGAGCATCCTTTCTCTGTGGCAGCTACTCACATGGTACCAGTCCTATCACCTCTACTATGAAGCCAGCTCAATCTCTACTACCGAGTATCCAGCCAGTTCTCTCTCATCTACCGACTATGCAGCCAGTTTTCCCTCCTCTACTGCCCTTCTACTGACTATGCAGCCAGTTCTCTCTCCTCTGCCAACTATGCAGCCAGTTTCTCTCTCTTCTAACGACTATGCAGCCAGTTCTCTCTCCTCTACTGACTATGCAGCCATTTCTCTCTCCTCTACTGACTATGCAGCCATTTCTGTCTCCTCTACTGACTATGCAGCCAGTTCTCTCTCTTCTACTGACTATGCAGCCAGTTCTCTCTCCTCTACTGACTATGCAGCCATTTCTCTCTCCTCTACTGACTATGCAGCCATTTCTCTCTCCTCTACTGACTATGCAGCCATTTCTGTCTCCTCTACTGACTATGTGCAGCCATTTCTCTCTCCTCTACTGACTATGCAGCCAGTTCTCCCTCCTCTACCGACTATGCAGCCAGTTCTCTCTCCTCTACTGACTATGCAGCCAGTTCTCCCTCCTCTACCGACTATGCAGCCAGTTCCAACTGATATCACCGCACAGTTATCTCTCCGATGCCCCAAGTAAAGGCCATTTCCTTGAAACCAACCACATACATAATCCTGTTCGTAATATCTACAGGTGGAGATAGGAGATGGGCAACGCACGGCAATACTAAATCTCTCGCTCCTCAGCAAGCACGTTGAGGAATGTGTGAGGAGCTAAAGCACTTGGCAAGTCTACTGTCAAACTGATAATGAGATATATAATTAATAAAAGAGCAAAAATGTTTTTCATTTTAAAATTATTTGGATTGACCTGTTAATATGTGTAGATCACAACCAGTTCAATGACCCCTTACCATTTGAAATATATGCACCGATCATAATACCGACTTTTAAAAACAGTACAACATTGATGCACATGATTTCAAATAGTCATGAACTGTCTGTCTATACACGGGCACAATCTGTCCCCCCTTTCAACGCAACATTCTGTTAGTTTGCTGTTGTTGTTGTTTCTGTGTATTATAGTCGAGCGGTGGAGGACTGACTTCACAGAGTTCTACAAAGTCCGACTCAGAGCTATATCATTGTTGGATAGTAAATACAATCAGCATATGCCAAGTCTTGTTGCTATTGTTGACTGCACCCACATAGGGTCAGATACAGCCTTCTTCAAGGACCTGGCACAGGGGACCTCCACCAACAAAATCACTCACCAGCTGATCCTTAGAGAAGCAGTCACGTGAGTCCTCTGGTCCTCAAGTTCTATTTATGAATGGACTATTCTACGTAGGTTGTGTGAGGGGCAAAAAGAGACTGAGAAGATGATGTTGAAAATTAATTTCAAGGTTGTTTTATTAATGGATTTTTCCAAGCCAGTTGATTACCTAGCAAAGGTCATTTTTGAAATTGTCACATAGCTGTTGCAATATAACAGTATATTAGCATAGAAATAACAGTATATATCATTTTTATGCATGTGCTCAGTATTAATGATATTTACTGACATTTTTCGTTCGTTTTATTCACAACTAAGAAGTGCATATGTTCTGGTCATCCTAACTCGATGTGTTTCTAGACTGTGCTGCGTAATCTATGAATTTCTAGACCGCAGTGGAAGCAACTCCCCAGTATGCCGCTATCAGGCACTCTACACATAGCGCAGGGGAGTCAAGACTACTAGCTAGTGTCTCGCCGACACAATATGAGGTGTAGCACAACACACAGCCTGACAACATGTGCACAGGTAATAATAACTTAGCTGGCTAACATGGCCAGAGTACACAATTAAGGCAAGGCCACGCAAAAGATGACAGGAACTTCAGACAATGTGTTGAAAAGAGACAGCTTGAACTCTGGGTACAGAACCATGTCTTCCATCATGAGATATCCTTCCTCTGATGACTAGTCACGGCCTCTTCACTCTACACAACATGTTACCATGCCTCTCGTGCGTGTATTCCCTGCCAGAGACAGCTGGCACTCGGGCGACAGTGCACGCAATTCCTTGTGTGCACCGTCGCTCAACCATGACAAATACCGACGCCCAGCCTTGATAGTTTCTACACCCTCATGATAAATAGTGCATCCATAATGTGTTGACAACAGAAGCCGATATGCACATAGACATGCCTTGTCTCTAGTTGGACATAAGTGAGCCAGGCATTCAGGCTGTTAACAGAGGATATGCTCGGGGTGCTTGTATCGGGAAACAACATCATATTGAGTAAAATTTCACTACAGGAAATAGAGCGAGTTGAGGATTGTAGCACTGCCCAAATCGGACAGCTTGCTGCTGGATTATGATACTAAGAGTCCCCACAGCGTAGCTAGAGCATGTTGATGAATTGAGTAGCAAAGTCAGAATGAACTTCAGCAGTATTTCTTTGATAGCTATTAACTACGCAGCCAGTTCTGCACTGGCTACGCAGCCAGTTCTGCACTGGCTATGCAGTAGTTTTCTTCCCCCAATCATATAACTAGCCAGTGTTCTAGTATAGCTGGGCAGCATATGTCATGGGGTACGCAGTAGTTTTCTTCCCCCAATCATATATATAACTAGCCAGTGTTCTAGTATAGCTAGGCAGCATATGTCGTGGGGAGGGAGGGGAGCAACCAGCTTACCATTTCCACCAGAACCTTTTTGGCTTCCCTAGGTTACTAATTATGCCCCCTAGAGTGATGTTGCTCGACTTGTTCCTACTCCAGACTCCATCAGAAGCCAGCCACTTCAGCTGCTTGCAGATGGGAATGCAATTACTTCCACCTGCACACCTGATGCAGACATGCAGGGGTGTGTAGGCTGTTATGATATGTCAGGAAACAAGCCCTCTTGTTGTCCTCGGCTGCCTCCCTAATCAGATCATCATGGGGAGAAACCAGCTCACCTGCATCCCAAAGCATGGTTTCTTTCAGGAAAGCAACCACTCCTCCAGATCTGGTAATTTCTGCAAGTCTGCCCTCAACCCCCACCCCCCCCCCCCCCCCCATATAATTACTTCACAAACCTTGATTTCTCCGCCCCCCCCCCCCTCCCCCCACACACACACCATCCTAAAGGAACCCCCCCACCCCATGCAAGGAAGGAATTGAGTTTTTGCTGCTACTTCAAAAGCAACTCTCTCCTCACCACTATGCCACAGAGATCACTGGACTCAAACTTGGCGATGGTGAGGTCGATGGACTTGATGAGACTGCTGCCCATGCGCTGGCCGAGGAGAGCGTTGAGGTCGATGGAGCGTCCCAGTAGCTGTACGTGGCGTTGCTTGAAGATGGTCACATAGCGGTTGGGGGGAGGGTGAGGGAACTTGTGAGGACTGCATTCTGCTCGGAACCTCTTGTCCATGACGATACTGCACAGGGAGGGAGGGTGGGTGCATAACAAGCATGTGGACACAATGAGTATGCCATGTGCACGCTGATAGGGCTTCAACCTTCAACCCACACATGCTGTACACACCCTCACATCCTTCACACCCCTCACTGCATGTGTGACACCATACCTCGCTGCCAGATGTTTGTAGTAGTGGAATATCTGCTCACTGAGCTTGTAGACAAGCTGATCAAAGCAGAGGTTAACTTCGGCCTCGATCTCATCGTAGAGAAACTGACGCTGAAAGTGGTTCAGGGCATAGCGCGCACTGTCGCTGTACAGGTCGAGAGGATAGAGGATGTACTCCATCATGTGAGCTTCCTTGTTCTGCAGGATGTGGCTAGTTAGGATCCACGGCAACGACATCTCAATGGGGAACTGGATTCGCTCCCCCATGGTCAGTTCCAAGTAGAACTCTCGGAACCAGAGCTGGGACAAGTCACAGCATTCACGAAGAGTACCTAGTCGAGAGAGAAGAGGAAGGATAGGGAAAGGTGGAGAAAGGGAGGATGGGCGAGGAAAAGAAAGAAGAGAGATTGAGGGGAGTGACCCACGAATATTAAACACAGATGCAATATGGAGAGGGAGGGGGGGGGGGGGGGAGGAGGGGATATCTCAATCTGTGGAGTGGGGGGGGGGGGGGGGGGGGGGTGAACTCTTCCCACTCACCACCGAAGTTGAGAAGATGGCCGAAGAAGAAGCTGGTCTTGTGGAAGCTCTCAAAGTCAGGGATGTTGCTGTCCTTCAGGTCGGCTCTGAGTGACTTGCGTCCACCCTTCTCCGAAGTCAGGGACTCCACCATAGTTCGCATCATGTAGAGTTGCGTGCTGGACATACCAATACACCTGCACAAGTTACACATAGAAAGTGAGTGAACGTTGGGGGGAGGGGGCAGGGGGTAGAGACAGAAAGAGAATGAAGTGAGGAGGGACCGTTTCCTCGTGCTCACCTCCTGGGGACCTCAATGTGGAATCCACTCTTGGGATCCTTGTCCCCCTTCAGGGCAGGGTCATCGTTACGCTCCCTCCCATCCAGCCAATCAATGCACACATCTCTAATAGCCAGCAAAATCCTGCGATGCAGAAAGGTCGCCATGCAGATGGACATGCATGCTTACTGACAGAACAGAGCCTGTGTGTGTGTGTGTGTGTGTGTGTGTAGGGGTGTGCATTGTGTGTTCGTAGGGGTGTGCATTGTGTGTTTTCCCTTCCAGTGCACAGACAAATTGTAAGGGTAATTCCCCATATATATTCACTGCTCCAAGAAGTTGTTTGCTTGCCTGCGTCTCTTCATATTGCTTGGCCTCTTGTACTGCTTCTCATTCCTGAGCAATTGATAGCCATATGCTACTCTGGGACAGACAGGAAGCCATTGCCTTTGCACCCACCATGCACCGGTAGACAACCTCTCCCCCATACCCACTTTCACAACACCACACAAAAATAGTTCTCTGCACTAGCACGACTCCCCAATAACATATCACCTCTCTCACAAGAACATAATTTTTGGGCAAATATGACCTTCTCGCATGTGTGTGTGTGTGCGTGCATGTGTATGATTGGTTGGCTCACGTCTTGGTCTGAAGTTTCTTATACTTGACAACTTTACGTAGACTTTCTCTCATGGTGATCTGTACAAACTGTTGGACCAGGAAGTAAATGTGTCTGCGGATGCCGGAAGAGAAGTGACGTTCCATGCGATGCATGAGGAGAGAGAGGCCTTTGATCATGGCGATGACCTCAACCAGCGTGTACTTCTCCTCGTTGGAGTAGTTGTAGCGGGTGGCCTGCACGTGTGTGGGAAGACATGACCGGGGTAGCCAGCGGATGGATGAGGAAGTGGGCGCATGTGAGGGGGTGGGATGGATGAGGAAGTGGACATATGTGAGGGATGGGATGGATGAGGAAGTGGACACATGTGAGGGGTGGGATGGATGAGGAAGTGGACACATGTGAGGGGTGGGATGGATGAGGCAGTGGACATATGTGAGGGATGGGATGGATGAGGAAGTGGACACATGTGAGGGGTGGGATGGATGAGGAAGTGGACACATGTGAGGGGTGGGATGGATGAGGAAGTGGACACATGTGAGGGGTGGGTTGGATGAGGAAGTGGGCACATGTGAGGGGTGGGATGGATGAGGAAGTGGACACATGTGAGGGGTGGGATGGATGAGGAAGTGGGCACATGTGAGGGGTGTGTGATGGATGAGGAAGTGGGCACGTGAGGGGGTGGGATGGATGAGGAAGTGGGCACATGTGAGGGGTGGGATGGATGAGGAAGTGGGCACATGTGATGGGTGAGGAAGTGGACACATGTGAGGGGTGGGTTGGATGAGGAAGTGGGCACATGTGAGGGGGTGGGATGGATGAGGAAGTGGGCACATGTGAGGGGGGTGGGCACATGTGAGGGGTGGGATGGATGAGGAAGTGGGCACATGTGAGGGGTGTGATGGATGAGGAAGTGGGCACATGTGAGGGGGTGGGATGGATGAGGAAGTGGGCACATGTGAGGGGTGGGATGGATGAGGAAGTGGGCACATGTGAGGGGTGAGGAAGTGGACACATGTGAGGGGGTGGGATGGATGAGGAAGTGGGCACATGTGAGGGGTGGGATGGATGAGGAAGTGGACACTGAGGGGTGGGATGGATGAGGAAGTGGGCACATGTGAGGGGTGGGATGGATGAGGAAGTGGGCACATGTGAGGGGTGGGATGGATGAGGAAGTGGGCACATGTGAGGGATGGGATGGATGAGGAAGTGGGCACCTGTGAGGGGTGGGATGGATGAGGAAGTGGGCACATGTGAGGGGTGGGATGGATGAGGAAGTGGGCACATGTGAGGGGGTGGGATGGATGAGGAAGTGGGCACATGTGAGGGGTGGGTTGGATGAGGAAGTGGGCACATGTGAGGGGTGGGTTGGATGAGGAAGTGGGCACATGTGAGGGGTGGGTTGGATGAGGAAGTGGATACATGTGAGGGGTGGGTTGGATGAGGAAGTGGACACATGTGAGGGGTGGGATGGATGAAGAAGTGGACACATGTGAGGGGTGGGTTGGATGAGGAAGTGGACACATGTGAGGGGTGGGTTGGATGAGGAAGTGGACACATGTGAGGGGTGGGTTGGATGAGGAAGTGGGCACATGTGAGGGGTGGGACGGATGAGGAAGTGGGCACATGTGAGGGGTGGGATGGATGAGGAAGTGGACACATGTGAGGGGTGGGTTGGATGAGGAAGTGGACACATGTGAGGGGTGGGTTGGATGAGGAAGTGGGCACATGTGAGGGGTGGGATGGATGAGGAAGTGGGCACATGTGAGGGGTGGGATGGATGAGGAAGTGGACACATGTGAGGGGTGGGATGGATGAGGAAGTGGGCACATGTGAGGGGTGTGTGATGGATGAGGAAGTGGGCACGTGAGGGGTGGGATGGATGAGGAAGTGGGCACATGTGAGGGGTGGGATGGATGAGGAAGTGGGCACATGTGATGGGTGAGGAAGTGGACACATGTGAGGGGTGGGATGGATGAGGAAGTGGGCACATGTGAGGGTGTGATGGATGAGGAAGTGGGCACATGTGAGGGGGTGGGATGGATGAGGAAGTGGGCAGATGTGAGGGGTGGGATGGATGAGGAAGTGGGCACATGTGAAGGGTGAGGAAGTGGACACATGTGAGGGGGTGGGATGGATGAGGAAGTGGGCACATGTGAGGGGTGGGATGGATGAGGAAGTGGACACTGTGAGGGGTGGGATGGATGAGGAAGTGGGCACATGTGAGGGGTGGGATGGATGAGGAAGTGGGCACATGTGAGGGGTGGGATGGATGAGGAAGTGGGCACATGTGAGGGATGGGATGGATGAGGAAGTGGGCACCTGTGAGGGGTGGGATGGATGAGGAAGTGGGCACATGTGAGGGGCGGGATGGATGAGGAAGTGGGCACATGTGATGGGTCGGATGGATGAGGAAGTGGGCACATGTGAGGGGGTGGGATGGATGAGGAAGTGGGCACATGTGAGGGGTGGGTTGGATGAGGAAGTGGGCACATGTGAGGGGTGGGTTGGATGAGGAAGTGGGCACATGTGAGGGGTAGGTTGGATGAGGAAGTGGACACATGTGAGGGGTGGGTTGGATGAGGAAGGGGACACATGTGAGGGGTGGGATGGATGAAGAAGTGGACACATGTGAGGGGTGGGTTGGATGAGGAAGTGGACACATGTGAGGGGTGGGTTGGATGAGGAAGTGGACACATGTGAGGGGTGGGTTGGATGAGGAAGTGGGCACATGTGAGGGGTGGGATGGATGAGGAAGTGGGCACATGTGAGGGGTGGGATGGATGAGGAAGTGGACACATGTGAGGGGTGGGTTGGATGAGGAAGTGGACACATGTGAGGGGTGGGTTGGATGAGGAAGTGGGCACATGTGAGGGGTGGGATGGATGAGGAAGTGGGCACATGTGAGGGTGGGATGGATGAGGAAGTGGACACATGTGAGGGGGTGGGATGGATGGGAAGTGGGCACATGTGAGGGGTGGGATGGATGAGGAAGTGGGCACATGTGAGGGGTGGGTTGGATGAGGAAGTGGGCACATGTGAGGGATGGGTTGGATGAGGAAGTGGACACATGTGAGGGGTGGGATGGATGAGGAAGTGGACACATGTGAGGGGTGGGATGGATGAGGAAGTGGACACATGTGAGGGGTGGGATGGATGAGGAAGTGGACACATGTGAGGGTGAGATGGACGAGGAAGTGGGCACATGTGAGGGGTGGGTTGGATGAGGAAGTGGGCACATGTGAGGGGTGGGTTGGATGAGGAAGTGGACACATGTGAGGGGTGGGATGGATGAGGAAGTGGACACATGTGAGGGGTGGGATGGATGAGGAAGTGGACACATGTGAGGGGTGGGATGGATGAGGAAGTGGACACATGTGAGGGTGGGATGGATGAGGAAGTGGGCACATGTGAGGGGTGGGTTGGATGAGGAAGTGGGCACATGTGAGGGGTGGGTTGGATGAGGAAGTGGACACATGTGAGGGGTGGGATGGATGAGGAAGTGGACACATGTGAGGGGTGGGATGGATGAGGAAGTGGACACATGTGAGGGGTGGGATGGATGAGGAAGTGGACACATGTGAGGGGTGGGATGGATGAGGAAGTGGGTACATGTGAGGGGTGAGGGATGGATGAGGAAGTGGATACCAAAGAGATGGATGAGGAAGTGGGTACATGTGAGGGGTGGAGGATGGATGAGGAAGTGGATACCAAAGAGGTGGATGAGGAAGTGGGTACATGTGAGGGGTGGGATGGATGAGGAAGTGAATACCAAAGAGGTGGATGTTGGTTGGTGTGGACACATGTGAGGGTGAGGCTAGGAAGAGGGTAAGCTAGCGGGTGGGAAATTATGCAAATACAGAAATGTGCATGAGCGTGTGTGGGAAGCAGCGAGTGGCCAAAGATAATCGGAGAGGTGGCCCCATCCCTGTGGCTAAAGAGTGAGGGATTGGTTGGGTAAAGGTCGGACAAGGGCTAAAAACCGTGTGGAATATTATGGTCACCAGTAATGGAAGGAGCAAATAAACTTCTATGGCTTCAATACCTCCTCCAGATGTTCAGTTAGCTTCAAGACTTAATAACAGCCCATGTCTCTTCGTGCACAAACCGCCACCACACCCAGCAATACGGTCTCCTAGCACAAACATACTAGGGGAGAGGGTTACTGTAGAGACATAACACTGTGTATGTATGTATGCAGGTATGTGAGTCTATATGCAGGTATGTAAGTCTATATGTAGGTATGTAAGTCTATATGTAGGTATGTAAGTCTATATGCAGGCATGTATGTAAGTCTATATGTAGGCATGTAAGTCTATATGTAGGTATGTAAGTCTATATGCAGGTATGTAAGTCTATATGTAGGTATGTAAGTCTATATGTAGGTATGTAAGTCTATATGCAGGTATGTAAGTCTATATGTAGGCATGTAAGTCTATATGTAGGTATGTAAGTCTATATGTAGGCATGTAAGTCTATATGCAGGCATGTAAGTCTATATGCAGGTATGTAAGTCTATATGCAGGCATGTAAGTCTATATGCAGGTATGTAAGTCTATATGCAGGTATGTAAGTCTATATGTAGGTATGTAAGTCTATATGTAGGTATGTAAGTCTATATGTAGGTATGTAAGTCTATATGTAGGTATGTAAGTCTATATGTAGGCATGTAAGTCTATATGCAGGTATGTAAGTCTATATGTAGGTATGTAAGTCTATATGTAGGCATGTAAGTCTATATGTATGTATGTAAGTCTATATGCAGGTATGTAAGTCTATATCCAGGTATGTAAGTCTATATGTAGGCATGTAAGTCTATATGTAGGCATGTAAGTCTATATGCAGGTATGTAAGTCTATATCCAGGTATGTAAGTCTATATGTAGGCATGTAAGTATATATGCAGGTATGTAAGTCTATATGTAGGTATGTAAGTCTATATGCAGGTATGTAAGTCTATATGTAGGTATGTAAGTCTATATGCAGGCATGTAAGTCTATATGCAGGTATGTAAGTCTATATGTAGGCATGTAAGTCTATATGCAGGTATGTAAGTCTATATGTATGTATGTAAGTCTATATGTATGTATGTAAGTCTATATGCAGGTATGTAAGTCTATATGTAGGTATGTAAGTCTATATGTAGGTATGTAAGTCTATATGTATGTATGTAAGTCTATATGTAGGTATGTAAGTCTATATGCAGGTATGTAAGTCTATATGTAGGCATGTAAGTCTATATGTAGGTATATGTAGGTATGTAAGTCTATATGCAGGTATGTAAGTCTATATGTAGGCATGTAAGTCTATATGTAGGCATGTAAGTCTATATGTAGGCATGTAAGTCTATATGTAGGCATGTAAGTCTATATGTAGGTATGTAAGTCTATATGCAGGTATGTAAGTCTATATGTATGTATGTAAGTCTATATGTAGGCATGTAAGTCTATATGTAGGTATGTAAGTCTATATGTAGGCATGTAAGTCTATATGTAGGTATATGTAGGTATGTAAGTCTATATGCAGGTATGTAAGTCTATATGTAGGCATGTAAGTCTATATGTAGGCATGTAAGTCTATATGTAGGTATGTAAGTCTGTATACAGGAACAGTAGCTGGACACATGTGGAGGAGAGGCTTGGAAGTGAAGGTTGTTTGTTTTAGCCATTGCTAACACACACGCACCACACATATGCACACACACAGCAAGAAGGAGAGAGTAAAGAGAGAGTGTGGATGAGACATTTATATTTTTGGCCTTCACACTGTTCAGGAGACATAAAGGAATGGTGAAAAATGTGTCCTCTCTTCTTCATGAAACTCAATGGGTTCCTCCCACACCCCCACTGAGTATTAGCATACCTTCCCTCCTATCAAAACCAATCCCACAATATGGATGCAACAGAATTCCCACAGTTGCCTAATGAGATTAGCCAGCCTCCTGAGCTACATGGTAACTTTACCACTGCATACCTCACTCTGAAGCATCTCGACATGGAGGACCAAGAATGCTAGTCTTCTTGGTAATCACTATGCCTGCAGCACACCACTACCAACAGGGAAACTCTACCACACACCCTCACTGCTCAGTACATCGCCGCCTGCTGCCACTACCAACAGGGAAACTCTACCACACATCCTCACTGCTCAGCACATCGCCGCCTGCTGCCACTACCAACAGAGAAACTCTACCACTACCAACAGAGAAACTCTACCACACAGCCTCACTGCTCAGCACATCGCCGCCTGCTGCCACTACCAACAGACATCCTCACTGTTCCACTTTCAAGTGGATGTCTTCCAAATTTTCACTCACTACTATATCTGGCACCTTCTATGAAACACTTGTGTCCATTATATAGCATCACATGTCCCCCAAGGTCAACAAACCCGAAGTTGGAAAACTCTCTAGCCATCCCAACCCAACAGCAAATACACCCATGACCTCACATGCACACCCAACACCCCCCCATTACTCACCCTCTCATAAGCTTCTGCGTCTTTGGGACATTCCTTGTTGTCATATTCATTGGTTGGATGGAGCAACTTCCAGGAATACTGAAAGAACATAAACAACCACACACGGTGAAATAACTTGCACAGTACAACACAACCTGCACTTGCATCACCTCACAAGATTACAGCTAGTCCAACATCATAGAACACTCTTGCCTGCTCTCTTCTCACTTACTCAGTCAACTAAATCAACGACAGCACCCCCTTCCTAGTATGTGTGCTAGTTGGTGTGTGTAGTATGTGTGCTAGTTGGTGTGTAGTCCTACCTGACTGTCATGCTAGTTAGTGTGCAGTCCTACCTGTACTGTCATGCTAGTTGGTGTGTAGTCCTACCTGTACTGTCATGCTAGTTGGTGTGTAGTCCTACCTGTACTGTCATGCTAGTTGGTGTGTAGTCCTACCTGTACCCTGTACTGTCATGCTAGTCTCCTACCTGTACTGCCATGCTAGTTGGTGTGTAGTCCTGCCTGAACTGCCATGCTAGTTGGTGTGTAGTCCTACCTTTACTGCCATGCTAGTTGGTGTGTAGTCCTACCTGTACTGCCATGCTAGTTGGTGTGTAGTCCTACCTGTACTGCCATGCTAGTTGGTGTGTAGTCCTGCCTGTACTGCCATGCTAGTTGGTGTGTAGTCCTACCTGTACTGCCATGCTAGTTGGTGTGTAGTCCTACCTGTACTGCCATGCTAGTTGGTGTGTAGTCCTACCTGTACTGACATGCTAGTGGTGTATAGTCCTACCTGTACTGCCATGCTAGTTGGTGTGTAGTCCTACCTGTACTGTCATGCTAGTTGGTGTGTAGTCCTACCTGTACTGCCATGCTAGTTGGTGTGTAGTCCTACCTGTACTGCCATGCTAGTTGGTGTGTAGTCCTACCTGTACTGTCATGCTAGTTGGTGTGTAGTCCTACCTGTACTGCCATGCTAGTTGGTGTGCAGTCCTACCTGTACTGCCATGCTAGTTGGTGTGTAGTCCTACCTGTACTGTCATGCTAGTTGGTGTGTAGTCCTACCTGTACTGTCATGCTAGTTGGTGTGTAGTCCTACCTGTACTGCCATGCTAGTGGTGTGTAGTCCTACCTGTACTGCCATGCTAGTTGGTGTGTAGTCCTACCTGTACTGTCATGCTAGTTGGTGTGTAGTCCTACCTGTACTACCATGCTAGTTGGTGTGTAGTCCTACCTGTACTGTAATGCTAGTTGGTGTGTAGTCCTACCTGTACTGTCATGCTAGTTGGTGTGTAGTCCTACCTGTACTGCCATATAGTTGGTGTGTAGTCCTACCTGTACTACCATGCTAGTTGGTGTGTAGTCCTACCTGTACTGTAATGCTAGTTGGTGTGTAGTCCTACCTGTACTGTCATGCTAGTTGGTGTGTAGCCCTACCTGTACTGTCATGCTAGTTGGTGTGTAGTCCTACCTGTACTGTCATGCTAGTTGGTGTGTAGTCCTACCTGTACTGCCATGCTAGTTGGTGTGTAGTCCTAGTCATAAAAAGCAGTGGGAGGAAACATACTCCTAGTAAGATGTGCCAAAAAGACTATCCATTGGCTAAACATTTCTTTCTCCTCTGCCTCTATATTTACCCTGTCTCAGTAGCTAAATAGAAGGAGGTTGTCCAACCTCGCCCCCAATCCATCCACCAGATGTTAAATCAATTATCACTACCAGAATGATGACACTGATAACATGGTTGCCAATCAGGCCATCCAACAGATGCCAAACGAATCCAGCATTGGCAGCTCAATGACTTAGCTAATGATAACAGGTTGTTCCCTCCTGAGCTAACAGCAGGTAGCAAACACACTACTGAGATGATTACACTGATAACAGGGTTGTTATCCCCAAATGATTACACTAACAGCAGGAGTCACCTGATTACACTGATAACAGGGTCTCCCCACCCCCCTAGATGGTTACACTAACAGCAGGAATCACCAAATAATTACATTACAGAGATAACAGTTGCTACCCCCTCAGATTATTACATTAACAGGAGTCACCAGATTATTACATTAACAGGAGTCACCAGATAATTACAAAAATAACAGGGTTTCCACCCACCAGATGATTACATTAGCCTAGAGTCAGCCACCTAAGGACAAGTAACTTACCAACTCCATCACAGCAGTGGTCCAGCTGGTGAGCAGCTTCATGCCTTGGTGAGCCATATCTGTCAGCTCCTTGGCCGTCTGGTCGTTCAGACAGAAGTTACTGCTAGTGATAATCTAATTAGAAGGAAAGAGAGAGGAAGAGATAGAGATTGAGTGAGCAGGGGAGGAAGGTGTGTGATTGTGTGTTAGTGTGAGCAAGTGTGATAGTGCAAGGGAGTGTGATAGTGAGTGAGAGTGGTATTGTGAACCAGTATGGTAGCTAGAGCGAGTGTGATAGTGAGAGTGGAGTATGAGAATGAGTATGGTAACATGAGGAGTGTGAGTGAGGAGTGCTAGAATGTGAGTGATAGTGTAAGTGGTTGGTGTGAACGAGTAGGGTATAACACGAGGAGTGTGAGTGAGAACGAGTGTGAACACGTGAGTGAGCAGGTGAGAGAAGTGCATGTCCGGAAACAAATCTGCTGCATGTACAGATTTCATTTATGGAATGTCTCTGTGAGGGAGAGCACAAATAAAACCTAATTATCTCCAGAGCTCACCAAGTGAACCTCATTAATTAGAGCTCCAAGAGGATACCCCTTAAACAACAACAACAACAACAAAAGCACCCGAGAAGTGCCTCGGATGTTTGCTGGCAAGTAAGCCCAAAGTAGCCATCCCTGGCTCATGTGGCAGGAATAGGAATCCCTCCATCCCTCCATCCCCCCCTGAAGGTACACCCCTCATGTGCCCGCACTTAATTAATGCTATTTTGTGGCTATGCTGTGGTACCTCTCCCTGCTTGTGCAGTGACCATACTACATGGCTAACACACAGCACCAACCACTTCACTGTTGTTGTAGTCACATCTTGTCAACTCAATGAAAGCTTCTGAACATGGTGACCCCAAAGAGCTCCTCCTCAGCTATAACTCACTCTGAAGGTTCATAATTAAAGCCTAGAATGCGTCTTCAGCTATGCCTTAATCCTTCTAGTTGGTGCAAACCAGAAGACTTATAAAGCACGAGTGAAAATAAAAATAACCCCCCCCCAACTTCCAGGTTCTTCATTCATCTTTCATAGCCACAAACAACGTTCTTGTCCTAAACAGACTTGCACTTAAATGAGTACCATAAGACTAAATTATCCAAGAACTGCAAGTTTTCCTTCAGTTGCTTCAAAACTTGCGGCATGGAATGACTACAGAATAATTTCGAGTAAAATGTGATAAGTATTTATGCCCACAGCCAACAGCAGAGGCGCTGAGCTGGGACAGACCCAAGCTGCTAGTGGGCCATGAATACTCAGCAAGAGTAGGTGTACAATCATCTTATTTCAACTAATTAACCCCAAATCATCTCTTGTTTTATAATTAATCCAATACCCACTCTTGTTTTATAATTAACCCAGTGCCCTATCTTCTTTTATAGTTAACTAATACCCTCTCTTGTTCCAATAAATAACCCAATGCCCTCTCTTGTTTTATAAAACCCAATATCCTCTTGTTTTATAAGTAACCCAAAACCCCTCTTGTTTTATAATTAACCCAACAAATAATGATAATAATGATGATAACAATAATGATAACAATAATGATGACAATAATGATGATAATAATGATGATAACAATATGATAACAATAATAATGATGATAACAATATGATAACAATAATGATAATAATGACCTCCTTGTTTTATAATTAACCCAATACCCTCTCTTGTTTTATAATTAACCCAATATCCTCTCGTTTTATAATTAACCCAATACCCTCTCTTGTTTTATAATTAACCCAATACCCTCTCTTGTTTTATAATTAACCCAATACCCTCTCTTGTTTTATAATTAACCCAATACCCTCTTGTTTTATAAATAACCCAATATCCTCTCGTTTTATAATTAACCCAATACCCTCTCTTGTTTTATAATTAACCCAATACCCTCTCTTGTTTTATAATTAACCCAATACCTCTCTTGTTTTATAATTAACCCAATATCCTCTCGCATGTCATAAACACTGGTTTTCCTAATATATATACACACACACACACTGATAGTGAAATTCTATCCTGTAAGAGACTACATATCCGACACATGTCCAAGACTCGGAGATGATCTGGACAGATAAGGTGGAGTACTCTATTGTAAGCTAGCTGGCCACACCACACTCCAGACCACAACAACCAAGTGGGCACACCATATGTGCACAAGTTCACACATCAATCAGGACTGAGGTGGTCATAACTTCCCACCTGCTGTGGCTTGCAGCAGCTAGCAGCCTGTGCAAGGCAACATGCACATGCACATGAGGTGACCAGGTTACCTACACAGAACTATAAACATTGGTTGTAAGCTCCCTCATAGTTCACAACGGGTTTCATGGACAGGAGTGAGTGTTTATACGTTAATGACACTTTACCTATTTATATAATATATTTGGTTTTTGTGTGACTAGTCGTCTCTTACTAATCCCCATCCCCACTGTCCAGGTCAGTCTCGTCCATCGCACTACTAGTCTCTCCGTGTCTTCATTGTGCAGCTTAGCCATCTCACTGACAGTTGCACTGGCTGCTGCCTGCCCCAACTTGCAGTGGCTGAAGTCATCTTCTGAGCCTTCAGACTTGCAGTGGATGTAAACAAGCATGCAGCACACCCACACAATATTTGAGCATTTGCTTCAAGGTAGTAGGCAGTGTGATTTACTTGGTTATCGAGGGTGTACATATATATATGCAGCACCTACTTCCGAGGCAAAGAAGGAGGCAAACTCTAGCATGTGCCGACTTTGTGTAGCGTTCTTGTGGCTTATGGTGGACTTCTTTGCAGTTTGAGTGGAAATGAGCCATGATCTAGAAGAGTAAAGCTTGGGCTGTGCCTTTATCTAGAACACAGCAACAATGCCTGAAAGAAACTTCAGCATCTTTGCTCCGACAGCTGGCTGCTAGGAAAGGAAAACTTGAGTATCCACTCTGGCTTATGAATGATGGTCTCCATTGGTGGACGTTCTCAATCTATGCAGAAGCCAACCTGTCTCCTACCACCACCTTACAGCTAGTTCTCTCCCTCGACTGCTCCAAGAACCCCTCCAGTAGTGTAGCATGCTGACAAACTGTGCCGCAGCAGAAACTGCACCTGGCAGACCATTCAGCCCGTTCTCTCTCCTCTCTAACCCTAGTTCTCTTGCCATCTCATCTATAGGTGGCCCTCATGTGACAAACCTCTTTCACGGATAACCATGTTTTACACAGAGCCCGTTTCATTCAAGACAGGTCACCCATTCATCTATAGGGAAGGAAGAATGTACTTACTCATACATACATACAGAATTGAAATGATCTGCACCTATTCACCTAGCTAGTGTGAAGCTTGCCGAGACTCTCCCCAATTATAGGCCTCAAGTGTCCTAACTTCTGGAGCACGTAGCTTACACGTGCCCCATCATACCCACTTCTAGTAGTGCATCTTTTTTTGGTAGCACCATAGTGTGTCTACATCCCTATAAGACATTGAGGCCACTACTGTGGCAGAAGATCTCCATATTAATGAACTTATAATTTATAATTAGCAACTGGTTAGTGTAGTTTGGTACCGGAAGCTTTAAATTGCGTGATGTTGGGATTTATTACAAGCAATTTACTGCTTCTTAATGGCCATCTCACAAACTAAAAGAATGATGTGTTGGGCAAGAACCTCGAGAAATAAGTTTCGCATCATCAGCATTATCTTGCAGCCATTTCGAAACAAGTCCATAGCACATGAACACCAATGCAAGGAATAGTGCTGCAGCTCTGAAAGGGTCAAGGCACAGTGCCTACTGGGAGAGGTGAGCACCAATGCAAGGAATAGTGCTGCAGCTCTGAAAGGGTCAAGGCACAGTGCCTACTGTGAGAGGTGAGCACCAATGCAAGGAATAGTGCTGCAGCTCTGAAAGGGTCAAGGCACAGTGCCTACTGTGAGAGGTGAGCACCAATGCAAGGAATAGTGCTGCAGCTCTGAAAGGGTCAAGGCACAGTGCCTACTGGGAGAGGTGAGCACCAATGCAAGGAATAGTGCTGCAGCTCTGAAAGGGTCAAGGCACAGTGCCTACTGGGAGAGGTGGTGCAGGATGAGGTTCTATATTTACTGCCAGCATATGTAGGCATCACTCCCCTCCTCCCCCATTATCAGCCACCCCCACCAACCCCAGGGGGTCAAAACAACACACTATTTAGTCTGATAGGATCACCACAGCTATGGTTGTGGGTGGAGCCTTGTCCAAGCATAGAATTGAGATGTGCTGCCAGGTTCTGCTGCTTAGGAGATCAGCTGCTGGCCAGGCTCTGCTTCTGGGATATGGCAGCGAGGCTCTGTTTCTGGGAGACGGCAGCCAGGCTCTGCTTCTGGGAGACGGCAGCCAGGCTCTGCTTCTGGGAGATGGCAGTCAGGCTCTGCTTCCGGGAGACGGCAGCCAGGCTCTGCTTCTGGGAGATGGCAGCCAGGCTCTGCTTCTGGGATATGGCAGCCAGGCTCTGCTTCTGGGAGACGGCAGCCAGGCTCTGCTTCTGGGAGACGGCAGCCAGGCTCTGCTGCTAGGAGATGGCAGCCTGCAGGGAGATGAGAGCTGAGAAAGTTAAGAGCTTCCATTAAAAGATTGATCGATATCCACCTCCCGAACTCCCTCTCTCTAGCCAAGGTGGGTGGCATATTCGTAGTCTATTGTCGGTGGGTAATGAATAGCTCCCACAAACACAGTCTTCATATTTCCTCCAGTTCTATGACAGATTACGCTCTTGATAAACTGATCTTCACTTGCTTCTGTGGATCTTGCATATCCATGTCAGAGAGATTGCACTGACAAATGGTATAACCGCCAGCCACAGATAACATGGCATTCAACCAGGCCCACCAGGACGGCAGGTGTGGCAGAGAGAGGTACTGTATGGCGCATTTTCCCCCTCAAGGACCTAAAGTTGAGAGGTTTTTGCGGACTTGATCCTAGATGCGAAAAATGCGCCCTCCAATCAATAATAAGGACTGTAAGGAGTTACTCAAAAATAAAAAATGCTGTGAACAATTCAATCCTCGAAACTGTAGCTCCTCGAAAGCTATACATTATCACCCCCCCCCCCCCCCCCCCCCCCCCACCCCCAAGCATCAGAGAGTACAAATCAACTAAAAGAGGAAAAGGGTCTTTCCTGCTCTGTCTCTGCAAGATTGGGCTGATAGCAATGAACTGCCAAACCATTTTAAGGTTGTCCACTGGTGCAGGGAGGGGGGGGGGGGGGGGGGGGTAACCTGTCAGAGTTCAAGGTTACTGCCCACCAAATCCTAACCCTAGCCAGTATTAGGTGGGAAAGAACTCTGAACTTTCGGGCATCCATAAGTGATGGGGCCTCACGGCGTATACGAACATTCAAAACTACTAGTGGTAACGGATGCAAGGCATTGAATGGCGAGCAAAGGTGTGATAAAGAAAGACGGGGGAAAAAATAAACAAAAATTCCACCATTGTGTTGCTCTAGCCATTGCCTTTCCCCCAGCATAGCCGAAGCCCTACTCCAGTATACTGATCTGTACACTGCCTTTCCACCAGCATAGCTGAAGCCCTACTCCAGTACTGATCTGTACACTGCCTTTCCCCCAGCATAGCTGAAGCTCTACTCCAGTACTGATCTGTACATTGCCTTTCCCCCAGCATAGCTGAAGCCTACTCCAGTACTGATCTGTACACTGCCTTTCCCCCAGCATAGCTGAAGCCCTACTCCAGTACTGATCCGTACTATATTGCCTTTCCCCCAGCATAGCTGAAGCCCTACTCCAGTACTGATCAGATGTCATCATATTGCAATGCTTGGATTGTGATGAGAAGTAGTTAAGAAAATATCCCTAACTCGTGCAAGGTTGACACGAGGAGCCTGCTCAGATATTCTCCATCTTCACCAAGACGATAATTTCCAGTTTTAATAACACAGCCCGTTCACACTTGCCCTGTGCAGCCACTTCTCTTTCCTCGTGCTTCAAATCTGCAGCTATTTTTTTATCTTTCTCTTCACTATGACAACCATTCCTGGTTTACATAAGCCTGCTTATACAAGGCAGGTGACCTGCTCATATATATTTTTACATGCATAGATAGATAGATACATGCGTTATGCATGGCACTACCAAGTTTTCCATCCAACTCCCTACTGAGGGCTCACTTTGCTTGACAACTAGCCAGGCATTGAGAGAGAGAATAATAATAATAATGATGATGATGATGATGATGATGATGATGATGATGGTGATGATGTTGGTGTTGATGATGATGATGATGATGGTGATGGTGTTGGTGATGATGATGATGATGATGATGATGATGATGATGATGATGATGATGATGATGGTGTTGGTGGTGGTGATGATGATGATGATGATGATGGTAGTGTTGGTGGTGATGATGATGATGGTGATGATGATGATGATAATGATGATGATGATAATGATGGTGGTGGTGATGATGATGATGATGATGATGATGATGATGATGATGATGATGATGATGATGATGATGGTAGTGTTGGTGGTGATGATGATGATGATAATGATGATGATGATAATGATGATGATGATAATGATGGTGGTGGTGATGATGATGATGATGATGATGATGATGATGGTAGTGTTGGTGGTGATGATGATGATGGTGATGATGATGATAATGATGATGATAATGATGGTGGTGGTGGTGTTGATGATATAATAATAATGACAATTTTGGAATTGGCTGGTCTGGTCATTGCCACTATAGCAGCTCTGCTAAGCATTGAGCACTGTTTGTGGCCTACATTGACAAACCACTTTTAATATTACTACTACTACTAATAGGACAAAACATGCATTGTTAGATTACATTGCTCTAGCTACTGGCCTAGTTCTGGCCTGGTTGAAGGCCTAATACAGTATTGCTGTGTGCATTATCGATGTCATCTGGTGCAATGCTTGGATTGATATGGGGAAGCAGCCAAGAATTAATAGGTTCCTTACAGGTCAGATCTGGTGTAATGTTGAACAGCCTGATGCCCTGCAACATAATGGGAGACTAGATCCCGAGACAGACATGTGCATGGCTGTGAATGTTTTCTGAAAAGTACGTGAAAGCAGCTTCCCTTGAAGATGGGCAGCACACCTCACCAAAGGCTGGTTCACAATGTGACGCAAACAGGCGTCCTCAAGCGTTGTGTGAACCATGCGATGCGCGACGCGTTCTAGCTTTAGGATGCGACGTTCGGATAGACTTGAGTTCTATTTTTGCGTCCAGGTGTGAAGCGTCCTAATTATCCAGCCAATCAGATTGCTTCTTCATCGCATGTGATTTTGTCAACCTGCGCATTATTTAGAAAGCTACGCTAAGCGTAGTTTCTAAGCAATGGATGTGCTCTTTGTAGTAATCATCGCTCTCAGAGCTGTCGTCGAAGTCGGATTCCCAAGTATTCGCCATCTTCAATAACAAGAAAGGTCGGAATTCCATTCACAATGCACGTCTTGGAACAACATTGTGAACCATGCAGACGCGTTAGAACGTTTCTTTTGAGAACGCTTGAGGACACGACGTGTCAGAAAAAAGGTATTGTGAACCATTAAATATTTAAAGAGTGCCATCATTAGAAAATACTGAATTCTCGAGTAGACCACGCAAAAGCTGACAAGAATGTGATAGTTTACACGCTTGAGTGTGCTTAGCATGCCCTCAATCATTAGCACATCTCTCCTCTAACCAGTTATATATGCAACTAGGGACCAGTTCTCTCTCTCGAATGCCGATAAATTGAGTAGCTATGTCAGAACGTGAGTATAGCATCCCTTTATGTCAGATATATTGGAGCCCGTTCTCACTTGCTTGTGCGACCAGTTTTCTTTGCTCTATCTTTGAATCCGCTGTCGTTCTCTCTCTTCACTATGACAGCCATTTATATGGAAAGTGCTACATGCATGTTCTTTACAGGATCAACTGATGCATGCTTGCACAACCAGATGCCATGCTACCAGTGGGATGGCTGGTTATGAAATAGAAATTATGTGTGATATATGGCTGAGAGAGGAGGTCGTTAAAAGACTACTTGGAAGCAGCTTCCCCTGAAGATGGGAAGCACACTAAAAGCGAGACATCGGCCAGTGCTCGCTGGCTGACGGAATTGTCGGAGGTACCGAGGGGAAAAAATGGCTGAAAACTTCAGACACTTCGTTTTAAATATTTTGTACTCCAGATTGTGTTCAGCAAGTTATCCTCATTAGCACGTCTCTCTTATTATTATTGACTATATACAGTGTCCCCATTAGCATATCTCTCTTATTATTATTGACTATATACAGTGTCCCCATTAGCATATCTCTCTTATTATTATTGACTATATACAGTGTCCCCATTAGCATATCTCTCCTCGACTATATACAGTCAGTTACCTTTCCACTATATACCAGCCATGTAGCGTCTTTTCATTTGCACTCTCTGTCCAAGAGAGCAGCATCCACCAAATGACAGTTGAGAGTACACACAAGGGGATTTGTGGGTTTTTATAGTTTCTACACATCATGGCAAATTTTGTACCCTCCTGCATAGCTTAGCTATATGAAGGATTTGACAGTCATTTGGAACTCCAGCATCCTTGCTCTGACCGATACTAACTGAGCAGCCAGTCGAACCTTCCGGGCAGCCATTCTTCTCTTCTCGATAATCTGCCAGGCAAACAATCTTCCCTAAGACAAACCATTTCCAGTTGACATACCAGCTTTATTTAATTGCTCATTTTTGGGGCCAAAAAACATTCTTTTATTTTTTGTTGCTTATATCCATCTGTACAAACAGTCTTTTAAATTTAAAACATTTGGATGCACAAGTCTCCATTATGGTGGATTTTATCCAGGCCTTCACTTACATTCAACGGTGAAATTGAAGAAGGAGGAGGGTGAGGTGCAGCAGAGGGGGTGACGTATGGTGCAGGACAATTATAATTTTTCTTTTTTTCCAAACCGGCTCTTTTCAGAGCCACCATCTTCAAAAGATGATACATGCACTCTCTTTCTCTTACTCAGAAGAACAGGCAACTAAAAAAATAGAGAGAGAATTTATGGTGGCAGTAGTCGAGTGGGGGGCCAATATAACAGTAATCCAAGCTATTTTTCAGAAACATGTTTTTTTGAAGGGAAACAAAGAAATCTCAATAAAAAATATATGAATACCTGCTTCATTATATACCATTTTGTAGCTCCGCCTTTGCTTCATGCAGAGTGTCAATTTGGAAGTACTATTCCCATGTAATGGTCATGTTTGTACCATATTATGTAGACCCATATATGGTTGAGCATGTCATCAACACTGCTTTTAGTGTTGTGGTTAAATCATCCACTTGCTGCAAGCCATAGTGCTTAGTCTACTACATCCATAAAAGGGAAGTATATATATATAGGGCATCTCTTTTAGGGATTTTTTTTTGTGATCTCTGTCAAACCTCTATACTTCACTGAAACTTCTTATCAAGCATATCATCAGAAAGCGCATGCAGAAAGCTGTATTTTGACCAAAATAAGCTGTAGTGGGTAAAGGACAACTAAGTTATGCATATTTACAAAAAAAAACTATAAAAAAGGGGGCAATACTGGCCATACTTCAAATTTGCACAAGTAGCCATTATGTGAATCACACAGTGACCAGACTTTATACCCCCATTTTGCTGGCTTCATGGGCATGTATTGCTTTATACTGCTTTTACCCTTGAAGCCAATCATAGCTTCATCAACACTGATGTTTTGATTAGGAGGTAGCGTATGGTGAATACATAGTCAGATACGCCATGCGTGGCAATGCAAAGTCTTCCATCTAACTCCCTAGTGAGGGCTCACTTGGCTAGCCAAATATACATCGAGTAGCCATAAGGCAAGTTCTTTAGCTACAACTGTCGTGCCTAGTGTCACAATAACATATCACACACACACACTTGTAAACCAACCAGCAACTGGTGGATCGAGCACGTGCAACCACACCAACTACCATTCTGAAGAACAGTCCAATTCCAATATTTCTCACTTGCTGCAGCCATGAACTGTCAGCTGGTTGACTGTGAAAATGGAACCTGCCGTGGCTAGTTGGAAATTGTCACCTGCTTGAGCTAGTTAACCGGTTGACAATCGACTTAATTTGTGGTTTTATAATAATTATATTATATACTTATTTCATATAGAATAAGGTGCGCAGTTTGGCACAAGAGAAAGCTCCATTGAGGTAAGGAAAAAAGCCACGCATCACTACATCTTGTTGTCTACAACAAATTAAAGCAAGGAAATCAATTCAGGAGTGCCTCCTCTCTCAAGAGTGAGGGAATTAGTTCCCGGAAAACAGAGTACCAATGCAGCTTTCCTTGGCAGAAGAGTTCCCAGAACAATAGCAAAGGCCTAGAAGAGACAATCAATGAATGAGTGCAGTTGCAACCGTCGGCCATTGTTTCTTTTATCGCTCAAACCCGAAGCAATGTTTTCTGATAATTTCTATAGGATAGATGTGTAGGTAAAAAACCCGTTGTTCAGCTATTCCCTTACTGCCTTTTTGTGGAGAATGCCAGAGCTTGCACCCGTGGCAGTCGATCTGTAGTGGTCATGTCACATACCTGAGGCTAGTTTACTAGTTATGCCACCTATCTGTGGCGAGTTTACTAGTGGTAATAGGTAATGTCACACACATGTGGCTAGTTTACTAGTGGTAATAGGTAATGTCACACACATGTGGCTAGTTTACTAGTGATAATAGGTAATGTCACATGTCACACACACATGTGGCTAGGTACTAGTGATAATAGGTAATGTCACATGTCATACACACATGTGGCTAGGTACTAGTGATAATAGGTAATGTCATTGTCACACACACATGTGGCTAGGTACTAGTGATAATAGGTAATGTCATTGTCACACACACATGTGGCTAGGTACTAGTGATAATAGGTAATGACACACACGTGGCTAGTTTACTAGTGGTGTAATGTCACACACGTGGCTAGTTTACTAGTGGTAATTGATCTTGGAGCTGCTAAAAAGTGTAAGGCTGAGCAATTGTGATAATGCCTTACAAGAAGTGTTTGCGAACATTTATGGACAATGTTGAAGTTGTTGGCTGATCCAAGGCCACCTGGGGACTGCCAGTCAGGTGTCCCTGGAGCCTACTTTACAGAAGGCAGAATAGGAGTAACACAAAGTGGATGAGCTCAATAGTTGTTGTACCAGTGTTTACAATAATGGCCGCCTAGCCTTGCTGCCCTCAGAGACAGAGTGAGAGAGAAGAGAGTGTGTGTGCATGTGCGTACAGAGCACAACAGCTCTAGTAAAGTGTTCGTGACAGTGCTCATGAGGTGGCCATTGAGTGCTTATTGTGGAGCATTCTATTCCACTGGGAGGAGTGCAGCAAAGGAAGAAGGAAAGCAAGCAAGGAGAGGGTTGTGAGGGTCAGTGTGTGCATGAGTGGGTGAAGGTGTGGGTGAGCAAGCAAGGAGTGGGTTGTGAGGGTCAGTGTGTGCATGAGTGTGTGAAGGTGTGGGTGAGCAAGCAAGGAGTGGGTTGTGAGGGTCAGTGTGTGCATGAGTGTGTGAAGGTGTGGGTGAGCAAGCAAGGAGTGGGTTGTGAGGGTCAGTGTGTGCATGAGTGTGTGAAGGTGTGGGTGAGCAAGCAAGGAGTGGGTTGTGAGGGTCAGTGTGTGCATGAGTGTGTGAAGGTGTGGGTGAGCAAGCAAGGAGTGGGTTGTGAGGGTCAGTGTGTGCATGAGTGTGTGAAGGTGTGGGTGAGCAAGCAAGGAGTGGGTTGTGAGGGTCAGTGTGTGCATGAGTGGGTGAAGGTGTGGGTGAGTGTGTCTGAGTGTGTTGTGTTACACCATGCAATCCCCTCACCTCGTTGTTGTAGCGAGCCAGGTCAGAGATGAAGCGTACATGTTCAGCCCTGATGGTATCGATCCTGTTGAGGATGAAGGTGGTAGCCTTGGCCTCCGTCTGCTCACTGGTGCATGTCCACTTGGAGGGGTCATAGTGCGTCAACTGCTGCACCCAGTCAGCCAGTCTGATCTGCACATCTCCATATAGAGGAACCACCGGAAGGTTCTGTACGGTCATAATAATAATAATAATAATAGATAATCAGCTACAGTGATTAGCAAAAGAACAGTCAAGGAGAGCACAGCCAATTTCTTTTCACTTTCAGATGTTCAGTCCACCATATACACCAAAACAAAAATAGCTCTACTAGACCACTCCCCATCCCGCCCACTCACACACTCAGGTATTGGCTCACAAGCAATCAAGGCCATTAATTAAACTCGTGCAACTTGCGCTGAGTGAGGTTAACTTGCCCCACCATCAGGTTGACATCATACCCTTTGTCTGCCATTAGGGCTTCATCAGGGTACACTTTGCCTGCCATTAGGGATCAGGATACACTTTGCCTGCCATTAGTGCTGCATCAGGGTACACTTTGCCTGCCATTAGGGTGCATTTTGCCTGCCATCAGGGTGGCATCAGGGTACTGCCATTAGGGTGGCATCAGGGAATCCTTTGCCTGCCATTAGTGCTGCATCAGGGTGCACTTTGCCTGCCATCAGGGTGGGATCAGGGTACACTTTGCCTGCCATCAGGGTGGCATCAGGGTACACTTTGCCTGCCATCAGGGTGGCATCAGGGTATCCCGGCCATCAAGGTAACTTTTGCTCTAACTGGTCCTGACAACAATGCAATTGACCTCGACTAGCTGTTCAGTTTGTGCAGGCCCAGCATAACCACCAAGTTAAAGCAGGTGGAGCCATATTCGCCTATAATTAGAGATGATAGGTACCGAGACTAAATGAACCTCCAGCACAGTCCTGGAATGCCACATTGTTTCTAACTTCTTTCTTTCAGTGACTAAGAAAGTTTTAATAGATCTATAGGTAAAAACTAGAATCAGCCACGTGGTAAGAGGATCAGCTGCAGACTCCATCAAAGGCTTGGTAACAGTTGCACAGGAGAACTTCACAAACCAAACTGCATAGAAAATAAGATTCTCAGTAAATGGAGCAAACAGTCACTTGTTCTGTGACCATTCATTGGTGTCTTTGGGTACTAAAATTGTTATGAATGGACCCATAAGGAAAGTACAGAGATAACATTTACATAACCTTGGAGAAGAAATTCAAAGGTTTCCCCCCAGTTTTCTAGGCTTGCCAATTTACTGCCTAAACGAAGGTTCAAGGCATGCACAAGGTTTTGGAGATAATAGCAGCCAAAACCACCGCCTGCCAGTGAGAGTTTTAGCAGAGATATGAGCTTTGGGTTGTTGTTTTAGTTTATCTGCCTGCCCTGCCATTAAGAAGTGGGTTTATACTAAATTAAGGAATACGCACATACGACGGACAACACATTTACTTTGACCTACTTTGTACAGGCACAGCACAGGTAACTGTAGCGCATACTGCAGATGTGACCTAGTAGGTCCCTCCTACTGCATGTGTGTCCTAGTTTTGTACAGGCACAGCACAGGTAACTGTAGCGCATACTGCAGATGTGACCTAGTAGGTCCCTCCTACTGCATGTGTGTCCTAGTACTAGTAAGGGTCATCTGAATGTGTCTAAAGTCTCACCTACTATTTAATCACATCTATTGCATGTGAGTCCTAATAAATAAGCCTACTGCATGTGTGACCTGGTCATATCTACCGCATTTGTTCTAGTATAGTGGCTAACTATTTTTGAATATTAATGTTATTATTATTCCAGCTGATGTTTTCACAAGACGTGAGCTTGAGGTAAAACACATACCACACATAACCACACACACACACACCTCACAGACAGACAACACACATGCCCTTAACAATGAGGAAAGGACGAGATGAGAGGATGGAGGGGTGGGTGTGGTGGGGAGGATTGAAAAGAAAAGTCAGGCCAAAATATCTTTTCTCTTCCCAGCCTCCACTCCATCCTGAGATCATGCCTGCTGGTAGGCTACACATCCTACTTCCCTGCCTGGTAGTAGGCTACTCATAGACCTGCACACATCTTACTTCTCTGCCTGGTAGTAGGCTAGTCATGACCTGCACACACCCTACTTCTCTGCCTGCTGCTAGGCTGCTCATAGACCTGCACAGACCTTGCCTGCCGCTAGGCTGCTCATAGACCTGCACACATCTTACTTCTCTGCCTGGTAGTAGGCTAGTCATGACCTGCACACACCCTACTTCTCTGCCTGCTGCTAGGCTGCTCATAGACCTGCACAGACCTTGCCTGCCGCTAGGCTGCTCATAGACCTGCACACATCTTACTTCTCTGCCTGGTAGTAGGCTAGTCATGACCTGGACACACCCTACTTCTCTGCCTGCTGCTAGGCTGCTCATAGACCTGCACAGACCCTACTTCCCTGCCTGCTGCTAGGCTGCTCATAGACCTGCACACACCTTACTTCCCTGCCTGCTGCTAGGCTGCTCATATGGACCTGCACACACCCTACTTCCCTGCCTGCTGCTAGGCTACTCATGGACCTGCACACACCCTACTTCCCTGCCTGCTGCTAGGCTACTCATGGACCTGCACAGACCCTACTTCCCTGCCTGCTGCTAGGCTGCTCATAGACCTGCACACACCCTACTTCCCTGCCTGCTGCTAGGCTGCTCATAGACCTGCACACACCCTACTTCCCTGCCTGCTGCTAGGCTACTCATAGACCTGCACAGACCCTACTTCCCTGCCTGCTGCTAGGCTACTCATGGACCTGCACAGACCCTACTTCCCTGCCTGCTGCTAGGCTACTCATAGACCTGCACACACCCTACTTCCCTGCCTGCTGCTAGGCTACTCATGGACCTGCACAGACCCTACTTCCCTGCCTGCTGACCTGCACACACCCTACTTCCCTGCCTGCTGCTAGGCTGCTCATAGACCTGCACACACCCTACTTCCCTGCCTGCTACTAGGCTGCTCATAGACCTGCACACACCCTACTTCCCTGCCTGGTAGTAGGCTGCTCATAGACCTGCACACACCCTACTTCCCTGCCTGCTGCTAGGCTGCTCATAGACCTGCACACACCATACTTCCCTGCCTGCTCATAGACCTGCACACACCTTACTTCCCTGCCTGCTGCTAGGCTGCTCATAGACCTGCACACACCCTACTTCCCTGCCTGCTGCTAGGCTACTCATGGACCTGCACACACCCTACTTCCCTGCCTGCTGCTAGGCTGCTCATAGACCTGCACACACCCTACTTCCCTGCCTGCTGCTAGGCTGCTCCTAGACCTGCACACACCCTACTTCTCTGCCTGCTGCTAGGCTGCTCATAGACCTGCACACACCCTACTTCCCTGCCTGCTGCTAGGCTGCTCATAGACCTGCTTCCCTGCCTGCTGCTAGGCTACTCATGGACCTGCACACACCCTACTTCCCTGCCTGCTGCTAGGCTGCTCATAGACCTGCACACACCCTACTTCCCTGCCTGCTGCTAGGCTACTCATAGACCTGCACACACCCTACTTCCCTGCCTGCAGCTAGGCTGCTCATAGACCTGCACACACCCTACTTCCCTGCCTGCAGCTAGGCTGCTCATAGACATGCACACACCTTACTTCCCTGCCTGCTGCTAGGCTGCTCATAGACCTGCACACACCCTACTTCCCTGCCTGGTAGTAGGCTGCTCATAGACCTGCACACACCCTACTTCCCTGCCTGCTGCTAGGCGACTCATAGACCTGCACACACCCTACTTCCCTGCCTGCTGCTAGGCTGCTCATAGACCTCACACACCCTACTTCCCTGCCTGCTGCTAGGCTGCTCATAGACCTGCACACACCCTACTTCCCTGCCTGCTGCTAGGCTGCTCATAGACCTGCACACACCCTACTTCCCTGCCTGCTGCTAGGCTGCTCATAGACCTGCTTCCCTGCCTGCTGCTAGGCTACTCATGGACCTGCACACACCCTACTTCCCTGCCTGCTGCTAGGCTGCTCATAGACCTGCACACACCCTACTTCCCTGCCTGCTGCTAGGCTACTCATAGACCTGCACACACCCTACTTCCCTGCCTGCAGCTAGGCTGCTCATAGACCTGCACACACCCTACTTCCCTGCCTGCAGCTCGGCTGCTCATAGACATGCACACACCTTACTTCCCTGCCTGCTGCTAGGCTGCTCATAGACCTGCACACACCCTACTTCCCTGCCTGGTAGTAGGCTGCTCATAGACCTGCACACACCCTACTTCCCTGCCTGCTGCTAGGCGACTCATAGACCTGCACACACCCTACTTCCCTGCCTGGTAGTAGGCTGCTCATAGACCTGCACACACCCTACTTCCCTGCCTGCTGCTAGGCTGCTCATAGACCTGCACAGACCCTACTTCCCTGCCTGGTAGTAGGTTGCTCATAGACCTGAACACACCCTACTTCCCTGCCTGCTGCTAGGCTGCTCATAGACCTGAACACACCTTACTTCCCTGCCTGCTGCCAGGCTGCTCATAGACCTGCACACACCCTACTTCCCTGCCTGCTGCTAGGCTACTCATGGACCTGCACAGACCCTACTTCCCTGCCTGCTGCTAGGCTGCTCATAGACCTGCACACACCCTACTTCCCTGCCTGCTGCTAGGCTGCTCATAGACCTGCACACACCTTACTTCCCTAGGCTGCTCATAGACCTGCACAGACCCTACTTCCCTACCCACTGGTAGCTATTCAAAGACATGCAGGTAAATTCAACTTTGATAGCCTGCCACTTACTTTGAAGAGCTTGTCCACTCGTGTCAAGTTGAACTTCTTGAGACGGTTGATGTTGATCACATTCCCATCCAGCAGAATCAACCCATAGCCTACCGCCTGAAAGTGAAGGAGTCATGTGTGTACATAGACATGTGTGTACACAATGTTGTGTGTATATATTCCACACTTGTTGTGTGAGCATGATGCATGCGTAATACATGTATATGTGGGGGGATTATGTGTGGCATGTCAAGAAAACCAAGTCTCTCTTAGATACCACCCGATATCCACTGTCGAAACATAAGTCTTCATTTTTCTCACATTATCCTCCCTCCCCCCTCATGCCATCCCTTCCCACCTTCTCACCCCCCCCCCCCTCTGCCAACATATGCCATCCTACCTTCCCTTCCCCTCCCTCATGCCACCATCACTTCCAGTTCTCTTCCACACACTCCCCCCCCCCCCCCCCCCCAACACACACACTACCCTCACTTCCTCTCCTCATTCCACCTTGTCACCTCCTCCCCTCCACATTCCACCCCCCCTCCCAGACAAAACAAATGCTGATGTTGGTACAATTATTTCTTTGAGGAATGTAACTAGAATCACGTCCAGATTATTCCTCCCCCTCAGATCCCCCCCCCCCCCCCCCCCCATTAGACTATATCCCCTTTAGGCTACTCACCCCATGCTGATGTTGGTACAATTATTTCCTTGAGGAATGTAACTAGAATCACGTCCAGATTATTCCTCCCCCTCAGATCCCCCCCCCCCCCCCCCCCCCCCATTAGACTATATCCCCTTTAGGCTACTCACCCCATCAGGCTCCCACAGACTATAACTACACTTCCCACAGACTATCCCATAACTAGCTATCTCCCCTTCCCCTTTCTCTCTTTACATAATACATATACACACCAACACACTTGTGAATTAACATCATTTCACATCACACGCACACATTTACTTGAGCACCTTCAAGAGGATGTACTTCTCCTTGGGCACCATGTACATGTTGTTCTCGTAATAGTGGCAGCACAGGTTGATGGTTTCTATGAGGATTTCCTCATAACCTTCCACCTGCACACACAGGGCGATAAAGACACAGATGATGGAAAGACTTAGCAGGAGAGAAGGAAACGTGCACACAGAGTGGGCAAGGTTACACCACTCCAACCAGCATTAACTCCGTGCGGCACACACTACACACTGGGAAATATTATATGTTCTGTTATACTACTGCTGCATGAAAGGAAATGAGACTGTCAGCCCTCGCGTCTACTGACTGTGGCACCAATGTCATGTATCTCCCTGGTGTACATGTGCAGAAAGACCCTCCTCTTCACCGAGTGTGGTGCCAGCAAGTTCCTGGCCTATGAACCATGCTTAATGGTGCATGTTCTATTCCACAACCACTCAGTATGTGATAGTAATGCTGACATTATCAGAACTATGCTGGGATGTCATATTATCTTAGGACGTCATAGTAACTATGATATCCCAGGAGAGTCCCAGGACTGTCAGAGTAATGGTGTCCTGGGATACTCTGCTATAGGTGTGCTGGGTGAGTCAAGTGCTATATCCCAGGATTGTCCTGCAACTGTCATTGTTAGTCTGACATCCCAGGATATTCTTGGGACTGTCTGAGTTACTATGACATCCTGGCATACTCTGCCATGGGATGTGCTGGAGTTTTATATCTTAGGACAATCCCTGGACTGTCAGAGTTAGTCTGTGACTATCACAGTTACTATGACATCTTGGCATATTATTCTATAGGGTCTGCTGGGTAGGTGAAGTATTATATCCCAAGTTAGTCCAGGGACTGTCAGAGCCACTATGACATCCCTGCAGGTGGTTGTATTCCTCATGGCATTACCGGACATGTAACCCTCTTTCCCCCTTTCCCATGCTTCCATCTGCTCATCCAGGGCATGTTGACCTCACTTACAGGCTTCTCTTACCTCGTAACAGACTTCCATAAAATCTCTTCCGTCTCTATTCTCCTCTCTCTTGTCCAGCACCAGTTAGTGTGTGCACCACCAGGTTTCTCTCAAATTCACACAATGCTTCCTACACACATTCTGCTCTGGAACTTTCCATTTTCAACAGATCCCCTTCTCTATAGCTCACCTTTGTTCCCTTTCTCTACTATCCATATAACATATCATATTTACCCATGCATTGTCTGCAGAAATACCTTTTTTTGACTCCCAACTTGCAATTTCATAATTAGCACCACAAGCACACACACACAGGCAATCAGCACCACCACATGTATTTATACACACTCCCTAACTACTCATCATGTCTGTGATGGTGTTCTTTGTCAAAACACTTCAAATAAACACACTCCAAATTAACCTCTTCCTACCTTCCTTCTGACCTCACTTCTGACCTCCCCCAACACACACACACTCCCAGCTTCTCCAACCACCTTCCCTTCCCACCATAACTTCTTCCTCTCCATCTAGGTTACCTCTCTATGACCCTACTTTTTTCCTATACATCCTCATCTCCTCTCCCACCTCCTCCTTCTATCACCACCCTTTCCTGCCTTCGCTTACTTCATATTGTACTCCCTCACCTCTTCTAGAGCCTTTTTCAACATGATGGTGATACTATTATTGGTAGCAAAGAAGATGGATAGATTCTGAGACTCTTCCAGTGCAAAAGCATCCACATTGCCTCTGTTTAAAATACCTTCAGCTCTAAATGGCGATAGAAGGAGAGGGAGAGATAAGTGAGCATAGGTCAAACAAGCTAGATACATACCTCTTAAAACAAGCGAGATCATTGTTGATGCAAGCTTTCATGTTCTTGAGAGAGTCAAGTGTGGCAAACATGTTGATAAGTTTAGCCAGAGTCAGTAGGTAAGTCTCAGAGATGAATGACTTCCTCTTCTCTGGGTGGGCAAGCTGGCGAACTTCATCACTGAATCGTGTTGATGCACTCTGCACAAATCGCATGAGATGCTTGGCCTTAGAGACCTCTGGTCCAAGAACTTGCACTGTCTTCTCGTAAATGTCCATGCGGTTGGCTTGTTCAGGTGTTTTGATCTGGCAAAAGGGAGAAGAAGGGGGAGGATTCAGTTTTGAATTAATAAGCAGATGTGAGGAAGGAAGAAGATAAACAGTAGCTAACTACCGTGTGCATACATACACACACAAACAAACAAACACAACTGTGCTAGCACTCAATTAG